>OZ007595.1:57304275-57724460 GCA_963931845.1 Maratus michaelseni
TCATATATTACTTGTAAAATACATTTCTTCACAAACAATACATTTTAAATTATACACTTTACATAATATATAATGACAAAAAATAAAATTAACATTGTGGCAAAAATATAGACAATCATTTACAGAAAAATAACCATAAATTCAAATTGAATTGCACCCCAATTGTTTGCAATGAGTGCAAAAATGCGACTTTTCATCGAGGAGACTAAATCCTGCATCACTTGTGGATCTATTTCGTAGCCAAGCACGTTCAACAGCAGCTCGAAGTTCATTAATAGATGAGTATAGTTGAAAATTTACGTACACTTTACGAGACATGATGCCCCAAAGGTTTTCGATTGGGTTCAGATCAGGGCTACACGGGGGCCAATCGAGAAAAGTAATATTTTAAGAGTTAAACCAAGTTTTTTTTTGTGTATGTGCAACATGAATGGATGCATTATCTTGCTGAAATACATACTTTGGACCATCTTAAAGTTCACCAAAAGTCTGTAAATTGCTCTCTATTGTATGTATGTAGGTTTGCGCTGTTTGGCGAACCACTGAAAAACTACAAAGATACTTGAATATTTAAGAAAATTGAGGCAAAATCATAAAAGAGCCACCAGTTTGTTTTCGACTAAAAAAAGTCCAAAGTTCTTTACGCAAATCGTGCCAATAATATGCCCACCTATCTGGGTCATCCAAATTCCACTTTTTTTCATCAAAGAATATTAACCAACATACGTTTGCGAGCCCACTACATTCTCGTCAATTTGTGGTGAGATTTCAGAGCTGGTTTTTTTTTTTTTTTTTTTTTTTTTCACGTAAACTAATTACTTCTTTCCTTAATTCCCCTATGAATCGTATCCGTTGACACAGAAAGTCCTGACTCACTTTTAAATCTGGCAAGCACTCAGCATTTATGTACACGCCACTTTATGGATCCTGCTATCATCTCGTTTTCTGGTCACACCAGACGTGAAGAAAAGGACTCTGAATTCAAACAATAAAAACCGCAAACTGTGCCTCTACATTTAGCTCAGATTTTCATTTCCGTCTACGAACACTCCCATTTTAATTTGAACTTTGATATGTGAATATATAATTTTTTCATTTCTCTTTGCAGAGAGATTTTTTAGGCAGTTGGGTCTGTGAGACTACTCGACAAAGATGTCTTTTCATTGTGTTATATTGTGTAATTAAATGTTGTGTAGTGTGATTTAAAGACGTTGAAGTTTTTTTGTGTGTATGTCCCTATTTGATGAAAAAGGTACCCGTACGAGGCATCCCAACACGAACCCGCATTTAAGAAATTTGATTTATTAGAAATATTTAAATAACTCTTACCCAAAGAAATTTTTGACTAGTTAAGAAAAGTTGATACCAGATCTATGTTTTACTTTGTATAAGTCCCCCTTAGACAATATTTGATAGACAGACTTCTTTGAACGATTCAAAGTAGCTGAAATTTCTGCAACAGTCGAATAATCAGTGGCAGCAAAAGAAACTTTGTTTTTATAAATGTTTCTTTAAATTTCGAAAGTATATTGGTTTCTGAGGTTCCTAAAGAAAAAGGACGTTTTCCGGATTCATTAGTAACTCGGAAGAGGTTATTATATGTTTTCGTTCGTGGTTATATTATATTTTCCTAGACTAAAAAACATCTGTCTTTTTTTACAATGCCCTCCCCCCCCCCCCTATGCAAGTTGCATATTTAATAAAATTATATAACTACAGGTTTCATTAAAATTATACTTAACAAAGATCTGTTTTGGAAAGCATTCGTCTAAACAAATGCATTAAATACCGTTTTTATTTGCCCTTTTATACTATACATTTTATATAATTTACTTAAACTTGCGTTATTAATTTAAAAGCAAATTTACTTGACATCGTAAAAAATAATATACTTTTATTTATCTACATATCCATTATGTGTATTATATATTTAATTATGTGTTAGTGTTTTGAAAAGAATTTCCTATTTTATAGGTACCCAGGGTTACGGATTTTTAATTACTACTATTTAAAAAACATCCTTTTCGCTTTAAATAATTGCAGAAATCAGCAAATCAATATTAAAAAAATAGTGATAATCAAAATACACGACCCTTGATATTTATGCAATATACAGTCTACTGAAAATAACTGTAAAGCATACTGGATTAAACATTTTGTGGTATCTGTACAGGGTATTTTAAAGTAAACAGTGCGTTTTTAAAATTTAATTATAAATTAACAGCGGCATCCACCGACTTATTCATGATGGAGAGTAATGTCTGGAGTCGGAAATTTCTATACTACACTTCCTTGGTATAGTTCGAAATATCGCTGATATATCATTTGCATTTTTTTTCATACAGTGATTTACCATTGACGAATTCACAAAAGCAAAGTTATATACAATCAGAAAAAAATTGCAGTAAAATTACGGACAGAGGCCGGCAGCAGAGATTCCAGTCATACCCCGTAAAAAAAAGTCCATGCCCATCTTTTAGTGCAGCCCGTAATTTTACGGGGCAAAGTAATACAGCATTATAATGCACAGGATATAATGCACTTTAAAACATAATAACACTTTACTTACTGTTCCGTAGCACGTAGCACGTTAGATAATCATCACAGAATCGCTGTTTTGGCGGGTTAAAATTTTCGAAACACGGGTAAAATGAAGCGTTACACCCTAGCGGAGACAATGTATGGAGTCGTAGCGTATTTTTGCTAACATATGGGTTAGAACTGTAAGAATATGTGGATTGCTCTTAATTTTCTAAGAGATAAGGCTACTTATTTAGTGGATCAGACCGTTTTTCATCAAATAAGGCTGTTGCCCGTGAAAATTGAAGGGCTAACGCTCATAAATTTACAGTTTTTTCTGAGAGTGTAGTAACGCAGTTGCATATAAGCGAAGTATAAACATTAAAACCTCCATAACGGACACTCCTGAATAGCATACACCTCCGTTGTTTAGCAGACGCTTTTTCAATACCCAACACATGTATAATTGAATGATTTTGTTTCTGAATAGCGATATCTCCGAATAACGGACAAATTTCGGGATTCCGAGATTTTTTCCTCTACTACACTTCTTTGGTTTAGTTCAAATGATCCCGCTATTTCATTTACAGTTCTTTTTCGTGCAGTGATTTACCATGGATGCATTCGCAAAAGCAAAGTTACACAATGATGCATTTGCATAAAAGCAAAACATATACAGTAAAACCTCCATAATGGACACTCTCGAGTAGTAGATACCTCTATTTAGCAGATGTTTTTACTTACCCATCATACGTAGTATAGGGTAAGTCTTGTAATCGTTTTGAAAATCGAAATTTTTTTTTGACGGATTTACACGTTTGAGACACTGGAGATTCCGTAAAACATATTTTAAGAAAAAAAAATACCGTCCGTCTGTCTGTGTGTGTGTCTGTAAACGCTCTATCTCCCGAACAAATTGAGATAGATACTTGAAATTTGGTAGGTACTTAGTATGTAATAATGGGAAGAAGCTTATTGAATTTCAGTAACCTCGATTATCCGGAAATATTCTTTTCGCATTCTCGAAATATTCGTTCTGATAAAAGGTATATAAAAATTTTCGAAATTGTTTATTTTAAGGAGTGAATATAAAAGACAATAAAAAAACATAAATTTTGCATAAGGATTAAAGTCGATCGGATAATGAGTTGCAGAGATATTTGTAATCCTATTTTCAACACTCTTTGATTTTTCATGACCCTGTATTTCATCCGAATTTCAATTCAGATATATATTTTAATTGGAAATGAGACACTTAATCGGATGCAGTAAACCGTTAGTTAATATGATTAACATTTTTGGAGTTATAAGGATGTTTCTTTTACGCAATTCAATAATAGGACTTTTGAAGTTTATGACGTCACAAGCCACGATTTTATTCGAATTGCAATGCATTTTATAAGTAGTTTACACCTGTTTTATTTTCATATTTTATATTATGCGTATCCATGATGGGTAAGTATTACGGTGGCCCCCAACGACTAGTTTCAATATACTATAGATACATAATTGTATGTTTTTACCGCTGAACAGAGGATATCGAAATGAACATATTCTGCGGTTTGCGGTTAGCGCTATTCAGGAAATTAACTGTACTTAAAAAAAAAAAAAAAAAAAAAAAAAAAAAAAAAGAATACGTGTGTTTGTTAACATTGAGATAAAAATAAAATTATTACAATCTCAGAAATTACTCAATAAATAGTAAATTGTGGTTACATTTTAAATATATTTTTAAACAATACTCTTTTTGAAAATACTATCATAAAACATAATATTTAAAAATTTTTTAATTAATTTTTTGCATTTCTTGTTTAGAAATTACTTTTATTTTTGGATTACTGCTCTAACGTTCTCCTGGTTCTATTTGTATCAAACAAAAAATACATATTTGGAAATTTTTATTTTTTATTTCCTTTAGCATCTTGAAATTATAACATGTTAATGCATTTAAATATTACAAAGAAATTCTGGATGACATGCCTTCGAAAGCTTTTTACTAAAAGTATTTGCGCAAACGTATGAATAGTAATATCAAATATTTTTTATTGATACATTCTACAGGAACATTACAGAATCTCTTTTCAAGTGCGCTCTTTCTATATACGAACGTCGCGTCGGAGATAGACTTCCATACGGAAATGGAAAAATATTTGTACCAGTTGAGAAAAGGAAATATTCGTAGCGCTTATTTTTTATTCATAAAAATAAATATTATTGCATTCAGCATATTATAATTGGCTCTTATATGCTTAGAAAAGCAAGTTTTCATAGATTGAATATGTAATATGTTACAATATATGAGTTATACAGGGTGTTCTTTCTTATTATTAAGACTGTTCTAAAATCCAAACTGCCTACCTTTTGACGCATTTTTTACTTCATTTTTGTAGTCAAATGGGGGAAATTGGCAGATGGTCTTACTCAAAAACTATGTAATTGAACAGTGTTTTCATTTTTCGGCGAAAGCTTTCGGTATAGAGACTCAGAAGATGCTGTCAAAGTGGTCGTTTTTCGGATGCGACAGTGCGTGAAAGAAAAAAAAATTACCAACATCAAGCAACATTCGCTTATAACTCAAAATGTAACTCATTTATCGAAAAAGGACAAAACTACTCGATTAAAAATCACTTTAATAATTATGCCTGCAAGTGTCATGATTTTACATTTAAAAATGAGTCCTATAATATGTAAAAAATTTCACGTTTGTGAGCGGAAACAATCATATTTTTTTAGAACCGCTCTAATCAATAGCTGATTCCTAAACTGTTAATTTCAGAGATAAAATGTCAATTGCAAATATGTTTCAAATATTCTTCTTCGTTATATAAAAATGTATTTGCTCTTCTTGGCCCATTGTTGGCTATTTGTGGAAAAAGTTGGGAATTGGTTGGTGCATAGAACCGTCTAAGTTAGAGTGTATGGGCGAGACTAACGATTGGCCCATTATCGGGTTTCCATTGGTAAATTGTTCGTTGGCCAATGGTACGGCAGGACGGTCATTTTTTACTCTGACAATTAGCCACCAATTAGCGTCGGCCCAACCATTGTATGCTACATAGGCTATACATAGCCTCAACAATGTTGTTCAATACTACATTGTAAAAATAGAGAAATGTTTCTTGATCTAGCAAGAAGATTTATGAAAATATAACTTCTTCCGAAGTTGCAACCAAATCCTAAAACCGCTTCTTTATCTTCATAAACCTCAAAAACAAACAGATTTCCGCTATTTAAAGAAACGTTTCGAAAAAACATTTCTTGCTGTCTTCTAGGAAACATTTTCGAGTATTTTTTTAGTCTATTAATTAGTTTTCTCAACGTAAGACAACAATTAGCCAACAATTAGAAAACGTTCGCGCAATCATTTTGTACTACTTGGGAAGTTGAATGTTCAAATTACAAATATGTACAGCATCATATTATTATTTGAATAAAGAATCTTTATTGGATACGTAAATGAGAAGTGTCTCAAAAGGAGCTGGTATTTTAATTAACATTGTAAACAATCTCCGCAAAATTTTCGCTGTTTTTAAAATTAATTTTTACAATTCCCATACGTTGTTTGGTCATACTCCTGTCCCTGATTTAACCTCAATGGTTTGATTTAACAGCAAAAAAAACCTTTACTTGGTTTAACAGCAAAAAACATCGCAACAAATCTAAAATATCACTTCATTTTGGGTCACCCTTTACATGCGGTGGACATCCTGTGTTATACGTATAAGTTCCAACAAAGTATCTTTTTCAGCTCCCAAGTTACGGGTAATAAATATCATGGAGTTTACAATTTTAAACGATCTTCGGTTAAAAACCAATCCTAAAACTGCTTTAGAGAATTAAAAGAATATTGAAAATATTTGAACGCTTTAATAACTGAAAACTTGAAAGTACTGAACTTATTTCCGAAAAACAATCCACTTTGTTTTATTTTATTTTTCGTTTCATCAAATTCAATTGAATTCATACTGTTGAAAGAATATTTTAAGTTCATGAATTATTAATTTCCATGATAAACATTATCCCCACATAAAAAATCTGAATAATTCAAAAAAGGATTTAAGTTTTAAATTCTTTAAGAATTTCAAGCTTTTTTAAACTTGAAATATTTTTAAAGTTTTCAGTCAAAAAAGGAAAACAATTGCTGAAAGATCCGCCAAATACAAATTACTTTAATATAATAATACAGGTTTTTTTTCAATGGCAATTAATGCATTTTCATTTACTCATAGTTAAATGGGAAAAAGAATTAAATATTATGTTTTATACACGTATTATATTATGATACACGCTTTATATTATGATTGAATCTGTTATGTAAAGCACAAATGTAGCCTTAACTCAATAACGCTGGGTGACATGACGTTACGGCATTTTACGATAACGGCAGCATATTAAATTAAAACAGAGAAATGTTAAAAAGTTTAATGTTGGTACTTTTGTACTATAATATTTCCATCTACATATAGCCATATAGTTGTACAAACAGAAAAACACGCACGCACGCAGCTTTGTGACATTTTACCGCTAGCGTAGCGATACTTACTAAAATATCACCAAACATGATGCCAAAAGTAAGTGGCCAATTTGACGAAATTTCCAGTTTGCTTTGTGTTCTAACGCGGATTTATCCATTAAAGTTATTTTTGGACAATGAATAAAATAAATACATAGTTTTAAAGGCGAAAAAAATCCGCTAAATTAATAATAAATTATATGTTACAATAATCTATTGAAAATGGTACCTGAGCAGAAACTTTATATGTTCTAACGGGGATTTCTCCATTGAAGTTTTCCTTGAACAATGAGTACAATAAATACACATTTTCATGTCGAAAAAAATCCCTTTAATAATGAAATTATATGTTCCAATAATTTAATGAAACTTACCAACTAATGTCAGTACCAACTTATAATTTCCCAAATTATCCAGAATTAACTAATCTCGGAAATTGTAAGAACACACAAAAAATTGACTTCGATAAATATGACGCTTACATTTACACACAGATGGGTCTAAAATGGATGACAGGACCTCATCACCATTTACAGTGCGCCGTAGAAGAATTTTCATAAGTGAGTTCAACATTAGATTTCATGCTTTAATCTCAATCTGCCAGTTAAATTCTCTTTTTCATGCCCTAAACTGATATACAGGGTGACTTTTAATTAACTTACAACTTTAAACTGGAATAACTTATCGAAACCTCACTAAGCGGCACACAGTGGATTATTTGATGCAAAATCCTGGCCAAAAAGGCAAAAATTTAAGTTTGCTCAACAAATGTAAAAAAGCATATTTTATAATAGCTGACTAATTGGTGCATCGATCTATGTGTATTTCAGGAGTATGCGTCATATCCGGAGGCTCCAAGCCTCAGTTAAAGTGAAATTTCTTTGTGAAAAGACGTGCTTTTTTGTTATGTTTCAGCTTTGTTATTGTGTTTAAATGTATACTTTGACACGTGCATTTAAATAAATTTGCTTTTCATATAATAAAAAATAATTTAAATTGAAAATGCGTTAATATTAAGCCTTTTTTAGATCTAATTTATTTGGTAAATGTACTATTATGAAACATAACTTTAAATTTAATTGAAATAAAACAGTTCGAGAGAACAGATATATAAACACAAGAAAAACAATTACATAAAATTTAACGAAAATTAGAATATATTGAATAAGTCATACTATTTTGTTTGGAAAGCTTTTTTAGTAAATAATAGCACATAATTTAAAAATTATCGCCATTGTAATATTATTATAATACTTTCTAAGGTAACATTTCAGGTATTTAGTTGTGACATTTTAACTAATCTCTATCTATTCTTTCGTTTTCAAATTTTGCATCTATATTGGCTTTTTTTTCTTCATAATAGTGCATATTCAAAATAAGATGGCATATAGTCTGCATGTATAATATCCTTGAACTTGAACACAGTTTTGTCTAATTTCTATTATCATATTTCATCTTGATTAACTTGAATATTGCAGTTGTATTCTACTTATCTATGACCAATAGTTATGAACAACATTTGTTGTTTATTTATTTTTACTTTTTTATATTCATTCTGCTCAAGTTATTTTACACTAATATTTACTTACGATGGGAACTTTCAAATTGTTACTACACTGTAAAAAAAAATTCCTGAAAAAAAAACGGAAATTGTACTGGCAATCGAGACGCCAGTACTATTTTCGTATTTTAACGAAAAAAAATCCGTAAATTCCAGGAAATTTTCCGTGATTTCTGAAATATCCGTTTTTAAATTTCCGTTTTATAACAGATATCTTCCGTATTTTTTAGAAATTTTTATAATGTTAAAATAAACAGTATAGGAAAAAAAAGTTACTTCTGAAGAAAAGTCTTATACAGGACAGATATACTGCTTTTTTTTTCTCATTTCTGAGTGAGTTTAGTGTAAACAACCAACCCTTCCCTCGATGAGAATCGAACCTGCAATCTTTCGCTTACTGAACCGGAGTTCTCGACTACGACGCTAGGGCATGACATTCTAGTTTCCCAAATGTTGCTACTTAATTCAGTCACTTTTTATGATGCAAAAACTTGAAGGTCCCATGGATTTTTTTCAAGAGTTCCAATGTTTTTAATATTTTCTTTTCATAATTTTTAATAATTTTCCTTATTATTTGATGCTTTATAACAGATAAACCAGATAAATTTTAACTTATTATGTATTATATGCGTAAAACATTGTATTAAGAGACATTGTATTAAGAGTCATTGTATGATTGCATCCTTTTGTAATAATACAACATTTTATTTTTTTGAACATATACTTTTTTAATTTATTTGACTGATGATCTATTTATCGATTCTAATAGAAACAATAATTATCTGAAAGAGACATATTTATTACATGCTATTAAAATAACTTACGTAAATAAACAATTTTATAATAAATTAAGTTATTATATTTGAGCTATGCTGAGAACTTTTGTGTACGGTTCTGTCAAACTGGATAGTTTTAATAATATTAAAACAAAAAATTGATTTTCAAAGACAATTTCGAAATTAATGATTTTGTGATAGGTAAGTTTAAATTTGAACTTTTTGATTTAGTTTAAATTAATTTAGTTTAATTTATTAAACAATTATAAGCTAAAGAAATAAATTATAAAGTTAATAAAATTATAAACTTCATTTTTATAAAAGTAAAGAAAAAATATTAACTATTTTTATAAATTTAAGGAAAAAAATTTGATACGTTTTTGAAGATAAATTTGAAGATAAACGTTGTAAAATTATAATTTATAAAATAATAAATTTTAGTTTAATTCATAAATTTATAAGCCAAATCAGTTTAGTTTAATAGAATTTACATAGCGATAACTTGCAGAGATATTATGTTATGAAACCTTTAAATAACTCAATATTGCCACGCGTTAGAAAAGTTAAAATAAAATTAAAAAAAATAGTGAAAAAAGTCCTAATTTTGAAGCACTATCAATAAAAATAGAAAATAGATTTAAAAAAATATATTTTTCTGTGACATAAAAAAAAAATCTAAAATTAAAAAATATTGTAACGAAACTAGCATTATGTGCTCGGGAGAGCCTTCTGGTTGATCAAGGCCGACCTCACTAAATATAGCTTAACTGGAATTATCTGTTGTGTGGACCTATGGCTCCGAGGTAAAGTGCTTGACTGCAGACCAGAAGGTGGTGAGGTCGATCCCCGTCGAAGGCAAGTGTCCTAAAATTCGTTTTGATTTAAAGATTGCTTTGTATTTGTTTCTAGTTCCTTCGGAAATATGCTAATTGTTATTATGTTAATCGTTATTTAATTTCTAGAACTTTCCAAGCTTGGAATGTTCCATTCGAGAAAGCACCCCTCGAGTGTATTTAAGCTGGTGTATGCTTCCGTTGGGAGAAATAAAGCTTCGAGTTGGTTCATGCTTGTTGTCTTCATTCGTTCTCATTTAATACCTACGCGACAGTTTGGTGGAGGCGCCGGGTACTATCAAGGCTACACTAGATACCGGGCTTGCTCATTCATTATCATGACGTCACAAAAGGTGGCTGGCCGCGACCAGCGATTGGTGCAAAGCGACGAGCCCGTCGTTTTGTGCCAATCGCTGTATGTCTTGAATTTTGTCGTTTCACTTTGTACCAATCGCTGGTATCGGCCAGCCACCATTTGTGACGTCATGATAATGAATGAGCAAGCCCGGTATCTAGTGTAGCCCTGGTACTATACAAACTACGGAAGAGCCACGCAGATGTCAACGCCTTCAAGGACTGTCTCCTGAGTTTGGCCTCTTACCCGATCCAAGGAGAGTTAGAAGAAAAATGGCTGATGATAAAGACAGTGTCCCAGAAAAGGCTATTACCGTTCCAGCTAACGTTACTCCTGTACCCATCATGGCATACCAGCTACCTCGGAATCCGTGCATCTTTTCGGAGAGGACGAACAAGATGTCAGCAGGTGGCTGAAAGACTTCACACGAATTGCCACCTATAACTGTTGGGATGAAACGATGTGTCTGGCGAATGTTATTTTCTATCTTGCTGGAACAGCTCGACAATGATTCGACAACAATGAGGAAAGTTTTACTAATTGGACTGCATTTAAAAATTCCTTAGAAAACACGTTCTGCCGAACGGACGACGTAAAGAGACAAGCTGAGAGACTGTTGCTTACACGGGCGCAGAAAACTGGTGAAATGGCCGAATCTTACATCCAAGACGTTCTTGCCCTGTGTCGTAAAGTTAACTCCTCTATGCCAGAAAGAGAGAAAGTGGCTCATCTCATGAAAGGGATTGCAGAAGATTTGTACCAAGTCCTGTTGGTTCGGGATTATCAAACTGTCGATGACTTCGTGAAACGCTGTCGTCAAATAGAAACTCTTCGACGTAAACGTGTCATCCGGCCAAGATTCCAGAGGCTTCCTAATGTTGCTACAGTGTCAGCCGAAGCAGATTTAGGTGATATAACATCATTGATACGAGTAATTGTGCAGGAAGAGCTTAAAAAGTTCTTGCCGGAAACGACTTGCTGCACAAACGATGAATGCGGATCTCCAACGGACGTTGGTTCGTTAATAAGAGAAGAAGTTATGGAAGCATTGGCACCACTCACGGGTCCAAAAAGACGTACCTTTACTCCCAGACGGACAGTTCCGGTCAGGCCTCAACCAAGGCGTGAATCCAGAAACAGCACCGTTCCGCAACGAAAGACAGATATATGGAGAACTACCAATAATGTACCCCTTTGTTACCATTGTGGACGTCCAGGGCACGTGCTAAGGTACTGTAGAGAAAGACGCAGGGTATTCGCGGATGCAAACACCTCTTGGACATCCAATCCCGGACGAGATATGGACACTGACTCCCTACGCAGCTCCGACGAGAATTATTCGCAGCCCATATCTTCTAGTTTCAGAAATAGTTCGCCTTATCCCCGTCGCTCTTCTAGCCGCCGACAGTCGCAGTCACCTATACGTCACTCTAGCCGTTCTCCATGCCGAGCTAAACAGGAAAACTAGCTCTAGCGACCTATGCAGGAGGTGAGGCCGCAATCAAAGAAAATCCTCCAGGGTACATTATAACCAAGTTAAAAAAAAATACCACCTATGTTACCGTAAATGGACAGTGTGTAAAAGCCCTCGTCGACTCTGGTGCCGATTATTCTGTTATATCTGAAGCATTTCGCAGGCAACTGAATGTACCTATGTTTAGTGAAAATGGACCTATATTGAAGACTGCATCTGGAAAGCCTGTAGCCGCCTCAGGACATTGTGTATTAAAAGTCAACTTGAATGGAATTGTGAAACCATTTGACTTTCTTGTGTTTCCACGATGTAGCCATAAAATGATACTTGGATGGGACTTTTTCCGTGCCACTGATGCTGTTACAGATTGTGGGAATGAAGAGCTTCAACTATCGGAAATTCTCCCAGACACCGTGGTATGTAAATCAGATTCTCCCTTGGTTGCTGCAACAGATTACGTAATTGAGGCAAATTCAGCGAAGCAAATATGTGCCGTTAGTCCGGAAATTCAAAAAGCAGATGAAGCTATGGTTATTGGTAACAAAACTCTCATGTGGGAAAGAGACCTATCCATACCAGCATCAATCATTACGGTAGAAAATAATTGTTGTAAAATATGGGTAACAAATTTCTCTGGACGAACTCAGATAATACCAAAGAGGATGAATATAGCTCGTTTAACAGTAATCGAAAATAACTCCATCTGTTCGCTGAATGATACTGATAAAGAACATACCAAAAGACATAGGTCCAGAAAGACACTGATTCGAGGAAAATTTAAGGAAATGTTAGATAATGAGCTAACTAGTCAAGAAGAAGACGCTCTGTTAAATCTGCTGGAAGAGTATAGTGATGTTTTCGATATTAACAGAAAATCGAGAAAATCTAGATGCAATGGTGTAAAGCACAAGATTGACACAGGTAACAGCGCTCCAATTAAGCAGAGACCTTATCGTACATCAGCAACTGCGAAACGAATAATTGAAAATGAAGTACAGCGGATGCTAAAAGAAGACGTGATACAGCCATCAAACAGTCCTTGGTCATCTCCCGTCGTGCTTGTGAAGAAGAAAAATGGTGAATGGCGCTTCTGTGTCGATTATAGAAGATTGAACAAAGTCACTAAAAATGACGTCTATCCGCTGCCACGCATCGACGATGCTTTAGATTGTCTTGCCGGTGCGACAATTTTCTCTATGGTGGACTTGAAGTCAGGCTACTGGCAAATAGAAGTTGATGAAAAAGATCGAGAAAAGACAGCTTTTGTGACGTCAGACGGCCTCTATGAGTTTAAAGTCATGCCTTTTGGACTATGCAATGCCCCCGCTAAATTCGAACGAATGATGGATGCAGAACTGCGAGGACTCAAATGGAACATCTGTCTTTGCTATTTAGACGACATCATTGTGTATGCACAAAATTTTCAAGAGCACCAATTACGCCTGATGAAAGTTTTGCAATGTATTCAAGAGGCAGGGTTGACGCTTCACTCTAACAAATGCTCGTTCGGCAAAAAGAAGCTGACCATATTGGGACACCTAGTAGATCAACATGGGATCTATCCCGATCCACAAAAGACAGCTGCTGTGACAAAGTTCCCTGTTCCAGAAAATGTTGCAGATGTTCGAAGTTTTCTAGGCCTGTGCTCCTATTACAGACGTTTCATCAGGAATTTCGCCGATATCGCAAAGCCCTTGCATGAGTTATTAAAGAAAAATGCAAAGTTTTCTTGGGGCACATCGCAGAGAGAATCTTTCGCAACGCTCAAGAAGTTATTGGCCAGTGGCCCTGTTTTGGGACATTTCCTGCAAAACGCTGAAACAAAGATACATACAGACGCTAGTGGCTATGGCATTGGTGCAGTATTAGTACAGGATCAAGATGGTAAGGAAAGACCAATAGCCTACTCCTCCAGATCCCTGACCGCAGCTGAAAAGAACTATTCTACAACCGAAAAAGAATGCCTTGCTGTCATTTGGGCAATCAGTAAATTCAGACCATACATTTTTGGAAAACCGTTTACTGTAGTGACGGACCACCATTCTTTATGCTGGCTGGCTAATGTTAAAGATCCATCTGGAAGACTTGCCCGTTGGGCTTTGAGGTTACAAGAGTACGACATCGACGTCATCTATAAGAGTGGTCGAAAGCATTCCGACGCTGACTCACTGTCAAGAAAGCCCCTTGCTGAAACAGCAGTCGACGACGATGGAGAAATACCTTTCTTTGCTGTCATCGCAGACTACGGAAAAGAACAGCTAAAAGATAAGCAGTTGAAATCTATAATTAAAACTACCCGAAAAGGCGACGGATGCCGAGGTTACCAAATGAGAAGCGGAGTACTCTATAAAAGAAATTACGACCCTATGGGACAGCAATGGCTCTTGGTAGTCCCGAAACAACTCCGTCGCGACATACTAACGAGTCTTCATGACGCTCCAACTGCAGGTCATCTCGGATTCGCCAAAACGTATGATCGGATAAGGAGGAAATATTATTGGCCAGGACTATATGGCAGCATACGCCGTTATGTGGCACACTGTCGAGAGTGCCAAAGACGGAAATCTCCACCTGGACTTCCACCTGGGCAACTTCATCCAATAAAGCCCCCTGATGCACCATTCGCTAAAATTGGAATAGATTTACTTGGACGCTTCCCAATTACTCGGAACGGGAACCGATGGATTATTGTCTGCACGGATTACCTGACGAGATTCACAGTTACAAAGGCATTACCAACTGCTGAAGCTACTGAAATCGCCCAATTTATAGTTGAAAAAATCATACTCAAGCACGGTGCTCCCAAAGAGATGATAAGTGATCGAGGATGCTCCTTTCTATCCAATATCGTGAAAGACATTAATCAACTATGCCAAACATCTCATCTTCTAACGACAGCCTATCATCCACAAACCAATGGACTAACCGAAAGATTTAACAAAACATTGGCCGACATGCTGTCTATGTATGTTGACGTTGAGCAAAGAAATTGGGATACAGTCTTGCCTTTTGTGACTTTCGCTTACAATTCGGCAAAACAAGATACCACCGGGTTCAGTCCCTTCTTTCTCGTACATGGTAGAGATATACAGACTCCTCTGGATGTGATCTTTCCTCACTTCGCAGAACCCTATAACGAAAATTATGCACAACAGCTAGTCACCAGGGCAGAGGAGGCTAGACAGCTAGCGAGACTTCACATCCTCGAGGCTCAAGCAAGTAACAAAAGAAGATATGACGAAAGACATCGACCAATCAGCTATAATGTCGGAGACTTAGTTTGGGTTTTTACTCCCATACGAAAAGTTGGGCTTTCGGAAAAACTTCTAAGGCGTTACTTCGGACCATACCGAATCACACAACGACTATCTGATGTGTCATACGAAGTAGAGAGCATGGAGGAGAATAAAAGGCGACGAAGTTTAAAGGACATAGTCCATATTCTGAGACTGAAACCCTATTGTGATCCAAAAGAACAAATAGATGATAAAGAGATACACAGGAATTCCAGGGTACCTGTCACGAGGAGTCAGACTAGATTGCAGCGGGACGCTGCTTCCTCCTAAGGAAGGGGAAATGTAACGAAACTAGCATTATGTGCTCGGGAGAGCCTTCTGGTTGATCAAGGCCGACCTCACTAAATATAGCTTAACTGGAATTATCAGTTGTGTGGACCTATGGCTCCGAGGTAAAGTGCTTGACTGCAGACCAGAAGGTGGTGAGGTCGATCCCCGTCGAAGGCAAGTGTCCTAAAATTCGTTTTGATTTAAAGATTGCTTTGTATTTGTTTCTAGTTCCTTCGGAAATATGCTAATTGTTATTATGTTAATTCTTATGTTAATCGTTATTTAATTTCTAGAACTTTCCAAGCTTGGAATGTTCCATTCGAGAAAGCACCCCTCGAGTGTATTTAAGCTGGTGTATGCTTGAGTTGGTTCATGCTTGTTGTCTTCATTCGTTCTCATTTAATACCTACACGACAATATAAATGTTACTATTATTTTCACAAAAAATTACTGTCCAGACATGGCTCCTGTTAGAATGGGCCAGCATGTCGAGCCGGATCAGGCCTGGATCCTTGAAGAACTCTGGTAAATACGACAATCTTAATTCCCATTTCAAACAAGGCGATTTCTGTACGCAAACCTCAAAAAGTAATTTACGGAAATTGCACTGTTTTGGAAGAAATACGGACATTGTACTGTTTTGAAAGAAATACGGACAATTTACGGAAAACTTTCTGCATATTTACGGATTTGAAATCTCCTTTACGGAACTAATGTCATTTACGGAAATTGCACTGTTGTTTTGGAAAAATGAAACTTTTCCGTGAAATTTTACGGAAAATCTCTTGTATTTTCACGGATTTTTTTTTAGAGTGTATGTATATCATATTTATACGTTGTAATTGATCAGTAGTAAGATATATTTTGGATATTAGATCATACCATGTTATGCATTTTAATACACTATTTATATGTAATTTAACAAACATGTCGTACACCAGGCCGCTGAATTCCTATGTAATATAACATATTGTCATACAGTAGTGTTTTCTGTATATTATGTTTCATATTTTATGTAAGTGGGTCAAATTTCCCATTGACACATGTTCCTCAGAGGCCATATTGGTGTCTGTTTTATTTCCCTCATAGCTATAGTTCCATGCACCCTAGTGTTTACCGTTAAGGAACTGCTTGAGTAAGTGTTTAATTAAGTATTATGTACATAAAATATTTGCGCGATTTACAGCCCAAGCTTAGCAAAAGCAATTTCTTTTTGCTAATTAAACTGTTTAAAAATTCTCTGAATTTTTTAAATATCTAATTTTTATTTCAAAATACGCTTAATAACACTTATTATGTCCATCATTTAAATCGGATGTTTAGTGAAAAAATATTACTTTTCATGTTTTACATATTTTAAAAAATAAAGAAAATATTTTGAATGCTGTATTACTGAACACTTCAAACAACCAAATATCTTTTCAAAAGAAATTATTCTTTGCTTCTTTTTGTTTTTCCGTGTTCAAAAGAATTCATAGCTGTATAAAGAAATTTAAGTTCATGAATTGTTAATTTCCATAATAAACTTTAGACATAGATAAAAACAACTCACAAAGGAACGTTTTTTTAATTCTCTAAGAATTTGAATTTTATTTAAATTTAAAAATCTTCTAATGTTTTTGAGGAAAATGATAAAAGCAATTGCTAAAAGATCTTCGAAGCAGAAATAAAAATTTAAATAATGAACAGGTATTTTTTAAATAGCGATTAATAGAATTTTCATTTAATGGTTTACAGAAGACAATTATAATACTTTTAACCGACATTAAACAAAAAAGGTAACTTAACTCTCTTGCGCGTATATATATATAACGAACAGCCAAATCCTTATATATATATATATATATATATATATATATATATATATACGATATATATAAGCAAAATATTCGCTGGAAGTTCACTTCAAACTCTCTTGATTTTATAACAAATTATTTTTGCAAATGTTATTTATTCAGAAGTCATTTACTGTCTTTAAATAAGTCCATACCGTATATCAAAACTGATTATATTTATTCCAGCATTTGCTATTCTTTCAACTAAAGGCCTTTATAATTCTCGCTGACGTTACAGCTTAAAAACACATTCTGATTTGTCTCAACTCACAAAAGTTTGATTTCATTGTATTCTGTAGAATATCTTTCAGATCGTAAATGATAAGGATTATTTTCCTTAAAGTGTATTACTTTCCAGAGTTGCATTGAAAATGAAACAGAAAGGAATGACTTCATGTATTTTGTGATGGAATCAAAATTCTTTGGAAATTACATTAAAGAAAATTCAATTAGAATTAATGTGTTTATGAACTATTAAATAAAATGATTATAATGTACGGATTTTTCAAAAGTGCAATCCATTCAAAAATTGATTTTAGAATATCTTTTACATATGAAATGTTAAAATTCTTTTTAAATTCCTACTATTAGATCACACTCTCTCTACATATATCTTGTTGGAATTTTCAATCGTTAATAAAATATTTTTTATTCATCCATTCAAGTTCAAATAATTTTTTTTAAACTTGTACTGGATGACAATTGATGTTAATACAGTTTTTTCAAATATTAATTCATTAATTAAATTTAATTAATTAATTTTAATTTTATATTTCATTTCTGTTCAAAAGTATAGACTCACTCCATAGTTATAGTCTCACCTTCACACGTAAAAAGATAATGGGGCTGTTCACGGACGAAGATCAGGCGGCTCGCGGGCGAAGGACAACTATAAATGTGGAGTGAGTCTATACTTTTGAACAGAAATGAAGTATAAAACTAAAATTAAATAATAAAATTTAATTAATTAATTAATATTTGAAAAAACTGTATTATCGCTAACTGTAACATCTCTATGGCACTTTATTGTGAAGTTTGGTAATTTTTGAAATTCAATATTTGAAAAACGGCATAATCATTAGATTTTAAATTTATATCAAGAAAAATACAATTTTTTACCTTTCTAACGCAGTTTGTCTGACAATTTTGTGAGAAATACTTTTTGAGCTATTAATTTTTTGTATTTTAGCTATTTATTTTTTATTTAATTTTTAATACATTTCAAAAATTTCTTTTATGTAAGATATTTGGCAAGATATAAATTTAGGAATAAATACCGTCAGTGGCGAAGCGTGTAGATCGCTGGAAAAAAATTTCTATTTGACCTAAGTAGGAATTAACTTTTAAAAAAAGTTTTTATATTACTTGTTACTTTCTTCTATCTTTACAAGAAAGTATTGAATTTATGAAAAATTCGACTTCTGGTTTTCGGCAGATTTACATATTTTAGAAGGTCCTTAAAAAGTTTTAATAGTTTTTAGAAAATGTATGTCCTTGAAACTGCGTATCTGTCTCTATGTATATGACACAAATTTTGTGAATGGTTTCTCACGAACTACTGCATGAAATAGAATCAAATTTCATATGAAGTTGTATCCTTATGTGAATGGGTGAAGATTAGTTTTTGTGCAAAATCCTCCAAGAGAAAAATCCCATTAATCCTTACATTATAATCATTTTATTTAATAGTTAATTCATAAATCGAATTCTAATTGAATTTTATTTAATGTAATTTCCAAAGAATTTTGATTCCATCACAAAATACATGAAGTCCTACCTTTCTTTTTAATTTTCAATGCAACTCTGGAAATTAATACATGTTAAGGAAAAGAATCCTTATCATTTACGATCTGAAAGATATTCTATAGAATACAATGAAATCATAATTTTCTAAGTAGAGACAGATCAGAATGTGTCTTTCAGCTGTAGAGTCAGCGAGATTTATAAAGGTCTTTAGTTGAAGGAATAGCAAATGATGGAATAAATATAATTAGTTTTGATATAAGTTATGGACTATTTAAAGACAGTAAATGACCTTTGAATAACTAACATTTGTAAAAATAATTTGATATAAAATAAAGAGAGTTTGAAGTGAACTTCGCGAGAATATTTTGCATGGTAGTGATATCTGTTCGCAGTAAGGAAATAAAATTGTTAAGGTTGGTCTCAAAAAATTATTTTTTTCCCCCGCTGAATACCACGGAACTTTCTAACACATGAACGGTCTCATTTTTATACACAAAAGGATAATATTTACAAATGCGATTATTTAAGAGCTTTAAAATCCAGTAGTGGTTTGTATTTTTCGATAAATGTGTTACAACTTGACTTATAAGTGGTTATTGTCTCAAAACGACTTTTTATTGTTTGTCCGTGTATCGACAATCGTTTCAAAATGACGATGCGATGCTTATCTGTATCACCAGTTTAAATGCACAGAATTCAACGAGACTTCATGCTTAGCATCGTGAATATGGGAATACATTGTGTAAAAAATTTGTTTGCTGAATCGCTGTAACTTCTTATACGATTTAAATCCTGTAATGATTTTATTAGGGTGTATTAAAAGTATTTTTTTGTTTTTTTAATGCTTTTATACCAAAGCATGAACTTTCTCGCATCTACTGTCGAAATAATAAACTTGGATAAACAAATAGCCCCCTTCTGGACCCTCATCCAAAAAACAACGCCTTTACTGCCAACAGTAAAAACTGAGGGCACCCTTACATCTTTTTGTATTAAAATATTTCTTGCATAGTAAAAAAAAAAAAAAAAAAAAAAAAAAGAAACTGGCTCATTGTCATTTCTTGAAAAAAACCATTATTAAAAGTGCATTAAAAAATCCTTAAAAATCTAAGAAGTGTACCTTTCCAATCAGCAGCACCCTGTCCTTCTTCAAACTTCGCGAAAACTCTGTATGTGCGGGGGGGAGGGGGGCTGTGTGGGTCATAAAATTTTAATATTTAGATTTTGCGCAATTTCATGTGCAATCGCACAAACATTTTTGATAATGAAGGTGAGCGTGTTTCAAGCTGTATTCCTTCTGCAGTATTCTAAACTCCGCCAGATATTTTACAAGTCTCTACAAAATAATGACATTCAAAAGTTTGAAAACATTCTAGAATTTGAAATAATTTGTCATTCTAATTTAGAAGAAATGTGACCATATATTAGGATCTATCAAAAGTAGTTTCGTTTTTTGAATGTTTTTGTACCAAAACGTGTCTCTGGCACTTTCTCGCCCCTATTGTTGAACATAAAATGCTATTCAAGAGGGTACATGTCCTTCTACATTCTATAATCATACAGGCTTTTTTCTTTCATTTTTAGGTCACATAAAGAGTGATACAAATGTTGAGACTATGCATCTTAAGGTATGATTTTAAACTAGGCCTTAAAACTAATAAATATGTCCGCAAAACTCATGCAGGTGGAGGCAAAGACAAGAGTAGTGTCCGGACAGTTCAAAACAAATCCAAACGTTTTAAGGAAGGAGACTCCAGCCTTGAAATAAAACCCAGAAGATACAGCCCATCAGTTGTGTTGTGAATTTTGACCAGTTGAAGAGAAAACAAGTTGGAAATTGTACGTCAAACGTGACAAATGAGGTGCGTTCGTACTATAGCTAGTTATATAAATATTCAGATCTTGAGGATTTTTAATTCTGTAAAAGGAATTATATCGTCTGCAGATTAATTTCTGTCATAAAATAAGTATCTCGGTCGCTTGACGATTCAACCTCGGAAGCTCCTATAACAAGAAAAAACCGATGTTTTTTTTTTAAAAATTCAAATTTCTTAATAAATATTTTTATTAATATGTTCTAAAGTTTTGATTCGATTTTCATAAAATTTGAAATGTCTCGACAAATTCTGCAAACATAATATATCTTAAATTTCAAACCATTCGATTGGGTAGTTTTTGTGTTGTTATATGCGGACGGACGGACAGACAGACGGACGGACCAGACGACGACAATAGGTGCTACGTATTTATATAATTACGAACGCACTTAAAAAGAGAAAGCTACAACCACTGGCATCTGAAAACTGTAGGAGGAACTATAACGCACAAATTTCACATAAACTTAAACAAACTTGCAAGGAATCAAGAAAAGTTTTAAAATGAAAATTATTTTGATATACCCTAATATTTATATAGAAAAAAGTTTTGTGATGGCCACAACATGCTAGTTTTTAAAGTGCATTAATTTTCAGGTTACACTGAAAATGATACAGCAAGGAATGACTTTATGTATTTTTTTATTTAATACTTTTATACCAAAGCATGTAGCTGACACTTTCTCGCATCTATTGTTGAAATAATAATGTTGGATAAACAAATAGCACCCTTCTGGGCCCTCATTCAAAAAAACAACGCCTTTAGTGCCCCCAGTAAATTTTTCTTTGACAATTACAGTCAATGAAATTCTATTAGAATTAATATATTTATGACCTAATAGTAAATAACAGGATTGTAATGGGAGGATTATCCAATAATGCAATACTTTCAAAACTTGATTATAGAACATTTTTTACATATGAAATGTCAATATTTTTTTTTTTTCAAGATGTATTAATTTTAAGATTGAACTGAAAATGACAGCGCAAGGATTGACTTCATATGTTATTTAGAGGGAACATTTTTTTTTTAAAATTACAATCAAGAAAATTTGATTACAATAATTCTATTTATAAACTAAGTGTTAAATGAAAGATTTTTAATGAAAGGATTTTTCTATAATCCAATTTATTGAAAAATTGATTATATATACATATTTTATCAAATGTTAAGAATTATTTTCTTTTAAGTTGTATTTTTTTCAGGTTGCACTGAAAATGACACAGCAAGATGATTTTATGTATTTAGAGAGGGAATCAAATTTTGTTTCAAAATTGCAATCAAGGAAATTCAATTAGAATTAATATGTTTCTGAACTAAGTTTTAAATAAAAGGATTATAATGGAATGATTTTCCAGCAACACAATTCATTGTTTGATTATAGAATATATTTCAGATGGGGAATGTTAAGACTCTTTCCTTAGACGTATTAATTTCCAAGTAGCTTTGAAAAAAGGGACATAATTTTTTGAAATCCATTAAAATTTTCAGGGGATAAAATTTGAAGAAATGCAAAATTTATTTTTTTATACGGCGCACGTACAAAAAAATTTCCCAATGAGTAAAATGTGCCCCATAAACTAATAAGGTCATGTACAAAATTTCAGCATTTTATCATAAAAAGTTGCAGCCATATGAAAATACAAAAATGCTGATTTAAACCACTTTTCGATGCCTGTATATGAGTTCTCAAATGAGAAAAATCATGACGGATTATCGCGTTGTGTACTGAGTCGTACACAAATTACAAAAGAAAACAATGATTGCATAAATAAATAATAATTGTACGATTTATTAGTACAAAAGTATCTAAACTGTGAAGAAATAATAATTTTATGCAAATATTATAAAGCAAGAATTACACAACAAAATTACGTAGATTGCATGTTATAAAGTAAAGCGTATAACAATTAATCAAAGTAGCAACATTTATATACTGATACAGTTATTGAAATACAAATACATTCCGTGTATTATACATGCTAATATATTTGAAATCGAGTTTGTCATACAAAATAAAACACCTGTATTATTAAACTTTAAAAGTAGTAAAACTATAACAAAGTATTACTTTTCACGCATTGATTATTTACAAACATCCACGAAAATTGGATTAATAGTATTAACTGTATTACCGTAATTTCGCGCGTATACGCCGCACCTCAGACAATTCGATTTCCTACCAGAATTTATTTTAAATAAAACATGACTTAATTCTGCTTAGCATTTATTTGACTTCTTATTTTCAATAAAATTTCCGGTTTGAAAATGACTTAACTAAGACGCGGCGCATACGCACGAAATTACTGTACTATATGATTCAAACAATTGAGTCGTTGATTTTGAAAGTAGAACAGGTCCATTTTGCGAAAAAAATTGGATAAACTTAAATTTTATTACAAATTAACATAAAATTTATGTTTTTAATCAATTCACAATAAATATCTTCCAGTATAAGTATATATTTGTATAATTCATTTATATAATTCATATTTATTAATATAATTCATTGGTCAACGATATTTTAAATGCGTCCATTTTGAAAATCAGGCAAGTCCAACTTGAATATAATTTTTTTTTTATTATGTTGCATAATATTAATAAGCACAATCAGAATTTCATCAGGAACACTCTTAAAAAATTTCGCTATCTAACTCAGAAGTGAGAACATCAGGGAGAGTCCATAACATTTTTTTTATATTGTTTTACAAAGATGTACTTTATGAAAAGACATAAAGTATAAACGTAAAAGCAAATATATAAAATTTTAAAACTGGCTAAAAAAGTTTAAATGATAAAAGATTAAATAACACTTTCTGTAATCTTTGATTAAACACCACAGATTATACTTTATAAAATACTGCATTTGCTATGCAAATTATCTAGCATATATGAGAAATCCTTAAGTACTCTAAAAATACTCAAGAAAAGAAGTATTTTTAAGAAATCGATTGAAGAAATGAATGTTTCGTTTCCCCGTCCTTTGGCAAATATGTATAAAGTGATAATTTGACAGATTATTCTAGGAAGAAAGATATTTTCTTAAAGTAAATCTTTGTTCCTATTAGATGTCAGAAATTTTTAAGTAAAATAATTTTCGAGTAAGGTAATCTTTTACTTATTCATGCAATTTTTCTGAGGCTTAAGAAATGTTCTCTTTCATACGCAAGGCTTAATTTCTAAGAAAAAAAGTACCGGAGCCCTAATATTCTGCAGTACTAACACCCGTAGCGCAACCCCCCCCCCCTCCCCCTCCGCCGTCACTCTAATCTGCATATTTATAATTCATACATTATTTTCAAAATTTAACGCATTGTTTTTTTATTTAGAAAAATAAAAATGTTAAATACATCTGTGTATACTTAGCTATCAACTATTCCACTTTTTAGCTCACAGGCTATCAAAGCCTGAGAGCTTATGTGCCCGCCGGTTCTGTATGTATGTACGTATGTACGTAACGCGATAAGTCTTCATAGAAATATCCGTTTTCCTTCAAATTTTGTTTATAGGTTCACTGTGTTAAGGCGCTTCCCTGATTAGTTTTCGGGATTGATTGGTTAAGTATAAAGGGGGGAAGGGGGGGGGCTAATCACACTAATTTATATAAATGGGTTTTTCATGCAGAATTATTCCGTTTTCCTTCAAATTTTGTTTATAGGTTCACTGTGTTAAGGCGCTTCCCTGATTAGTTTTTGGGGTTGATTGGTTAAGTATAAAGGGGGGAAGGGGGCGCTAATCCCCTAATTTATATAAATGGGTTTTTCATGCAGAATTATTCCGTTTTCCTTCAAATTTTGTTTATAGGTTCACTGTGTTAAGGCGCTTCCCTGATTAGTTTTTGGGATTGATTGGTTAAGTATAAAGGGGGGAAGGGGGGGCTAATCCCCCTAATTTATATAAATGGGTTTTTCATGCAGAATTAATCCGTTTTCCTTCAAATTTTGTTTATAGGTTCACTGTGTTAAGGCGCTTCCCTGATTAATTTTTGGGATTGATTGGTTAAGTAAAAAGGGGGGAAGGGGGGTCTAATCCCCCTAATTTATATAAATGGGTTTTTCATGCAGAATTATTCCGTTTTCCTTCAAATTTTGTTTATAGGTTCACTGTGTTAAGGCGCTTCCCTGATTAGTTTTTGGGATTGATTGGTTAAGTATAAAGGGGGGAAGGGGGGGCTAATCCCCCTAATTTATATAAATGGGTTTTTCATGCAGAATTATTCCGTTTTTCTTCAAATTTTGTTCATAGGTTCATTGGGTTAAAACGCTTCCCTGATTAGTTTTCGGGATTGATTGGTTAAGTATAAAGGTGGGGAACGGGGGGGCTAATCCCCCCTTAATTTATATAAATGGGTTTTTCATGCAGAATTATCCCATTTTCTCCAAAATTTGTTTATAGGTTCATTGGGTTAAAACGCTTTCCTGATTAGTTTTCGGGATTGATTGGTTAAGTACAAAAGGGGGGAACGGGAGGGCTAATCCCCCCTTAATTTATATAAATGGGTTTTTCAAGCAGAATTATCCCATTTGCTTCAAATTTGTATATAGGTTCATTGGGTTAATGCGCTTCTCTGAATAGTTTTGGGGGTTCATTGGTTAAGTATAAAGGGGGAAGGGGTGGGGCTAATCCTTCCTTAATTTAGATAAATGGATTTTTCATGCAGCATTATCCGATTTTCTTCAAATTTTGTATATTTATATTCATTGTAATAAGAGGCTTCCCTGATTAGTTTAAGGGGTTCATTAGTTAACTATGAGGGGGTAACGGGGGGATGACCCCCTTTAATATATTGTCGATTTCTTTATTTTTCTAGGGCTTATTTCAAATTCTTTGAAATACGAGTATAATATGCAATTAGTGTGAATAGCCTGTGAGCTCAATGCCCTCAGTTTAACTGGGCAGTTTTCTTTTATTAGTTATTACTACTTCCAAATAGAAACTTTTTTTTAAATCTTAATGTTAGATAATCGCAGGATTCTGCGATTAAATAAGCTCAGGATTTTGATTCGGAAATAGTCTTAACACAAAAAATGAATAGTTTGCAGTTATGCAGAATAGAAAAAGACGATTTCTGTTTACTCTTTATTCTGATCAAAATAGCATTAAAAGGATTTGAAATGGAATTAAATAAAATTTTGAATTTAAAACAGATTAAACTCGAGCATGCCCAAACTCGAACACTGATATAAAAATCAAGCCTGTTTCATATCCATCTCTTACGTGAGCGACACATTACGTCACTTATAAGTGTTTTGATACAAAAGATTGGAGATGGGAGGGAAAGGAAAGGGTAATTTAGGATTCGTTTTTCGGAGGCGGTATTGCACTGGGCTCCGGAGCGCAGTGTTTATTGGCTCCGGTGAATTCTGGCCGATATTTAAATATTTACTAAAAACAGAGAAATACCGGAGCCGAGCTCCGGTGCAAATTAAGCCCGGTTCATGCGTAAAATATTTTGTCGATATCTTTAGTAAAGAATTAAGTTTTAAAGTTTAAAGTTAAATGTACAATTTATACATTAGGACATTAAGACAGGGTTTTCCAAACTATGGTACGCGAGCTCTCTGCAACTGGTACGAGAACTTTGACAGATTATTTTAGAAAGAAAGATCGTTTGAGAAAGTAAAATGCCACAAATGTCTAAATAAATTAATTTTTGGATAAGGTTAATTTTTCCTTATTCATATAATTTTTCCGAAGCTTAAGAAATGTTCTCTTTCATACATATAATCTTTTGTCGATATCTTTAGTAAAAAAATAAGTTATAAAGTTTGAAGTTAAGGGGAATACATTAAACTATAGTTTCCCAAACAATGGTACGCGAACTTGTCAGATTATTTTAGAAAGAAAGATCATTTCATAAATTAAGTCTTTGTTTGTATTATATGCCAGAAATCTCTAAGTGTTGTAATTGTGAATTCATTTCCTGTTGCATCATCCAAAACCCCCTTTTCTTCTCAAAGTTTTCAAACATAAAAAGCATCTACGCAATGTAGAGGTAGGAATGTGCTCTGATTAGCTGAAAAGAGACAATGAAACTGACGCATGCGCGCAACATTATGTTTTCTTTTTTCTTTTGTAACTGTCAATAACATTTTTTATTAGAACTTTAGTTTTGAACTCTAACGTTTAGTTTAGTTTTTATGATTATGATTTTTGAGAGCATGTTGCGCAGTTAAAAAGGCTGTAAATACTTAAAATGTTGTGTTCGTGATGTGATTTGTCAATTAAATAGTGATGTGTTTAATAATATCTGCATTTTAATATAGGCAGTCGGAGTTGCCACATAATTGTGACATCCCCTGCCGGGACCGGTTGCTCCGTAGATGATTGGAATTAGAGATTAGAAAGTTAATTAGAAGTTAGTTAACTAGAATTGAACATTAAGTATGGATAAATTAAAGAAATCAAGGACGCCAGTGCGTTCCAACTTCACAAAGTTGATAAAAGAAATAGAAGATACTTTGCAGGCAAAATGTGATGATATCGATAGTCTGTCGTGTCTTTTAGATAGGTTAGAATCAAAACATGAAGAACTCTCATTAATCGATAAACAAATTTTAGATAATTTATCTGAAGATAAAAATTGTTCACAAGACGCATTCGATGCTGAATACGAACAATCAGATAAATATAACACCAATTATTGGGAGGTGAAAAATAAACTATCTAGATACATTCTTAAATTAGAGAAAGAGAGCAATCAGGATACCTCTTTATCATCAGATGGTATGGCCACTAGAAGAAAGTTTAAATTACCTAAATTAGAGCTTAAGCCCTTTAATGGTGATATCAAAAATTGGCTATCTTTTTGGGGCCAATTTGAAAAAATCCACGAAGACTCCGACATAGTGAACGAAGATAAAATCCAATATCTTATTCAAGCCACCCAAAAGGGATCTAGGGCAAGGGAAATTGTTGAATATTTCCCCCCTACAGCCGATAGCTATCCAGAGGCGATACAATCGTTGAAGGCACGGTTCGGTAGAACAGATATTTTAATTGAAGTATACATACGCGAAGTGCTAGGATTAGTTCCAATAATTCTTTGGGACAAGGCCAGAGACTGTCCATTGTTAAGTTGTATGATAAAATAGAAACATACCTTCGGTCATTAAAAATGTTAGGAGTATCGAGCGAAAATTATTCTTCGACTTTATATCCATTGGTCGAATCAGCATTGCCTTCTTCAGATATTCTTAAATTATGGGAAAGACATCTTGGCACTTTATCTGTTAGTGATAAAGATCAGGGAATTGATAAATTAGATACTTTAATGAAATTTTTACAAATTGAAGTTGAAATGGAGCAAAAGGTCAAATTGGCTAAGAGTGGGTTTTCTTTCGATAAGGATGTCTCAGTATACAGAGAACTTAGATTCGATCGTAAGGATAAAAATTTTTCCCTTCCTACGGCGGCCGAACTGTATAATGCAGATGATAAAAAATTGGAAGAACAGTGTGTCTTTTGCGAAAATAAACACCGTAGTCAAAATTGTAGAGCGGTATGGAAAATGACACTCGCGAAGAGAAAAGATGCTTTATTAAAAAAAGGAGCTTGCTTTCGATGCTTCAATGCCAACCACTTGGCTAAAGCTTGTAAAATTAAAACTAATTGTACTCATTTTGGGAAAAATCACCACCAGTTCATGTGCATAGAAAAGAATAAAATTAACTTAGGCGATAATTCTAAAGAGGATTCTACTCTTAATAAAGATTGTATGCTTGCGAATACAACTTCTAGAAAAAGGGTTTTGCTCCAAACATTGGTTGTACGCATATACAATGGAGATATCGTACGAAATGTTAGAATTTTATATGACACGGGATCGCAACGGTCGTATGTATCAAAATTTGCTGCTAACATGTTAGGATATAATAGTATAAGTAAAGAAAGAATAGTGCATAGTTTATTTGGGGGTCGACAATGTGAAGAACTACACGATAGATATTTAATTAATTTGGGAAATATGGATAATAGTTATCGATGTAAACTTGAGGTATTAGACCAACAAAAGATTTGCTCTGAAATTTCACCTATACCGGAAGGATCCTTTATTAATGAAATAAAACGGTACGGAACTTTATTGACTGATAGAGTCACTAAAACTAATGATTTACTATACGAATTTTCTCCTAATGAAATTCATGTGTTAATTGGTGCAGATGTCGCCGGAAAATTATTTACCGGAAATTTAAAACAATAATTACAGGGCGGATTAGTTTGCATGGGAACTCGTTTAGGTTGGACAATTCTCGGGAAAACTGAAGGTTATGAAAATAAAAATATGAACAATTTAGTTTTCTCGCTGCATGTCAAAGAGGCAAAAATTTCCGAGTTATGGCACCTTGACACTTTAGGAATTCGAGATCCTGGGGAGAAAAAGGGTAGAGAAGAGATAGAGTTAGCCATTAAAGAACATTTTCTTAGTAATATAAGAGTAGATGACGAGGGTAGATATGCAGTTAGTCTTCCATGGATACAGGGCCACCCTAGACTACCCAGTTACGAAAATATCGCTCGACGTAGATTAAAAACATGTGTCGATTCATTAAAAAAGATAGGAAAATTAGATGATTATAATCAAATATTTAAGGAATGGTTAGACGAGAAAATAATTGAAAAGGTTGATAAGAGGAAAACGTTAGGTAGTGAGCATTTCCTTCCTCATAGAGCAGTGTTTAAAGAAAACTCCACTACAAAGGTGCGGCCGGTTTTTGATGATTCAGCTCGGGAAAAGGACTCACCATCGATAAATGATTGTATTCAAAAGGGGCCTAACCTCGTAGAACTGATTCCTTCTGTTTTAAATAGATTTAGATTGGGGAAAATAGGGGAATTGCTGACATAAAAAAAGCTTTTTTACAGATTGGCATTACAGAAAAAGATCGATCATTCTTGAAACTTCTATGGTATGAAGAAGGGGACCCTCAAAAGTTGATAACGCTTCAACATAGAAGAGTAGTATTTGGCATTTCATGTAGCCCCTACCTTCTAGGTGCCACGTTAGAATATCATTTAAAAAATGCACCTGAACAATTTAAAAACACTGCGTTAAAATTGTTAGAGTCATTTTATGTAGGCAACTGTGTTACGAGTGTTGATAATAAGGAACAGCTAAACAGATTTATCGAAGAGTCAAAAACTCTTCTTAACAATGCTAAATTCGAGCTTCGCGGGTGGGAGCATAGTTTTCGAGAAGTTTTTACAGGGGAAAATGTCCCCGTTTTAGGGCTAATGTGGGATTTTAGAAGGGATACACTAGCAGTTGATTTAAAAGAAATTTCAGAGGATGATCGCCTTGTAACTAAAAGAAACATTTTATCGTCTGTACACAGAATTTTTTATCCTATCGGATACACATGTTCTGTAACATTAGAACCTAAAATATTATTACAGGAGTGTTGGAAAGCTAAAGTGACATGGGACACGGAATTACCTGTTTCTATCAAAAAATTTGAAAAATGGAAAAAAACAATTAGGAAAATTAGGAACTATTGAAATACCTAGGTGTTTTTCTCGAGATGCAGATAAGTTGCATTCCTTGCACGTTTTTTGCGACGCTAGTAAAGTAGCGTATGCTACGTGTATATTTATACGGACCGAAAATGAGAACGGTGGTTTCTGTCATTTGGTTCAAGCAAGAAGCCGAGTTGCTCCTATGAAAACAATTTCTATCCCGCGGTTAGAATTATTGGCTTGTAATATTGGGGCTAGATTAGCAAGTAGTGTTAAAACTGATTTGAAATTAGATAACATTGCCAGTTTTTATTGGACTGATTCGGCCAATGTGCTTTACTGGATAAAAAGAAATGAAAATTGGTCACCTTTTGTTTACAACCGAGTGACCGAAATTTGCTCATTAAGTGATCCTTCAAAATGGCACATTATTCCAGGCCAATTGAATCCTGCTGACCTGCCTTCAAGGGGTTGTACCGCTGAGGTTTTAGCCCGAGATAAATGGTGGGAGGGACCGCAGTGGTTGAGAAAACCAATGGACGAGTGGCCAAAATCGGAAATGTTTCCCGATTTTGAAACTATCGATGCAGAAAGAAGAAAAACAATTATTAGTACTACAAATGTAGATGTTCACAGTGAACAATTTTTCACTAGAATTTCTTCCTACGATAAATTAGTAAAAGTAATCGCGTGGATATACAGATTTTACAAAAATTGTAAGAAAGCTAAAGAAGAGAGAGAATTTAAAATTTTAACTGTAGAAGAGCAGAATGAAGCTGAAAACGTATTATTGAAATTAGTTCAAAAATCGTATACTGGTCCTCAAGATAAACGTCTAAAGGCATTTCAGACCATGACAGATTCGGCTGGAGTTCTGCGGCTGAAATCACGGATACATTTAAGAGAGGATCTTATGAATTTCAGATTTCCTATTATCCTTCCACATGACCATCCCATAGTTGAAAAATTAATTAGATTTAGACATTTAAAACTAGGACATGCTGGTGTACAAATTATGATGTCTAATTTAAGGGAAGATTTTTGGATCTTAAAATTCCGAAAAACTGTCAGAAAAATTATTATAACCTGTGTAAGATGTAGACGACACGATTTTAAACCAGTAGAAATTTCCACTCCTCCCTTACCTGAAGATAGAGTAAGAGAAGCTGCCATTTTCCAAATTGTTGGTCTGGATTATGCCGGTCCGCTTATTCTTAAAGAAAATAGGAAAATCTGGCTAGTAATATACACTTGTGCTGTTTTTCGAGCAGTTCATTTTGAACTAGCTACCTCATTATCAACTGAAGTATTTTTACTGACGTTGAGAATATTCATAGCCCGTAGAGGCAGACCTTCTATTATCTATACAGATAATGGTAAAAATTTTGTAGGAGCGAGAAATTTGTTGAAAGAAATAAACTGGAATTCAGTACAAAATGATAGTATATCAAGGAAAATTATTTAGAAATTTATACCTCCTTCAGCGCCGTGGTGGGGAGGGTGGTGGGAGCGATTGATTGGCCTAACCAAGAGAATACTCAGAAAGGTTTTAGGAAAAAGTTCTCTGAATTATGAAGAAATACAAACCATTATATGTGACTTAGAAAGTGTTATCAACAGTCGCCCCCTTACTTATGTGTCAGAAGATTTAAATGATCTCGCACCTCTCACTCCGTCCATGTTCTTGCTAGAAATGAAAGGTAGTGGTACACCCGATATTGATATTCTAGATGCCAAATCATTGAACAAAAGGCTTGTTTATCAACAGAAAATAAGACAAGACCTTCGTAAACGATTTAGATCAGAATATTTAGGCCAATTGCGACAACCTAGTAGATGGAAGAAAATACAGAAACCTTTAGCAATAGATGATGTTGTGATTGTTTCCACTGTCAATAATAAAAGAATTGATTGGCCTCTGGCCAAAGTGACTGAAATTTTTCCATCTAAGGATGGACACATCCGCTTAGTGAAAATAAGAATGAAAACTGGGGAATATTTAAGACCTACAAGCAGGTTAATACCCTTAGAAGTATCACAAGATAACGAAAGTATGAGAAACCATTTCAAGGACATTAAAAAGAAACAAGATTTTAATGAACATAAAGGTGCTAGTAATCCTCCTAGTGGTTCGGTCAGCGACAGTACATCGGATGTTTCGGTTCGTCGCTCCAGATACAGGCGTATCATAAAACATCGAACGAATTGGATTTGAGTTTCAGATCCCGAAACTCAAAGATGGGAGGATGTTGTAATTGTGAATTCATTTCCTGTTGCATCATCCAAACCCCCCTTTTCTTCTCAAAGTTTTGAAACATAAAAAGCATCTACGCAATGTAGAGGTAGGAATGTGCTCTGATTAGTTGAAAAGAGACAATGAAACTGGCGCATGCGCGCAACACTATGTTTTCTTTTTTCTTTTGTAACTGTCAAGAACATTTTTTATTAGAACTTTAGTTTTGAACTCTAACGTTTAGTTTAGTTTTTATGATTATGATTTTTGAGAGCATGTTGCGCAGTTAAAAGGCTGTAAATACTTAAAATGTTGTGTTCGTGATGTGATTTGTCAATTAAATAGTGATGTGTTTAATAATATCTGCATTTTAATATAGGCAGTCGGAGTTGCCACACTAAGTAAAATAATTTTCGGATACGATTAACTGCTCTTTGTTTATACAATTTCTCTGAAGCTTAAGAAATTTTCTCTTTCATACGTAAAATATTTGTCGCTATATTTCGTAAAGAAATTAAGTTTTAAAGTTTAAAGTTAAAAGGAAAACATTAAAGCTAAAGTTTCTAAAACTATGGTACGCGATATTTCTGCTACAGATACGAGAACTTCACAGAATATTTTAGAAAGAAAGATCGTTTCATAAAGTAAATCTTTGTTCGTATTATATCCCACAAATGTCTAAATAAAATAATTTTCAGGCAAGGTTAACTTCTCATTATTCATGTAATTTCTCCGAGGCTTAAGAAATGTTCTTTTTCATACATGTAATAGTTTATCGATATCTTTAGTAAAGAATTAAGTTTTAAAGTTTGAAGTTAAGGGGAATACATTAAACTATAGTTTCCCAAACAATGGTACACCCGAACTTGTCAGATTATTTTAGAAAGAAAGATCATTGCATAAATTAAGTCTTTGTTCGTAATATATGCCAGAAATCTCTAAGTAAAATAATTTTAGGATACCATTAACTGCTCTTTGTTTATACAATTTCTCTGAGGCTTAAGAAATGTTATCTTTTATACGTAAAATATTTGTCGATATATTTAGAGAAGAAATTAAGGTTTAAAGTTTAAAGTTAAAATGAATACATTAAAGCCGGTGTTTCTAAAACTATGGTACGCGATATTTCTGCTACTGATACGAGAACTTGACAGATTATTTTCGAAAAATATCGTTTCATAAAATAAATCTTTGTTCGGATTATATCCCAGAAATGTCTAAATAAAATAATTTTCGGGCAAGGTTAACTTCTCTTTATTAATGTATTTCCTCCGAGGCTTAAGAAAAATTCTTTTTGATACATATAATAGTTTATCGATATCTTTAGTAAATAATTAAGTTCTAAAGTTTAAAGTTAAATGTAATACATCAAACTAGAGATTCCCAAACTGTGGTACACTAGATTTCTGCTACTGGTACGAGAACTTGACAGATTATTTTAGAAAGAAAGATCATTTCAGAAAGTAAATAGGGGAGATGGGGGATGAATGGGACATTTTCACAAAAATGTTTATTTTAAATATTTTATTTAAGTCATTATCAATATTATGTATCACAATCCATACATTAAGTGTTTGACTACATCTTATGCACAATATTTATTCAAGATTATTATTATACAGAAATATATTATGAAATTAAAAACAATTCTTCTATGTTCCAATCATCCTCACAGCAGGGATGAATGGCACACAAATATTTTCCTCCCTTTATTCAATACTAAGAACTAAAAGCTGAAAAAAATTCCTCCTGGGCAAAAGCCAATCATATTGGACTTATCTCAGCTTTACCTTAAAAGGCCCATAAACGGAAGTATTCAATGGCTGAAGACGATAACTACAATGTGGATAAAATGTTAAATGAATAATTACCATAAAATATTAATTTATCAAACTATATAATATTATTTAGCTAATAAATATATTTTTTAGCATCCGATAGGGATGAATGAGACAATCCCATTCATCCCATTTGAAATGTCCCAATCATCGCCATGATGCATTTATTCAATTGTCAGCCATTTTGTCTCAAAAATTATTTTGTCCCAATGGTTAATATTCATTCATTTTAACCCTTAATTGCATAGTGATGTAAATTTCCATTACTGTATTTAACTTTTAATAAATAAATCAACTTCTTCGTCACCACTATATTTATATAGAAATATTAATCGAGTAAATTTCCCGCGAACTATTAATGATCTCAGCTATCTTCTCTCAAATTATTACTCTATAAATTAAAAAAAAAAAAAACTTGTATAGCCTTTCTACATACATTCCCCAGCTATACCATTATTTAAATAATAATTGAAAAAAAAAAAAAAAAAATTGTATGGCCACTGAAAAGTGTCTTTTTTTATGTTGCTTTGCCCGCCTTTCCATCTGTCATTTTGTACTGATCTTGGAACATGTCCCGAACCCTATTTTTAAACTTTCCTTCCCAGTAGTATTTACTACAGCTATACCATTTACTTCATGTTTAATCAACTCTATCTTTAGTCTCTATCGCTTCTTCTCTTATTCCAAATTTCTTCATCCATTTTTAAATTTATCTTGTTAATTGCTATAAGTAATCTTAAATTTTACTTTTAATTGCTAAATGCAATCTTTATTTTTCTTTAATTGCTATAAGCAATCTTTACCTTCCCCCAACGGCTCACTTTGAAATGACATTCAACTCACACTCGACTGGGCGTTAAGTTGCTGCAACTAGGAAGCCCCTGAACCGGCATCAACTGTTCCGGACTATTCCGGACTGTTGCTGAATAAACTTAAAAATCTATCTTAAAATTTCTGGTGTCTAATATTTAATATATGTATAAAAAAACACATTTGTAAAAGAAAAACTCATGCAAAGAAGGGTTAATTACCAATATTGAGCCTTGAAATAAAAAACTACAACATATCTCAATTCTTTATATCGCATAAGATATTTAAGTAACTTGAAATGTAAAAAAATTTACTTTTAAGCAAAGTTTTCAGGAAATGATAATTTGAAGGAAACTGAAAACAGCCATGTGGTCTTGCTTTTGGTTCCGAAGCACACTATGGTAGTGAAATCTATGAGGATAGGAAGCAACTAAAAAAAAGTTTATTCCCTGAAATATTGAGAACGTCCCATCCATCCCTTGTCCCATTCATCCCCCATCTCCCCTATTTGTTCGTATTATATGCCAGAAATCTCTAAGTAAAATACTTTTCGGATAAGATTAACTGCTCTTTATTTGCACAATTTCTCTGAAGCTTAAGCATTTTCTCTTTCATACATATATTATTTTATCGCTATCTTTAGTAAAGAATTAAGTTTTCAAGTTAAAAGTTAAATGGAATACATTAAGCCAGGGTTTCCCAAACTATGTTGAGCGCACCAGTTTTGGTCCGCATGTTTTCCGCTATTGGTACGCGAAGTTTTCAAATTATTTTAGGAAGAAAGATCATTTCTTAAAAAAAAATCTTTGTTCGTATTATATTTCAAAAATTTTAATGTAAAATAATTTTCGGGTAAGGTTAGCTTTTACTTATTAAATTTTTCCGAGGCTTAAGGAATGTTCTCTTTCATATATAGTATTTTGCCGATATATTTAGTAAAGAATTAAAGTTTAAAGTTAAAAGACATACATTAAGCCAGGGTTTCCCGAATTATGTACATGTGCGAAATTTCCGCTACTGGTACGCGAAACTTCTTAACAGAGTGGAGTTAAATAAGAACTTTCGGTCTCCACCCAACATCTTTACAGAAACATAATATTAAAAAAAAATTCTTTCATTGGGGAACTCTGCAGTTGAACAGTTTAGACATTTCTTGAGTTTCATAGTAATTCACGCCAATTTTACATCCAGTCTAGGGGTGTCTATGTATTTCTAAAACATAGCGTGGCAAAAACAAAAATTCTAACTGTAGCAGTGTTGTCAGTGGGATACTTTTAGGTAGATTTCGTAAGAAATGCTACCTATTACATTCTTCCCTAAGTTGGAATTTCTGGAAACTTTTTGCAGATCTACGCCGATCATGACTCCCAGAACCCAAAACTAACCCCCAGTTCAAAACTTTACCTATCTATCTATATCACTTTTTTATGGACACGATAACTACAATAATTCTGCGCAAATCTCTTCCAAACTCATACATAAAAGCATAAAATCTTGGTCAAGTTCGTTAATGGGCAAAATCGAACCAAGGAGCGGGGGGGGGGGGGGAATGTGGGGCTTTTTGTGAAAACAGAAAAAAAACATAATTTCTTAATTACGATACACTATATTGCCAAAAATGACCGGTCACTTGCGATTTTAGACGTTTTGTTAACTATCTAGAAAAATGCATGAGGAATTAACCTGAAACTGCAAGTGTGTAAACAGTATAGTATAGGTTATATATTTCCGCGAAGATTTTTTTCCAAAACCCCATAGGGGACTGTCAAGAAATTGAAAAAGAACGAATATCTTTTGGATAACCCTGTAAAAACTAATGTAGCAAAAGCGTTCAAACTCGAGATTATTAATAAGTGGCTTACTGTAATATACTGTGTTAATTTTTATGAGGATAGTATGTATACTCGTAGAGAAATTAAGATTTTTATAAAAACAGTCCCAAATTTCGCCAAGTTTTTTTGCTTATAATTTGCAGAGTTCTTAATATAAAAAAAAGATCTTTTCCGAAAATATGACAAAAAACATTGTACATAATACTCTGCAATCATAATTAAAAAATCATAAAAATTGGATGAAAATGAGCAGGTTTACTAAAAAAAGTTTCACTGCGCTTGCGCGAATGCAATCAAAATATAATATGCATAATGTATTAGCTAAGTATATAGAGCAAATTTTGTGAAAGTCTCAAAATCATAGCTTGAAAATTCTGAAAATTATCGTCGGTAGAATAAGCTCGAAATCTGTTGTTCCCAAAAAGAAGCAACAAGATGAGGGGTTGTATCAAATATCTGTTGATTAGTGCCAAGATAGCTTACACAATATTGCACGTACTACTATATTTGGAGACAACCCCTCATCTTTTTGCTTCCTTTTGGGAACAATGGATTTTGATCTTATTCTATCGACGATAATTTTCAGAATTTTCAAGCTATGATTTTGAGACTTTCACAAAAGTTGCTCTATATACTTAGCTAATACATTATGCATATTATATTTTGATTGCATTCGCGCATGCACAGTGAAAATTTTATTTAGTAAACCTGCTCATTTTCATCCAATTTTTATGATTTTTTAGTTCTGATTGCAGAGTATTAGGTACGATGTTGTTTGTCATATTTTCGGAAAATAACTTTTTTTTATATTAAGAACTCTTCAAATTATAAGTAAAAAACTTGGCGAAACTTGGGATTGTTTTTATAAAAACCCTAATTTCTCTACTAGTATACATGCTATCCTCATAAAAATGAACACAGTATATTAGAATAAGCCACTTATTAATAAACTCGAGTTTGAACGCTTTTGCTACATTAGTTTTTACAGGGTTATCCAAAATATATTCGTTCTTTTTCAATTTGTTGACAGTCCCCTATGGGGTTTCGGGAAAAAATCTTCGCGGAAATATATAACCTATACTATACTGTTTACACACCTGCAGTTTCAGGTTAATTCCTCATGTATTTTTCTAGATAGTTAACAAAACGTCTAAAATTGCAAGTGACCGGTCACCTTTGGCAATACAGTGTATGTATCCGTTTAAAGTTATTATTACTACTAGCAAAAAGGCCGAAAATTTATGTATGACAGATTTTTGATATTAAAAATGGTCTCAAGGGAAAGGAGGGGGAATAGGGGTTTTAGAAGAAAAAAATTCATAACTTTGTCAATTAACAAAATATCTAATCCGCTTAAATTTATTAAAAATCGTCTTAATATTATCTACAACTTTTACATTGACAAGTTTTTTATAGGACCAACCCTTACAGCAAAAAAATAAATAAAATAAAAACAAAAAAATCCCCGCCGGCTCCGCCTACAGACAAATTTAGATTTCGAAGTGGGAGGTCCAAACTGCAGCATCGTGGCAAAAAGGTAATTTCTTCTGTAATTCCCAATAAATAAGCACCCCTTGGTTTGCGTCTTCGAAATCTACCTGTGCCTGTGGGCCGAGCCGTCAGGAATTTTTTTTTTTAATCAGGTTGCTTGATTGGTGCCACTTTTTGGAAATGGTATAATTCGCCTTATTCGATTTGTCATTAAATCAGGCAAATTTTACTTTATCAAAAAATTGGGGGCAATCAAGAAAACTGAATTGTCTACAACACTGAACTGTATTCTAAGCTATATGAGAGTGCAACGAACGTTAACATAACCTAAATATATGATTAATTGTACTCTGGTATACTTATTTTATTGCTGACAATGAAATTGTAAATGTGTATCATGAATAAATGAATGATAACAAAAAATAGCGTTAATGCCATAAAGAAGATTACAAAGATTTATCGTTAGAAAAAATTTAACAACAAAAATATTTTTATAAGAAATTTATTTTTCCTCTGGAGATTTTATGTCACCATTACTGACGAAAAAAAAAATACTTTGCTATCTTGGGAGCGAAATCTTGAAAGATTTAAAAAATAATAATAATTGAATTAACTGCATGAACCACTGATGGAATAGAAACTTATATAATACCCAATGTTGGAATAGCTCATGATAGAATAGTCATTGATGGATAAGTTATTGATTTTTGAGATATAAGTAGAATTTCTATTTGTGTTTAGGACAAGTTATTTATCGAAGGATGTATTAGGTAGCCTTCATTACAAAAAGCTACCCATTGCAGCCGTTCGGAGGAAAGCAATTCCAAAAAATTTTGGTATATTTTCACTGATCATAACTCCTAAACCCCCAAACCACCCTCCGTTCAAATGTTCATTTATATATATATATATATATATATATATATATATAATTATAATATCTATGAATTTCAAAAACATATCAAGTTCTAATATCATTCTTCTAAAATCTACAAAGAGATAATTAATGATAGTGTGTAATCAGAATACCACATAGCTAATAATTAATGATAGTGTGTAATCAGAATACCACATAGCTAATAATTAATGATAGTGTGTAATCAGAATACCACATAGCTAATAATTAACTTGTGCAATCATAAAATTACCATAGCATGTGCTTCAATGGTAATTAGCCAAATTTACTCATACCTGAAGAACATTTAAAAAGAAAGAGAGAGAAAGGGGAAAAAATTAAAAATTGGAGTTGCTATTAAGTAAACACAAATGGATTAACAAATTAATTATGAACATTATTCAGTGGAAAAACTGGACCACAAGAGAACCAATATCTAACATTTTACTAATAACTGCCATAATTGTTTGAAAGCAATAGAAATTGCAAGAGATACATATAAAAATATATTTAAAGATAAAAAATGTTTTGAATCAACCTTATTGTTATAAAGTACTTGAATATCCATAAAAAATAAAATAAAATAAAAATAAAAATAATAAGATTGACTTTTTAATACTTGATTAAATATAATAAGGCTATATTATAAAACTATATACATATATACATAAAGTCCCATTAAGCAAGCTAACATCAAAAGACAACAATATAAAATCCCCTAGCATTCATAAGTCAATACAAAATTAATGTTGGTAAAAAAAAAAAAATTATATATATATACAGTGGCGGACAAAAAAACTGCATCACCTAAAAAAATTAACATTTTGTAATGCTAATGAGTTATTTCGTTCAAATAAATTAATCTTAGTTGCTGCAAAGCAAGATAAGATATCATTCTACATTTCTATTGGATAATTTACCCCTTATGAAGTATTGCGTCATCAAATTTTTAAAAATAGTACGGCAAAAGGGAAAAACGGTCATTTGTCTTGTTCTTTAAGTGGTCAAATGATGGCTTCGTATGTTCAACTGACGCAAGAAAAAAATTATGTGATAACTGCTTTAGTTAAAGAAGGATATTCGACCCGTGTCATCGCTAAAAAAATTGGTTGCAATCAATCGACAGTTTGGAGGAAGATTAAATTAAAACGTGAAACTGGTAATGTTGAGAGAAAGGCTGGATCGGTCCGAAAGAGGGTGACCCTAAACTCTGATGATCGATATCTGAAACGGATGTATCTGAGTAATCGTCATGCAAGTGCTCCTGACTTAAAAATCTTTTTTGAGAAAGTCTCTGGTGTTAATTTAAGCGCAAGAACTATCCAAAGACGACTTGTGGAATGCGGTTTGCATGCGTATCGCCCAAAGAAAAAGCCTTTACTTACAAAAAAAATGATGCAGAAAAGACTTTCTTGGGCAAAAGAGCATGTCTCATGGACAAAGGCTCTGTGGGATTCAGTAATGTTTTCGAACGAACCTAAGTTCAGCCTACATAAATCAGACGGTAAGCGGTATGTTATAAGACGTAAACGTGAAACTTATCATCCAGACTGCATATCGCCTACTGAAAAATTCCCAGTCAGCCAAATGGTCTGGGGATGTATATCTAGCAAAGGTGTTGGATGTCTGAAACTTATTACTGGAACTGTGAATGCACCTGTTTATACCGAGATTTTAGAGGAGTGTTTAAAACCAGTTATTAAGGAGGATTTTAAAGGTGCTAGAAATTGTATTTTTTAACAGGACTCTGCACCCTGCCATACAGCGAAATTGGAAAATAAAATCTAACTTATTCCTGAAATATTTTGTTGCCTAATTTACAAGCTTTAATCTCCATAACATTAAGGATATTGGAAAAGTAATTTTCACCCAGTTTCCTCCCTTTAGGTGATGGCCTACCTGAAAAAATCTGGCATTAAAGTTTTGGAATGGCCTGGGAATAGTCCTGACCTGAATCCCATTGAAAATTGTTGGCATATAATGGGTACAAAAATTGTTGCTCAGAAGCCTGCTACTAAAATAAAACTGCTGGAAAGCATTATTAGGGTCTGGTTGCATGAAATTGGCCAGGATTACATTCAGAATTTGATATATTCTATGCCGGACCACTGCAAGGCTATCATCGCAGCTCTTGGAGGATCTACTAAATACTGAAGTGATCCTTATGCATGTATACACATCTAAGTATATATAATATGACTGCAGTTATGTAAAATTTACATTAACTACAGAATTTGTGCATCTATTACTTTGTTCCAAATTTTTTTTAAATATTGCATTTTTCACATTTTTCCATTTTTCAAAATAATTATGAGTAAATAATTTATAAATCCCAATAAAATTTAATTTAGATTAATCCTGCAACTGTATTTTATCGTAAAAATATCATCCTTCCATAATACCTGTACTTGAAAAACATTATTTGCAGCGTTTTCCACTTTTTCGCAGGTGATGCAGTTTTTTTGTCCGCCACTGTATATATATATATATATATATATATATATATATATGACATATGTCATGCTGTAACTCTCTTATTTATGAATCGATTTGGATGTGACTGAGTGTGTGTGTAGGACATACCAAGGTTTCGACCGAGTTCGTTGGCCAGCTTCATCTGCCATCTCGTTTCAAAATGGCGGACAGTTAAAAAATTTTAAAAATTCAAAAATAAGTACAAAAAAAACATAAATTGAAAAATTGTTTATGTTAAGTGTTAGATCGTGATACAACGATTCCAGAGCATTTTTTGTTTTTGCTATATCTTAAAAAATGGCTGAGATATGGCAGTTTGAAATTCTAGGGCGGCTGACATTTTGAAACAATCTGATATTTGTTGTGCTGTAACTCTCATGCTGATTTTCGCATTCAAATACCGTATTAAAAACTGGGATTGAATCTTCTATAATCGGGTTATAAGCATTTTAGCTTCGGGTGTTTGAGTAAAATGAGTTCAACTTTGTAAAACATGGACTATGAAAGCTACCTTTTCCTCCCGGTACAGGCCGGAGGGACTTTTTTCTTTCCTCCTCAGTGTTACCAGTCGAGTACTTTTTTCCCAGACTGCTTGATTAGCACCACTTTTTAGAAAATCTATAATTGGTTTCGTTTTAGTCTTATTTAATCTGCCAATAAATGAGGCGAATTTTACTTTATCAGAAAACTGGTGGCCATCAATAAAGTTGAATTTAAACAAGTTGGAAATTGTACGTCAAACGTTACAAACGAGGTACGTTCGTACGCACGTTTTAGAATTAAATTCATGATATCCCGTGCGTAGAACGGGTTAAACAGCTAGTTAAGTATATATTTTATGACACTGTTCATACAAATATCTTAACTAGTTATATAAATATTCAGATATATATGTATCAGCTAGTTATATAAATATTCAGATCTTGATGATTTTTAATTCTGTGAAATGAATTCTATCGTCTGCAGATTAATTTCTGTAATAAAATAAGTATCTCGGTCGCTTGACGATTTAACATCCATCGGAAGCTCCTATAACAAAAAAGCACCGATTTAAAAAAAAAATTCAAATTTCTTAATAAATATTTTTATTAATATCTCCTAAAGTTTCGATTCGATTTTGATAAAATTTGAAATGTCTCGACAAATTTATGCAAAGATAATATATTTTAAATTGCAAACCATTTGGTTGGGTAGTTTTTGCGTTGTTATATGCGGACAGACAGACAGACGGACAGACAGACAGACGGACAGACGGACGGACCAAACGACGACTATAGGTGCTACGTATTTATATAATTACGAACGCACCTAAAAAGTAACAGATTGGCAATACTGTTCCTTCTTCTCTTCTTGAGAATAAAATCCAGGAATAAATTCAGTAACGAATCAGATACAGCTAAACATTCGGACATGGGGAACCTATTTTGGATTAGTAGGTCCACTATCACGTCATCGATATAAGTCACGTTAGTCTATGCAAGAATAGCATGTACAGTGGGATACAATTTTTTTTTGCAGATTGCTTGATTGGCAACACTTTCTAGAAATTCTATAATTTGCTTTCTTTTCGCCTTATTCAATATGCCATTAAAGAAGGCGAATTTTACTCTATCAGAAAACTGGTGGCCATCAATAAAGTTGAATTTAAAAAGAGTAACAGATTGGCAATACTGTTCCTTCTTCTCTTCTTGAGAATAAAATACGGCAATAAAATCAATAACGAATCCGATACAGCTAAATATTAAATAGGACATGGGCAAGCTAGTGTTGGATCAGTAGGTCCACTAAACACGTCATCGATATAAGTCACGTTTAGTCACAAGATAGCATGTACAGTGGGGGTAAAAGAAAGCTACAACTCGTACATTTTAATAGCCAAATTGTCCCAGAGAAGAAGAAAATAGCCATTCGATTGAAAATTGTCTGTCCTTTCAATTTATGTTAAAAAATAAACTTAGGGTTTCCATATTGAATTTGTAACAAACTTTGAAATTGTAAATAAGAACACTCAATCTTGATATCCAACATTGTAAAAAAAGACATGTTTCTTAATCTAGGGAAATATAATATAAAAAGGAACGAAACTATACAATAATATCTCATCCGAGTTACACACGATTGCAAAAAGCGTTCTTTTACCTTTAAAAAAACCCCGTAAACGAATACATGCTCGAGATAAAAAGAAGCATTTATAAAAACAAAGTTTCTGCCACTGATTGCCAGAAAGGTTTCTGAATATTAGGTAGATTTCGTAAGAAATACTAACTATTACATTCTCCACTATGTTGGAATTTCTGGAAAATTTTAGCGGATCTACGCCGATGATGACTCCCAGAACCAAAAACTACCCCCAGTTCAAAACTTTATCTATCTATCTATCTATCTATGTCACTTTTTTATGGACACGATAACTTCAATAATTCTGCACAAATTTCTTCCAAACTGATACATAAAATCAAGGGGCATAAAATCTCGGCCAAGTTCGTTAATGGGGAAAATTGAACCAAGGGAGGAAATGTGCGGCGGGGGGGGGGGGGGGTTGTAGAAACAGAAAAATCCCCATAACGTCTTAATTATGACACGTATCCAATCCGTTTAAAATGATTACTACTTCTAAGAAAAGGGCCGAAAATTTATGTATGACAGATTTTTGATATAATTAAAAATGGCCTCAAGGGTGGTGGGGGGGGGGGGGGAGAATAGGGGCTACAGAAAAAAAATTCATAACTTTGTCAATTCCCAACACATCAAATCCGCTTAAACTTATTATAAATCTTCTTCATATTATCTACAACTTTTATACTGACAAGTTTTGTATACGACCAACCCTTACAGCAAAAAAAAAAAAAAAAAAAATGAAAACAAAAATATTCTGCCGGCTCCGCCTACTTGACAAAGATAGATTTCGAAGTGGGCGGTTCCATCTGCCGCATCATGGTAAAAAGGTCATTTCTTCTGCAATTCCCAATAAACAGGCGCCCCACGGTCTTTTGCTATAAGGGTTGGTCAGATAAAAAAAATTGCCATGTAAAAGATGTAGATAATATTAAGAGGGTTTATAATAAGTTTAAGCGCGGGGGAGGTGCTAACGCTCTACGGCCTGGCTTTGCTGGGCCGAGTGGCCTCCCTTAGGCATTCAATAAATTTAAGTGGATTTGATATCTTGTTAACTGACAAAGTTAGGATTTTTTTTCTTCTTAAACCCCTATTCCCACCCCACCTTGAGGCCCTTTTTAATCATATCAAAAATCTGTCACACATACGATTTTGTCCATTAACGAACTTGACAGAGATTTTATGCCCCTTAATTTTATGTATCAGTTTGGAAGAGATTTGTGCAGAATTATTGAAATTATATTATCCATAAAAAAGGGATATAGATAGATAGATAGATAGACAGATAGATAGATAGATAGATAGACAGATAGATAGATAGATAGATAGATAAAGTTTTGAACTTGGTGTGGTTTGGGGTTCTGGGAGTCATAATCCGTATATATCTGCAAAAAATGTTCAGAAATTCCAACTTAGGAGAGAATGTAATAGGTAGTATTTCTTACGAAATCTACCTAAAAATATCACTCTATGCTCATCAATCATTTACAAAGTTGTAGCGTCTGTTTTCTTGGAAAAATATTTTCTTCTTTTTCTATTTCATGATAATTCGACCACTTTTTAAATTGTAAGTCAATAATGTTTTTTTATAAAATAAAAATAAAAATTATCGGTATTTTGCTACATTATAAATTACAAAATTCTAAATTTGGAAGAGATTTTCAGTAATAAAAAAATTATGAACCCTCTTTCCAAAATCTACATTTCATAGATATGTATTAGCTATGTATATTGCTTAAATATTTTTATTTCAGCCATTGTGATTACAAGATAAATAAAGAAACACCTAAAACTAAATCGTTAAAATAGAACAAAAACGAGCTGCGAAATACTCCAGAATAAACCGAAATGCTATTCTCATTTCACGCACACAGTAAAAATCCATAACTTTATTTGAAATATGGCATCACTTCATGTTCATATCAATAAATTTTAGGGTTATAGTGTGTTCTCAGGTAGACGAAATGGCGTGCAAGCAGACGTGATTGCGATAACTGCACATTCATCAAATTTAAAGAGCACAAAACTACATCGCTCGCTCTATTTCAGATATTTTTTCCCTTGTAAAGGACTTTTTTCGCTATTTAGAAAGATTTTAACGCAATTTTTATGTCAATATTGTTGTATTATAAACTTAAGGCATGTTATAACTTTTTTTTTTTTTTTAATCGAATATATATATATTACAAAATTTAATCTTTTCCGCAATCTGCTAAATTATTCAATAATTTTTTTCTATTTAGTAATGTTCCGTATATAACCCCGGCTTATTAAAATAATTCTTACTCTTTAAATAGTCCTTTACTATCCATATGCAAAGACATTTTACCCCAATCCACTTAATAATAATATTTATTCGAAAGTATTTAGATCTAAAAATGACGATAGCTACTTAAGTTTATTCTTTAAATAGAACATCTTTAATTTTAATTCCTTAATAAAATTCATTATTATTATTCCCGTGTAATCAAACTGTTATAAAAATCTTTATTTAAATGCTAAAATACCATATCTCTTAAAATTATTCCATCTTAAAAAACCCTATTTCCGTAAATTCTTTCTTATATTAAAATATTAAATGTCTCTTAGTATGTTTCCATATTTGAATATTTCTCACTTTTAATCTGTGTCAATTATTAAATTTATTTTCTAATAATCTAAAAAAATCGCCTGCAGTTAAAGAATATATGTTATACCAATTCTCGAAGCTAAAATATTACTTCATTTTAACGCGTTTTTAGAAGATTTCAGAAAATTCTAGTTCAAACCAGAATTATTATTTGGCACCAAAAAACATCCCAGAAATTAAATCACTACGGTACCTGTACGCCGGAAATTAGATTAAGTCCTTCGAATTCAGTCTATGATTGGCTAAAACAGACCGCATGTCGCGTTTGTAACCTTCCGCATAGCTCCCCTTAAAATCGCTTGCAATGCTAAGAGAGAAGGTGAATTTTGACATTTAGCGTTGGCTAAAGAGCAGAGTAAAAATTTAACTGGCTTCTAATTCGCAACATCGTCTTTTAGTTAGTAATGTAGAGAGTTTTGATACAGTTTTAGAAGGGTTTCGTGCCCAGTGGATCCAATCCATTCACCTAAATAAATGTCTTTAAATTTGGGAAAGACTTGTGGAAATTATTGACTGTCGCAACGGATCGTACTGATGCATAGATTTAACTACAGTCTACCGAGCATTCCCCCTGACTTGTCGTTTTAAAATGTCAATAGAGTCTTTACTTCTACTGAAAATTGACTGAAGTCTGATTTGTTGTTGGTGATACCACACGGCCGCCTGATGCGATCGAGAAGAGAAACCTTGCACAGAGTTAAACATGTTTATCAACGAGCTTCCGACTGCCATTCAGACTGAATTCGAACTTGAATTCACGACACATATATACCGGGTTATTATAATTAAAGTTACGATTTCAAAAATCGATAATTTTAAAACTACTTGTCAGAATGACTTGATATTTTAGCAGACCAATCCTGAGGCAATGAAATTTTGTTTGGCGAAGGAAAAAAAAAGTTCCAAAATGTACCGATATATGGCCTTGTCAGGGTTCACATTGTCTGGAGATATGCAAATCACTAATACGTCGCAACTCTGAGTACCTGAAGAATGTTGTTTACAGTGGGCGAATTCAGAATCTAGCCGACTTGAAGGCAAGCATCACACATCACACCTATTACATCAGTACAGATACCCTCCGATCTGCTATGGAGCATGACGTTTTGAGCTTCCAATTAGTAGCGGAACAAGGCGGAGGGCATATCGAACAACTTATGCTTTAATCATCTTCCATAAAGCTTTTTTTTTTTTTTTCATTTTTTGTCATTATTGCTGTTGTTGCTGTAAACACATATTTTTGTCTTTTCGCTAATACATTTTTAGTAAATCCCTGAACTCTAATTTTTTCCTTTTGGCTGACAACATTCCTGTGTTTAAAGAATACATTTTTGGTCTTTCCTCTGACATTACCCTGAGAGCGCCTTCTATCGGCACATTTTAGAACTATTTTTTCTTCTTCGCCAACTAAAATTCCATTGACTCACAATTGTTCTGCTAAAATATCAAGTCATTCTGACCAGTAGTTTTTAAATTATCGATTTTTGAAATCGTAGCTTTAATTATAATCACCCGGTATAATAAACTCCAAAGAAAAAACACATGCAGAACCAATATCACAAAAGCCAACTAAAATCTATAAACCACAAAAATGTAAAACAAGAAAACAAAACAAACTACATTAACAGAGAACCAGAAATCACAACTAACTACTTAAACTCAAAACAAAAGAACACATAGAATTACAGCAAAAATGAAAAAAAAAACAATATACAACAAAGAAAAAATAAAACGACCTGTGTCAGGTGGCATGGCTTGAGGCATGCACTGCAGGGTTAAACTAGTTTTACGAATAGAACACTCCCCATATATATATATATATATATATATATATATATATATATATATGTAACCATTAATGAAACATTACCGTAACACCAACATAAACTATGAAATTATGAATTAGTATGTAATAATTAATTGACAACGATAGTGTTCCCCAACACTCTGAATATAGATACCATATTACTGATGTAAAAGAAGAAGAAATTAAATTAAAAATTGAATGAATGAAATTGAATGAATGAAATTTGTGGAATTTAGACAGAATTATCAAGTCCCAAATACCTAAATACCACAAATGAAATGTGTGGTTTCATCATCATATTAGCCATAAGATTGCTAAAGAATATGATTTTGGGACGGCCACATCATAAGCAAAGAATAAAACCTGTGAAAAAAACTTAAAGTTCAAAACATAAAAACAATAATAAAAACAATATTAAAGAAGAAAGAAACCTTACTCATAATAAAGAGATAAAAACAGTGAAATTTAATCATAAAGTACGGAATACAATTGGATTAAAAAGGATATTGGTGCACATCAGTAACCAGTTATATGAACATCTCTAAACAGAGGGAATGAATTGCAAAAAAATCTTTACATGTTGCCAAAATAAGTTTTAAAAGATGATTTGCCATGGAATATTATTGTACAACACAAACCATGGTGCTGTCATCTACGAGAAAAATAGTGAATATGTTATGAATTAATAAAAGCAGTGGAAAAAATTAATAGTTAAAAATTAAACCAAATACTATCTAAAGAATGATAACAATTAGTTAAATAATAAATAAATAAAATAAAATAATAAATAATAAATAAAATATCCAATTACATTAAAGTAAAAATGGATGTATTAATGAAAAATTCGATGTTAAAAAATAAGATGTAAAATGGTAAAATTAATAATTAATGATTAATGCTATATAAAAATATATGTAAAAAGAAATGACACAGCCACTATTATATTGCCTTGCCAAAAATGCAACATCACATAAATTAATTCAAATTCAAATTCAAATAATAAATTATTTGAATTAAGATGCTGAGGATTTAAAATTAATATTAATTAAATATTGAAATTAATTATTTCCATATAATGTTTCTGCATACAATGTAAAAAAAAATAAATACACATGATATAAGTGGATAGGGTAGAACATTTAATAAAAATTAATACATGTATTATAATAGCATTTAAGAAAGTTAACATTATATTAGAAGTTAATATGATATTGTCCACCGTGGGCATTAATTTAAATACAATTAATCAAAAACATTCTTAATAGTAATGAATATAAATTCATTTTAATTAATTAATGAATATGTACATATAACTACATTAATTTGCATATAAAAGTATCAAATCATAGTCCATTATAAAATGTGTATTAGCAAACGTATGTGTAAATCAAAATGCCCCCCCCCTTTTTTTTGTAATATAAATTAACCAGGCGTTTTTTTCCATACAACTCCGCCACACACTTCCTCAATCCAACATCTACCCACCCATCCGCCCTATTATAATTTTTTTTTTTTATAATAGCTATTTTCTAATATTATATGTTTTTTTATACATTTTTTAACGCATGTGTTAATTTGGATGCTAAGATCATTTAAGTACTAATTATATATTAAAGAATATATGAACTTTTTTGGAAAACCATGTTGTAATGCATCATGGATTAGTTTTTTAATATTGTTGTTAATTAGTTGAGAAGAACATAAACTTTTTATTTTATATATATGATTAAGGAGTATATTATGCCATACAGAATTATGAAGACATGATTTAAATTTAGTAAATGTATTAACTTTAAATTTAAATTCTTTACGTTTATCAAATAAATCAATTATTGTTTTGTTTTCTTTTAGTGTAATTTTAAGGTCTAAAAAGTTAATAGTATTCTTAGAAATGAGGTTTTCCGTTAATTCTAAATCGTAATCTATTCACCGTTGTCCGGTCGTCTTGGGTGTCTGTTAGATGGCTGGTGACCTTCTCTCCAACATGGTTTATTAGTGGGAAATTGCAGACTCAGGAGTCGGCCGGAGTAGTTCAGTGGTTAGAGCAACAGCCCGGAACGCTGTGGACCCAGGTTCGATTCCTGGCTCTGGCTAATTTTTCACTGCATGTTGGATTATTGTATTGAATGTATGTACGTCTGTTTAATAATAATTATATATGTTTAAAAAAACGATGACTGCAGACGTTAATTACGTTTAATTTAATTCTAAATTAGTAGGATAATCTACTGGAAATACAGAAATATTAAAGTGATCAGTGGCAATTAAAATTATGTCATCAATATAACGATATAAATGTATATTACTGTTAATAAAAGTACGTTCATAGTGATACAAGTATAAGTCAGAAAGTATACTAGATGTACATCCCCCTTGTGGTATACCGACTTTCTGTAAATATAACGTGTTATCATGCATTATAAAATTATTATATATAATGAAATTTGTTAACATTTTAAAATAAGCAGTATCTATATGAATTGGTAAATTTAGTGTATGATGATACTTATTAAATAATGCATTTATGTAGATCTAATAAATCTATATTGTTAAAAAGATCTTTGAAATCATATGTCATTATATTATTAACACATTTAAGATTTTTAAAAATATTGACGAGTTGATAGCTATTTTTTATACAATGTGTATTATCAGTGGATAATGTCAGTGTATAAATTTGATTGAGAATTTTTAATAGATGTTTATTGGCTATATTATTATATGTATTGCACCCAATAGTTACAGTCCTAAATTTAATTGTTTTTTTTATGAAATTTGGGTATAAGAACTAAATAAGGATAATTAAAGTTAGTAGGAGAAATATTTAATTGTTTATAATAACTGTGAATTTTACGATTGTTTACAGTTACATTTTCATTAGTTTTTTGAAAAGATTTGTTAGTAGAAATACAGGATGTAAGTAGTCGGTGATAATAAGATTTACATATGATTGCATAATTATTAGGAGATTTGTCAATGTATGTGATTACATACTTTTTTGTAATTTAGTAATTTGCTGGAACAAATGTTTTGTGTTAATATTAACCATATGCGATAAATTATGTTTTAAAGACGTAGTTAATTTTTCTATAACTAGTATTTTCCATTGATTAAAATATTCTATAAGTTTACTATATGAGATTGAAATTTTATAAATAAAAATATCTATATCGTATGTAAACTGTTTTATAATAGAATTTACATTAAATTTAGAAGGAAGTCTATATTTAGTACCATAACATATTAGTTTTTGTAGTTTAAAATCATTCACAATATTAAGATTACCAGTGATTATATGTCCATGATCATTATTAATGTATTTTTTTAGAGTGGGGTCATTGCATTTACACGGAAAAGTACTTGCATCAGATGTATTTTTTGAAAATGCATTATAGTTAAAAATTTTCCTTCCGATTGTATTAGGATATTTAAATGTTTTTGAAATTTGAAGATTATTAATAAGAAAATAAAAGTTTTTATCATTAATTATAGAATTAATATTAATTTTATTAAAGATTTGATTTGAGAAAGTTATTATCATTTGAGTATTAGTGTTTTGAATTTTTTTTTTTTTTTTTTTTTTTTTTTTTTGTAAATTAATGTTGAAAAGATTAGCTCTTGTCATAATAAGATCATAAAAAATATCAGCGAAATGATTTGAGAAAGATTTAGTAAGAAATACATTTAAATATTGTACTATCTGTTTCTTATATATAGATATCTGGTGGTTATATAGTGTGGTGATTTATAAAGATTTTGGATAATCGTTGTAAGTGATATATTATATATTTCTTAATGGTTTTTTATTTACATTTTACATATTTCCAATTTTAAATTTTTCCAATTGTTGTCTGGTAATAATTCAGTATACTTGGTTGATTCTACTGTACTTAGCATCATGCCAGTAGAATTATGAAATACTGAATTATTTTTAAAACACATGTGGGTGCAGCCAAGCTGAAGAGTACATCCACATATGTTTTTTCATATCCAATTCTTGATTGGTTCTCTTGTGGTCCAGTTTTTCCACTGAATAATGTTCATAATTAATTTATTATTCCATTTGTGTTTACATAATAGCAACTCCAATTTATAATTTTTTTTCCCCTTTCTCTCTCTTTCTTTTTTAAATGTTCTTCAGGTATGAGTAAATTTGGCTAATTACCATTGAAGCACATGCTATGGTAATTTTATGATTGCACAAGTTAATTATTAGCTATGTGGTATTCTGATTACACAATATCATTAATTATCTCTTAGTAGATTTTAGTAGAGTGATATTAGAACTTGATATGTTTTTGAAATTCATAGATATTATAATTATATATATATATATATATATATATATATATATATATATATATATATATATACATATTTTCACTCCTTAAACTCTCAAAAAATTTGTGGTAAAGCAGTTTTTTCAAAATTCGTATTGGTTCAAAAGTTATCCGCCTTTTGGTGTTGCAATGAATAGGCTCATTTTTAGCGTATTATGTGCGAAACAAATTAATTGAGAAAGAGGAGGTCCGGCAGGATTCATTATATGGGCCTGGTATAGATGATTTTATGTAAGTTGTATTATCTGTGTTTGTTTAAAAACGTTGTAAAATTTTAAACCTTTTTTACTGGAAACTCTACTTTACAAATCGGTACCAGGTAGAACTCGAGATTGGATCGACTGATTTATTTGAATTTTTCATGCTTTTCTAGTATATACTATTTTGTAGTCCCTCATGGACGCGTTTTTCAATATTCGAATTGAAAATATTTTTTTGCACGACTTAATTCCGAATTTTTTTGTCTAAAATCAACAACTTGAAATTTGAACAGTCACCATTTTCTTCAGAATCAAAAAATCGATAAACCCATTCGAAAAGGACTACAAAATATCGTGAATTTTAAGGAGTTTTTTTTTTTTTTTTTTTTTTTTTTTTTTTTTTTTTTTTTGTTACAGGTAAGCCGATTCCGCTATTCATCTGGTACCGCCGAACGTTTCATTTCTTGCACACCCCTGTATCAAAGAAAAAACCTTAAGATATGCTCTTTAATTTACAAGAAAACTCCATTATTATTACTCTATGATTGCCTTAAAAAAATTGCAAAAAAATGAGGTAATTAAAAAAAGTTATAACATGCCTTTAAAAATATTGATACGATACTATGGTAAACTATTTAATTTAGTCTCTCTTTCTCTCCTCAAAATAAACAATCTAATAAAAAATAAAAATAAAATATCTTTCTTAATATCTTTGTTTGACAGTTTTATTATGATGTGACTGAAAAACTTTAAAAAACGTATGTTTTCAATTTCAATGATTTATTTTTCCAAATAAGAGCACACAGTAATTCTAATAAAACAGTTACTTTTTTTTTTTTATTTATCAAATGCATTAAATTCTACTTATATTGATTTTCTACATTGTAGTATTAGTATTTCACAAAACATCCTTAGACTGGAAAATTCATAGTTCTTATTAAACAAAATTTATTGCAATAGTTGCAAAACCTACAGGAAATAATCAATATGAAATCGGTGGACATCAACTTTCTAAAATCTGCATTTTTAATAAAAGCTTAGTAGATGACAGTATTGCAGGTTAGTCATATTTTTATTACTATTTAGATTGCTGATTACTAACAATTCGCATTCTTTAATGACAGATTAAATGGATTTAATGTTGTTTTGATTAATTAATGACATTATTTTCATATTTTTTTATATAAGCAGAAGCGACTACAAAGAAATATGTAAAAATCGTTAAAATATTACAAAAATGAGCTCCATAATGCATCAGAACAAATCGTAATGATATTCTTTTTTCCCGAACATAGAAATTAGTAAAAGTAATAATAATAATAATAATAATAAAACACTCTTTTATAAACATTCAGACGCAGCAGACAATCATATCTATCTATCTATATTATAAAGGACAAACGTGTCCGTGCGTAACGTTGACGTCATTTTGTGAATGGCAACGCTTGACGGTGAAATTTCGGTTTTGCGATTTTTGCTGCTTTTTTTTTTTTTTTTTTTTTTTTTTTTTTTTTTTTTTTTTTTTTAAATTTCTAAACATCGCACCTTAAAAAGGGAAAAAAAAATTCTACTTTCAAATGCAATTTGTTTGAAAACTGCATCTTAAATGATTGATTTATTATGACTTTTAAAATAATTTTCAAGCATAATTTTTTAAAAATCTATCTCTATCGCTTGCCGACAATATTAATCAGTTTGCACTTTAAACAATATAAAGAGCTCAGCATTTTTTTCAGCTAGAATTCAATAAAGAAATTAAAACTTCATTAATCAATAAATAAAATAGTATAAACAAAACACAAATTTAACAGACATGTAATTGAAATAAGTGCTTAAAACCGCTGAAATTATCAGAATAGAAAAAAAAAACTGCTGTAGATAACGAAATTTTTAGCAATTTCTTCGGCTTTAACTTCTGGCACGAGGCTAATACGAAATTCCCGATTTTAATAAATTTCAAAATTTTATTTGAATATATAATTAATATTTCACGTAAAAGTGCTCTTTTGGTGTTGCTAGGGGGCAGTCTAAAAAAATTAATCCATTTAATTTTTTAATTAAATTTAAAAAAAATGGTTTTCACATATATTCTCTATCCCGGGAACCCGGGTTGGATGCCCTAGTATATATAATAGCGCTACGTGTTATAACACTTCCGGAGTGAACTCATCCAGATCCCGATAATCTTTAATTAAACAATTTTTATAAGAATTCAGACGCAATAGACAATCATACAGTAAAATATTTGACACACCCCTGCAAAGAAAAAAAAAAACTATACACGATACAACGAATTATCTTAGCTTATAACCTTCCCTGGTATAGAATTGTAGTGTAAAGTTTACATTTAAATCCAATCAGTGGTTGTTGAGAAAATTAATATTCGCATTATTTAATGACAGATTAATTTGATTTAATATTTTTTAATTAATTAATGACATTCTTTTCATAATTTTTTTTATATAAGTTGAAACAACTACAAAAAAAAAAAAATCTAAAATTCATTAAAATATTACAAAAATAAGCTTCATAATGCCACATAACAAATTGTAATTTGATTTACCGTTGGAAAAAGAACAATATACATCATACGATGAATCCACTTAGCTTAAAACTTTCTCTGGTGTATTAAAAGCGTTGCGTAAAATTTACATTTAAATTCGCTCAGTGATTGCTGAAAAAATTAATATGCGCATTATTTAATGACAGATTAAATTGATTTAATACTGTTTTGGTTAATTAATGACATTCTTTTCATTATTTTTTATATAAACAGAAACGACTACAAAGAAACATCTTAAAATCGTTAAATATTACAAAAATGAGCTTCATTATGCCGCAGAGCAAATCGTAATGCTATTCTATTTTCACATGCGTAGAAATTAATAAAAGTAAAAATAATAATAATAATAATAATAATAATAATAATAATAAATAAAACACTCTTTTGTAAGCATTCGGACGCAGTAAGCCATCATATAATAAAATATTTGACTTGCCCCTGTAAGGAAAAAAAAACTCTATACAGCATACAATAAAATAAATACGCTTAGCTTAAAACCATTCATGGTGTATTAAAATTGTTGCGAAAACTTTACATTTAAATCCGTTCAGTGATTGTTGAGAAAATTAATATTCGCATTATTTAATGGCAGATTAAATTGATTTAATATTGTTTTGATTAATTAATGACATTCTTTTCCCAATTTTTTATATAAACAGAAGCGACTACAAAGAAACATCTTAAAATCGTTAAGTATCACAAAAATGAGCTTCATTTTGCTACAGAACAAATCGTAATGCTATTCTATTTGCACGTGCGTAGAAATTAATAAAAGTAAAATTTACAAATATATATATATATATATATATATATATATATATATATATATATATATATATATATATATATATATATATTAAAACACTCTTTTGTAAGCAAACGGACGCAGCAGGCCATCATATAATAAAATACTTGACTTGCCCCTGTAAGAAAAAAAAAGTATACATCATACGATGAATCCGCTTAGCTTAAAACCTTCCATGATTTATTAAAATTGTTGCGAAAAATTTACTTTCAAATCCGTTCAGTGATTGTTGAGAAAATTAATATTCACATTATTTAATGTCAGATTAAATTGATTTAATATTGTTTCGAGTAATTAATGACATTCTTTTCATATTTATTTATATAAGCAGAAGCGACTACAAAGAAACGTCTAAAAATCGTTAAATATTACAAAAATGAGCATCATAATGCCACAGAAAAAATCGTAATGCTATTCTATTTTCACGTGCGTAGAAATTAATACAAGTAAAATTAAAATAATAATAATAATAAATAAATAAATAAAACACTCTTTTGTAAGCATTCGGACGCCGTAAGCCATCATATAATAAAATATTTGACTCGCCCCTGTAAGAAAAAAAAACTATACAGCATACAATAAATCCGCTTAGCTTAAAACCTTGCCTGGTGTATGAAAATTGTTGCGAAAAAATTACTTTTAAATCCGTTCAGTGATTGTTGAGAAAATTAATATTTGCATTATTTATTGGCAGATTGAATTGATTTGATATTGTTTTGATTAATTACTGACATTATTTTCACATTTTTTTTTATAAACATAAGCGACTAAACATAAACATCTAATAATCGTTAAATATTTCAAAAATGAGTTTCATAATGCCACAGAAGAAATCGTAATGATATTCTATTTTCACGTACATAGAAATTAATAAAAGAAAATAAAAATAAAACACTATTTTATAAGCATTCAAACGCAGTAGACCAACATATAATAAAATATTTGACTTGCCCATGTAAATAAAGCTAACACGATACGATAAATCCTTTTACTGGTCAATTAAAATTGTAGCGTTTAAATCCGTTCAGTGATTGTTGAGAAAATTAATATTCGCATTATTTAATGAGAAATTCAACTGATTTAATATTTTTTGATTAATTAATGACTTTTTCAAATTTTTTTATGTAAGCAGAAGCGACTACAATGAAGTATCTAAAAATCGTTAAAATATTACAAAAATGAGCTTCATAATACCACAGAAAAAATCGTAATGCTATTCTAATTTCACGTACATAGTAATTAATAAAAGTAAAAAAAAAAATAAAAAAAAAAACACTCTTTCTGGCGAAGTAAACATTTATATAATAAAATATTTGATTTGCCCCTGTTAAAAAATAAATAAATAAATAAATAAATAAATAATAATAATAATAACAAAACTATACCCGATACGATGAATCCTCTTAGCTTAAAATCTTCCCTGGTGTATTAAAATTGTAGTGTACTATAATTTAAATTTAAATCTGGTTAATGGTTGTTGAGAAAATCGAGTACACACACACATACATATATACACACATAACCAAAAATATAATCTTCTTTTTTTTTTTTTTATTCTCTTAAAAATAAACATATATCTGAGTGGAGTAGTGTTTGCGTGAAGAATTTTTGCAATCAGGGAAATATCTTATGATCTCCCAATATTTGTGACTCTCAAAGGACTATATTTGTGAATTTCAAATACAATAAATTTCAAATTGTGATGCTTATGTGATAAATGAAGATATTTATTATAGTACTTAAACGGTATCTCGATAAATACACGCTCTGTTCCTGTCAAGTTTTATTAATTGTATTTATTACAGTACACATACGATTGAACCAGTGCACAGACTCCCATAAATTCTCAATAGGATCAGAGCTATCTATTACTACGTAAGCACGTAAGATTAATAGGAGATAAAATTGATGGTAGATACATTGTAATATATTTTAGAAATTTCGAGTAAATCAGATATATAAAATATTTATTTTCTATCTAAATACCAAAGTTAAAAACTTGTAACAAATAAAGAAGATACATGTTTCATAAAAACTCCATGTGAGGAACCACAAACGCAAAAACAATGGGCTTATTTTTAAGTGCGCTCGTAATTATATAAATACGTAGCACCATATAGTCGTCATTTGGTCCGCCCATCCGCATATAACAGCGCAAAAACTACCCAACCGAATGGTTTGAAATTTAATATGTATAATCTTTGCAGAATTTTGTCGCGTCATTTCGAATTTTATGAAAATCGAATCAAAACTTAAAAATATATTAATAAAAGTTTTCTTCATTATATTAAATCTTATCATACGTAATCTATATAATAATAATAAAACGCAATGTGACTGCGAGGAAAGCAAATACGGGCTAACCATTTATTTTTTTATATGCCAGGAGGCCCCTTTTATCTAAAATTAATTTTTCGAATAAAATTGCATAAAAGTTACATTTTTAGAAAGATCATTAAAAAGATTGTTTGTTTGAGAGATGAATTACATTCAAATATGTATAGATTCTGAGGTAACTTCAGTTGAAATTAGGTTGAAAGCCGAATATCTCAATCCATTAAGGAAAATAAACACAAGAGATTCATTCATTATGAGTCATAAAATATTAAACATCAGAGGTAATCATTCGCAAAGCAAGATCTCCATATGGTGAATTTTGTAGCGCTGTCTGGTGTCGAAAAAAAAATCGCATCTGTAAACGTAGTATGCGTAATTTTTTTTTAAAAAAGGGGCACGATCATTTCGCTCATAGCAGCACGATATAATTCATTTCACTGAAATAATAAGGATGATTTTTTTTTTGCATCGTAAAACTAATTATATTACGAACGCACCTCATTTGTCACGTTTAACGTACAGTCTGCAACTTGTTTTACTCAATTTTTAATAATAAAAATATATTGCATATTTATATATTTTTACGGAGAGTGGTTTCCAGATGTTACATTTATATCAAAATAATCAAATATTTAATATCAAAAACTTTATCTCGCTTCAAAAATACTCTGAAAAAACACAAATTGTTTCATAACCATTTTAGAACGAAATTATTATTTTTGTTAAATAATATATAAAAGGTAATTTGTGATAAATTTACAGTTCTCATTTAACGACTGATTAAAATATAAAATTAAGTAAAAGATAAGGCGACTGCACTGGTCGTTTACCAATACCCCAGTACACTGAAACAACTTGGAAATTGTACGCCAAACGTGGCAAATGAGGTGCGTTTGTACTATAACTAATTTTATAGATATTCAGACCTTGGTGCAATAGCTGTTGCACTCTGATTAAAAAATTTATGCATACAAAATTTGTTTTATGTGCAGATTTTCATATTAAAGATATTAATTTTATTTTATGAAATTAAGTTTCAATACACTTTTACAAACAATGAATTACAATTCTGTTATGTTAAAATTATACTATGCGCAAATATACAATACAAGACAGTGTAAAACAAGTGGGACGACGAGTTATTTCAGTGAAATAAATTATATCGTATGTTATTATGATATGATTAATTTCCGTAATAAAATAAGTACATTTTAAGTTGGCAACATTTTATCTTTAGTTGACATTTACTGAAAATTCCAATGGGAAACTTAAGCCTAGCTTTGACAATTTCAGAACTTGAAATCTATGTTTAGATCTTTTTTCCTTTTAATATCAATTTTTCCGGAAACATCTATCCAAAAAACTGTCGGTAGATTATAGGATTGCTATAATTAAACAATTTTAGTATACAAATTCAGTAATACGGAAATAACACGACTCTATCTTAAATTTGACGTAATCACCATGGCAACCTAGAATCATTGCCTATCATGGGATATCATTGAATTCATTACGTATGATAGGATTTAATAGAATGGAGAAAACTGTTATTAATATCTTTATAAGTTTTGGTTCTATTTTCATACAATTTGAAAAGACTCGACAAAATTCTGCAACGATTATATATATTAAATTTCAAACCAGTCGGTGGGGTAGTTTTTGTGCTGTTATATGCGGACAGATGGACAAAGCAGACGACGACTATAGGTGCAACGTATTTATATAATTACGAACGCACTTAAAATTGCCAAATGTTTCTTTATCTGAGAAAATATAATACAACCACAACGAAAATATACAACTAGTAATAATATAGATACTCCGAAACAATAAAGGGATAATATAGGGATTCTGAAAAGTGCTAAAGTGAAGGTAGCTCAATAGAGGATGATTCTTTAAATAAAATCAAATATATTTTATATATAATTGTAAAAAAGAAATCAACCTCTTTTGAGTTACCTAAAATTTGGCACGAAATGATTTGCAAATTAAAAAAGCGATAAGTAAAATAATAATTTTCATGTTTACAGTTTGGCCATGTATAATGCATCATCTGCTTGCATTATACATGTGATCTCGTGAATTATGTTTATTATTTTCAAACATTTTGTGAAAATAGTTTATTTATCATTTACGACCTTGTAGATATCGCCATTTGTACGTATACATGTTTTTCATTTTTGTGTTAAACAGGTACTTTAAGCCTTTTGTATGTAATGTTTTATCACTTTAAGCATTCATTATATCTTTAGTTTAACGGTAATAGGTTATTTTATTATGTAATTTTGTAATAGTATTCTGTTGCTTTTACATGTACAAATACAGTTACGCGGCTGAAAATGCGTAATTGAGTATAGATAGCATCCTAAAATTCGATATTCCGGTTTAAAAAAACTCATTGATACACTGTAAAAACTACTTGGAAACCACACTTTAAATCTCGAAAACATATCATGTATTATAATACGAGCAAATCTTGTGTATCTTTGTCTCTCTATGTGTGTGTATATACAAGTTTTATGTAAAAGACTGCTCTAACGATTTTGACTAAATCTTGTATCCTACCGTTTTCGGTCACGAAAAGACCATTGGGCTACGTCATATGTTTGAAAAAATTCGATTAGTGGCTCACTACGGGTCAAGCTAATTTTATCTGTAAAACGGTTCTAGCAATTTTGACAAAATTTTGTATTCTAGCATTTTAGGGTACGAGAAGACCATTGGACTGGATCACATGTTCTCAAAAGTTAGATTAGTGGGCCATTTTGGGTCACTACAGGTCTGGGTCAAGCTAATTTAATCTAATAAACGGCTTTAACGATTTTTATCAAAAATTTGTATCCTACCGTTTTGGATTACGAAAAGGCCGTTGGGCTAGGTCACATGTTCTTTAAAATTCAATTAGTGGGTCATTTTGTGGTCATTACTGGTCAAGCTAACTTTATATAAAAATTGGCTTTACCGATTTTGACTAAATTTTGACTCTTCCGTTCTGGATTACAAGAAGACCATTGTGATAAGTCACATGTTCGAGAAAATTGGATTAGCGGGTCATTTTTCGGTCACAACGGTTCAGAGCTTTTTAATGTGAATGAAGGTTAAAAAAGTTATTAAATTGTTGAACAGTTGGCAGTAAAAAAAGTCGCAATGAGGGCAGCATTTCGCAAAAATTGGCGAAATTTTGGCGAACTTGACAAGATTTGGCGAGAAATTTGTCTTTCAAGATTACTAATCGCAAAACACATCCTTGCTGCCAAATGAAAGAGTGTCGCCAAGTTTCTAACTTTTCGTCAAAATTTGGCGACATTTGGCGAAAAAATGGCTGTTAGAATCTGAAGGAATTTTTTAGAAATTCCCAATAGGAGTTGCGATACATGATTCAACCAACCAGCGTCCATAGAACGTTCTCGAAAACAGAATTAAGCCAATCAGGGTACATAAAACTGATCGTTATATGTGATACAGAGTATTTATTGTTATATTGAGTTGAACATAAAGTTAATTTTAACTGAGCATAGCTCGGTCTTTCCCGCTGGTTGGTTTCTGAGGTTTCCAAAGATAAAGAGAGCGTTTCGGAATCATTATATTTTTTTTGGTAAGTTATATTATACTTTTGTACATTAAGAAACGTTTGTCTTTTTTCAGTGTAAATAATTTTTAATAAATTTACATTTTTCATTTAATTTACTATAAAAACACATGCAATTATAAAATGTAACAAGAAATGTGTTACGATTTAAATCTAGATTTTTATATGAACCATTTATAGGAAATAAAAATCATATAAGAATACACCTTCTCAAAGGAATATACTTCTAAATTTCTAATACAATAAAATTCAAATTCGAATGACAAATGCTTATTCGATAAATGGAGCTATTTATTACCGAACTTAAGCGGTATCTCGGTAAATACACTCTCTGTTCTTGTCAAGTGTTATTAACAGTATTTATTCCAATGTATATGAGATTTAACCAACGCTTAAACTGCTATAAATTCTTACATAAATCAAATCTATCGTTTTCTAACGTAAGCACAAAATCTTTATGGAGATTTTAATGTTTATTTAATTTAGTGGTTGAATATTTTTCTTGAATTAAGTATCTGAATGTTTTTCAGTAAGTACGTTACATTTTATTTTACTATACGGACTTTTAAGGAACTTTACAAATTCCGATATGTTTTTCATGATTAACAAAAAGAAAGGTGTTATTTTTTGCTATTTTAACTTCACTTTTCCTTTCTTGTATTGGATGGCCATCTCTCCTCGGCTTAAAGAGAAATGGCCAACTGCTATTTTAATTTCAATTTGTTTTCCCACTGTTTGTTCTCAATATTTAATTGTTTTTTGCCCAAACTATGATGAGAATGTGTATAAAGATTTTAAATATGCATAAATATTTCTTGCATTTACATTCTAAGAATTTTTATTTCAATCTTTAAAAACTATGGCCATATATCCTAGAGTTACCCTATATTAATCAGTTTTCTCAAACTGGAATATTGGTTTTTAGTATACTATCAACTCCCAAGCGAACATTTTCATGTTCAACAACTACTCGAAAGCGTATGAAATACTCGAAAGCGTTTCATAAATCATTGGCAAAAAAAAAAAAAAAAAAAAAAAAGAACTTTGTTTTTATAAATACTTAATTTAAATCTCAAAAATATATTGATGTTTCCTAGGTTTCTAAAGATAAACAAGTTGAAAACTGTACCTTAAACGTGACAAATGAGGTGCGTTTATTTTATAACAAGTTTCACAATGCAAAAAAAATCTTCCTTATTATTTCAGTAAAATGAATTATATCGTCTGCTACGAGCGAAATGAGCATGCCTTTTCTTTTTCTTATTACGTATGCCACGTTTACAAATGCGAAATTTTTTTCTATACCAGACCGCTCTGCAAACTTCCCCATGGAGATCTTGCTTTACGAATGATTACCTCTATGGTTTAATACTTTTATGACTCATAATGAACGAATTTCCTGCGTTTATTTAATCTAATGGATTGAGATATTCGGCTGTTAACCTAATTTCCACTGAATTTATCTCAGAATCTATACATTTTTTAATATAACTCATCTCTCAAGCAAACATTTTTAGGTGCGTTCGTAATTATATAAATACGTAGCACCTATTGTCGTCGCTTGGTCCGTCCGCCTGTCTGTCCGTCCGTCCGCATATAACAACGCAAAAACTACCCAACCGAATGGTTTGAAATTTAAGATATATTATCTTTGTAGAATTTTGTCGAGATATTTCAAATTTTATAAAAATTGAATCAAAACTTTAGGAGATATTAATAAAAATATTTATTAAGAAATTTGAATTTTTTCAAAAAATTGGTGCTTTTTTGTTATAGGACCTTCCGAGGTTTAATCGTAACCGAGATACTTATTTTATTACAGAAATGAATCTGCAGACGACTTAATTCATTTCACAGAATTAAAAATCATCAAGATCTGAATATTTATATAACTAGCTATAGTACGGACGCACCTCATTTGTCACGTTTGACGTACAATTTCCAACTTGTTTTTTTTAATTAAAGTTAGAAGCCGGAAACTTCCGCACAATGATCGAAGTGTGGGCTGGTACGTTGTCGTGCATGAAGGACCATCTGCCTTGCTGTCGGTACCGAGCACGAACTCGGCATACCCGGGCCGTGAAACACTTCAACCCTTCCAAGTAGCAACGTCCAGTAACAGTAGTAGCTTCAATTTTATGTTCGTTCGTTCTTCGGTCAGATCCGACATGATCACGTTACACTGTTACAACAAACCGGATGCACTTAGCATCACACAACAGATAGCAACGTGAAATTGTACAACTTTACAAGATGAAGTGTAGTCGTGCTTCCGACATCACCTGCGGACACGCAGCGCCATCTATTGGCCACTAATTTAACCAGTCTGGGGAATTTGGGGACAGAGTGTGTAGTTGTACAGTTTTCAGGAATTCGGTTTGTGTTTTTGCCGTCTGTTCGTACTCTAACTCGCGTAAATATAGTCACGTTGCCATGCAATTGATATATGTTATTAAGGTTTACTATAGCATGTTTGGTATTGAAAACGATGTGTATAATTCTTTTACACAGGCACTCAAAAGAATTATTTACATTACTATACATGGAGAAAAATCGTTTGCAGCGTATTTCAATGTTGTTACGTTACTTCAGAGATATTGAAATTGATATATATCACTGTTTTTCACTACAAGATGCTTACAATGCAAATGATGTGCATAGAATTCATCGTTCATTTTCAGGGGCACGCAAAATAATTCCGTTACAGTAGTTGTCTATGAACAATAACTGCTGGATGAGTATTTTCAATTTTGGTACGCGTTTTTAAATTTAACTGATTTTTTTTTTCATGTTACTTGGTGTGTATAAATTCTATAGATCCTATACAGGGCTGCACAAAATATTTCGAGTACATTTCCGTTTTTTGATGGAAATTGCTCAAAAGGAATATTCAACTGTCTATGCGTTTCCTAACTGAACTAAATTTTAGTATAAACAAATCCATAGATCGCATACAGGGATGCACACAAGAATTCAGACAGGTTTCTGACTATCGATGGTAATTACTGAAATTTGGTTTTCAAAATCGTATTTATTGATTGTTTTTCGTTCAATAAGTGAGCTATTAGTATTGTTTTGTATTTATAGTTTTCTCTCAACTTTAATTATTTTCTTGTAAAAGCTCTACATCTCCTTATATTTATTTACAATCACAATTGTTCATTCAGCCCATTATTGTATCTAACTTGGCTCCTCCAATATGGGTCGATAACCTTTGTGATTGACATTGTAATCTTTAACAATTAATTTTCAAAAGTGAGAGGACCCCTTCACGTGTGGTCTTTCCGGGCATCGCTCCCTGAGCTGAGGCTGTTCCGCATAGTAAACAAACCTCTTGGGCGGGGTTAGTTGAGCTTAAGCCGAAAGGTAGGTCTCACTCCCCCATTTTGACCTTGACATTGTTTAGTTACCCATCATCGTTCACCTTTTTAAATATTGAAGTTTTGTTACAGTATTTTGAATGTGTTGAAAAGTGTTTCATAACATATGCTTGAAGCATGATTTTTCGTTCTTGATAGTCTTATGAAAATATTTGCAATAAATCTCTTTGAACCACACGAAATAATTATTGACGCCACATCTCAATGCGATAATCTAAATTTGAACCTCTTTGATTATAAAAAACAAATTTGTTTCCCTTTTAACTGTTATGATTTCCAGGTTCAAAGAATTTTACACAGGAATCAAAGGAAATTTCTTCGTTTTCTTTTGAAATTTTAAAAAGCATAAATAGAGAAAACCTTTTCAAGAAAATGAAAGTTATATTTACAAACTTTAAATCAAAAGAATTTGAATGTTATTTCGGGGAAATTCAATTAGGTGACTTCTAGAAATCTATGTTGAAACATTGGATATTAATTTGAAAAATGATGTGTATTATTCTCAAAGTTATTTTAAAATTATTACGTATCTTTGTGAAATTGACTTATTATGGAATAAACTTATAAACACGTATTATTCAAATTTTAATATAATGCATTGTATTAATAAAGGCAGACGACATAAAAGAATTTTTTTTAATATAATTTAAAATGTATAAATATTTATAATAGGTGAAAATTCTGACCCACCACCAATTGAATATAAATTTTGTGGCAATTTTTAGCTTTGTAGTCTACCTTTTTAAACGAATTCCGAATAAGGAGGTCCTATAATTCATTTGTATGCTTTTTATAATGTATGTCCACGCATAACTTTTGAACAGACAAACGCTCCGATTTTCATAATTCTTTATTTCTTTTAACACATGGGTTGATAAGTTCCCGGTCTAATAAAGAAAACGCAACTTTTTAACATAATTTTATAACTTTATAACTTTAAAACTTTAATAAATAACATAACTTTAATAATAAATAATAATAATTTAATAATAATAATAATAATAATTTAAGAATAATAATTTAAGAATAATAATTTAATAAATAAATAAGAATAATAATTTTATAATAAATAACATAATTTTATAACGAAAAAGCTCTAAACAGTGCTCAGAATCATCGACTCGTTGTTGTTTTTGGTCAAAAGTCAACACGCGCGGCACCCACTTCGGCAACAGCTTTTTCATAGACAAATGTTCATTCAAAATAAAACCTACACGTACCTTGGATATCTTCAGAGTCTGAGCTATCTCCTGAAACTTCACTTTACGGTTCCCCATTTCGATTTTGTGGACTTTTTTTTATGTTTTCCGGAGTAACCACCTCTTTTGCGTGGTGCATCACTGGTGTCCGTACGACCACGTTTCAATTCAGCAAACCAGTCAATAATGGTTGATTTACCTGGTGCAGTGTCCGAATAACGCTTATCAAGCCAACCTTTTGTTTGAACGGTGTTTTTTCCCATCAAATAACAATTCTTGAAATTCTTGTTTATCAATTTTTTTTTTTATCAACAAAGTCGTTCAACTAAAACCACTCTAACATTTTATCCCCACGGCGAATCGTCATGACACTTTTTCTGCTGCCTTTTAAAGGTTAGTATTTACTAAAAAAAGCATCAGTTCGGCGATTGCAACGCCATCTGTGTGCCAGACCGGCAACTTACCAGCCGATGTGCTATGGCTAGAAAGAGAACGTTCTGGTGGCGGTAGCACAGACAAATTTTTTCTTATCTAGGAAAATATAATACAATTACAAACGAAAATATACAATAACTTCTTCCTAGTTACCCACTATTCTGAAAAGCATTTTTTATCGTTAGGATGCTCAAAAACTAATATATTTGCGATATTTAAAGAAGCATTTCTAAGAACGAGAGATTTTTTTTTTGTTGCTCCCACTGATTTTTGGAAACATTTCCAAATAATTTTCATAGTGTATTAATCGGTTCTTTCAACCTGGAATATAAGTTTTTCGGATGCTATCAATTTTCAAATCAGTATTTTATCAAAACGCTTCTGAAAAACCGCCTATTCAATGTGCGTCAAATAGTCGGTCTCAGTCGCTTGAGGTGGTCCCTTATTGGTGCAATTTCAACTTGGGAAACAGAACATAGTGACAGGGGGATAAATCTGGAGAGTAAAGAGGATGGTGAGCACGACGACACCTTTAGAAGCCAGAAACTCCCGCACAATGTTCGAAGTTTGCGCTGGTACGTTATCGTGCAAGAACGACCAACTACCTAGCTGTCGGTATCAAGCACGAACTCTGCGTACCCAACATTTCAACACTTCCAAGTAGCAACATTCAGTAACAGTAGTAGCTTCAATTTTATGTTCGTTCGTTCTTCGGCCAGCTCCGACATGATCACGTTACACTGTTACAACAAACCGGATGCACTTAGCATCACACAACAGATAGCAACGTGAAATTGTACAACTTTACAAGATGAAGTGAAGTCGTGCTTCCGACATCACCTGCGGACACGCAGCGCCATCTATTGGACGCTAATTTAACCAGTTAGGGAAATTTGGGGACGGAGTGTGTAGTTGTAAAGTGTTTAGGAATTCGGTTTGTCTTTTTGCCGTCTGTCCGTACTCTAACACGCGTAAATATGGTCGGGTTGCCATGCAATTAATATATGTTATTGAGGTATCGACAAATATATTTTACATACAAACATGATAAATTCGGAGCATCACTGTAAATTCGCAACACACATTGGGAACACATTTGGAACACTTTGATTCAAAAAAATGTGTTCCAGTTTTCTTAATGCGTACTGAATGTGTTACGAATATGTTCCGCTATACCAAAAGTGTTCTGAAAGTGTACCGAAAGTGTTCTGCTCAGAATATCTGTTAAATATAAACTTGGGAACACATTTGAGTACGGATTGGGAGCGCATATGGGCACACTTGTGAAATCATCGCTTTCAAAAAGTGCGTTAGAAAGTGTGCTGAACAAAAGGAGTGTTCTCAGAAACATTCTAAAAACTGTTCCAAAAAGTGCGCTTCAAAGTGTTCTGAAAAAAGTGACAAAATAAGTGTTCTAAAATGTGTACTGACAAGTGTATAAAGATTTGCAGTGATTAACGTTGAGATGAAAATTAGTAATATTGTGTTACCAAGAATAAATTCAGATGAAAATGTTTATTTGAGAATTGATTGCATCATAAAAACTGATATTTCGGTTGCAGAAAATTGATATATAGAGCATTCTCGGGAACGTTTGTGAAAACCAGTAGTAGCAAGATAAACTTCGATTTTATAAATGCTTCTTTCGATCTCGAAAATATATATAAGTTTCTGAGGTTTCTAAATGTAAAGAACGCTTTTGGGAATCGTTGGTAACTCGGAAGAAGTTATTGTATATTTTAATACCTGGTTATATTATATTTTGTAGATTACGAAGCGTTTATCTTTTTTTACAGCAGGCAATATATTCTACTAGTATCCTAAAACGGTATGATTGTCTTTCTAATTGTTTTCTTCTCTTCTTTGAATCTATACTCTCTAAGTAACGTAAAAATTAAAAAATCATCACGGAATTTGAATGTTATTAAAATATACTATTTTGTTAAGAAACACTATACAAATTTAAATGTTTGAATGTTAGATTTAAACAATGTAGGGGAGATGGGGGATGAATGGGACAAGGGATGGATGGGATGTTCTCAATATTTCAGGGAATAAACTTGCTTTTTTAGTTGCTTCCTTCCTCATAGATTTCTCTACCATAGTGTGCTTCAGAACCAAAAGCAAAACCACATGGCTGTTTTCAGTTTCCTTCAAATTATCATTTCCTGAAAACTCTGCTTAAAAGTAATTTTTTTTTACATTTGAAGTTTCTTAAATATATTACGGAATATAAACAATTAAGATATGTTGTAGTTTTTTAGTTCAAGGCTCAATATTGGTAATTAAAATGAATGAATATTAACCATTGTGACAAAATAATTTTTGAGACAAAATGGCTGACAATTGAATATATGCATCATGGGGATGATTGGGACATTTCAAATGGGATGAATGGGATTGTCTCATTCATCCCTAGCGGATGCTGAAAAATATATTTATTAGCTAAATAATATTATATAGTTTGATAAATTAATAAGTTATGGGAATTATTCTTTTAACATTTCATCCACATTGTAGTTATCGTCTTCAGCCATTGAATGCTTCCGTTTATGGGTCTTTTAAGGTAAAGCTGAGATGAGTCCAGTATGATTGCTAACAAATAATTCTGGAGATCATATTACAATTTACAATCTCTCAGCTTTTGCCCAGGGGGTATTTTTGTTCAGCTTTTAGTCCTTAACATTGAATAAAGGGAGGAAAATATTTGTGTCCCATTCATCCCTGCTGTGGGGATGATTGGGACATATAAGAATTGTTTTTGAATTTCATAATATATTTCTGTATAATAATAATCTTGAATAAATATTGTGCACAAGATGTAGTCAAACACTTAATGTATGAAATGTGATATATAATATTGATAATAATTTAAATAAAATATTTAAAATAAATTTTTTTGTGAAAATGCCCCATTCATCCCCCATCTCCCCTATTTTATATTCTTACTTATTATGTGCTATATTTCTCTTTAGTTAATAATGTGTCTTTTAGATTGTTTTGTTTTTACTCTTATGAAATTATTTTCAATAAACTTCTCTTAACCACACGAAGAAATTAATGATGCCATATCTTTATGTGTGAGTTTATATTTGAATTCTTTGATCAGAGAAAACACAATCCTTTCTTGCTTAATTGTTATGGTTTCCAGTTACAAATAATTTTACATATTTATCAAAGGAAATATCTTCGTTTTCGTTTTCAAATTTCCAAAAGCAGTAATACAGCAAGTCTTTTGAAGAAAATAAAAGTTATATACACAAACTTTAAATCAAAAGAATTTGAATGTTATTTCAAGGAAATTCAATTAAAAGACTTCTGGAGATCTGTTTAGAAACGCTAGATATTATTTTGAAAATGATGTTTATCAGGCTCAAAGTTATTTGAAGGGAGAAAAAATAGTATCCTTATAAAATTGATTTGAATGTACATAGAATAACACATGATGTGCTTTATAAACACAGATTATCCAAAATTTAAAACATTACAATGATAAAAGTAGACGATACAAAATAATAATTTTGAATATAATTTTAACAGTAGAAATGTTTAAAATAGCTGAAACATTCTGAATCATAACCATTCGAAAATAACTTTTGTAGCAACTTTGAACTATTTTGAACCACTACCATTTGCAAATAACTTTTGTAGAAAGTTTCACTATTCTGAACCACCACCATTTGATAATAACTTTTGTAGCGATTTTTAACTATTCTGAATCATCACCATTTGAAATAACTTTTGTAGAAATTTTTAACTATTCAAAACCACCACCATTTGAAAATAATTTTTGTAGCAACTTTGCATTTTAAGTGTATTTCTGAATCCTGACAAAGGAGGCAATATAATTCGTTTGCATGTTTTTTTTTAATATATGTCCACACATAACTTATGAACGGGTGCTCCGATTCTCATATATCTTTATTAATTTTATTGCTAGAAAGGGAACTTTCTGATGGTGGTACTGCACAGTAAAAAAGACAAATGTTTCTTAATCTAAGAAAATATAACATAACAACAGAGGAAAATATACAATAACCTCTTCCGAGTTACCCACGATTCCGAAAATCGTTTTTTATCTTTAGGAACCTCAGAAACTAATATATTTTCGAGATTTAAAGAATAATTTATAAAAACGAAGTTTCTTTTACTGCCACTGATTTCAGGAAACCTATCCGAGTAGTTTTTATAGTATATTAATCCGTTTTCTCAATCGGGAATATAGGTTTTTTTCATATGCTATTCATCCTCGAATAAACATTTTCATGTTCAACAAACATGCTTTACAGACAAACATGATAAATTAAGAGAATTCACATTCACATGAAAATTGTTTATTTTGTTACTCTTACACGTATAAATTCAGTTACGCAACTGAACATGTTTAATTGAGAATTGGTAGCATCCTGAAAACCGATATTCCGGTTTGAAAAAATTATACACTATACATTGTAAACACTACTCGGAAATGTTTTCAAAAATGAGTTGCAACAAAAGAAACTTATAAATGCTTCTTTACTTCTCGAAAATATACTAGTTTATAAGGTTTCTGATGATAGAGAACGCTTTTCGGAATCGTGGGTGACTAGGAAGAGTTTAATTTCGTAGATTAAAATGCATTTGCTTTTTTTTACAGCGTGGCGATAGGGAAGCAAAGCCAATTGCAAAAATGCTCAAAATATGATAGTGATTAAGATTACGTTGATGAAATAGTCCCGCTATTAATTTTTAAAAAGTTACATTTTATATATATATATATATCCGATCGCTGGGTCTTATAAGTTAGATTTGGGGAAAAATCCCCAGGTTCTAACATGTATAATATTATAAATTACATTCTCCTACGACCAAAACTCACCGAGTTATGGTACTTTGAATTTTATGAAATTTTGCATTTTCCTGGTACAGAAAACGGACAGACAACTTTTTTGCTCCGGAAAGCACTGAAATTTCATAAAATGCAAAGTAGGGAATTTAGAGAACTCGTAGAACATCTGTAGACCTCCATGAATTTTAATCGAAGAAGAATGCAATTTATACTCTTGTGCTTGTGGAAGCATTAATTGTTTTTCCTTAATATATTTATTTACTTATTTATTTATTTTTGGAACTCAGCTTATTTTACTCAAACACACAAATGTAAAATCGTGTAAACCGATTATAGAAGATTTCCAGTTTAAGTCTATGCTGAATTTGAATGGGGATTTCGAAATATCAGTCAGCCAAGTTGGTTTCATTTATGACGACCTATTTTTGTAATCAGATTTGGAGGTATTTCGTCAAACTTGCAGAGAAACTGACACTTGACTATCTCGTTTTAAGCGTAGAGTAGAAATTATGGTCACAACGATTATAGTTAAATTTGCGAGAAACCGTGTTTTCTAAAGCTCACAAATTAAACCTGATTATGAAAAAATCAGCCATTCTAGAATTTTAAACTGCTAGCCCCGACAGTAAGAGATATCGGCTAAATTTCAGCCTTTTATAAAAATTGTCGGTAAATGAACAGTATTAAATGGTGAGATTTACACAATATTTTAATAACACATCTGAAGAAAGATTTACGAATTTCTCTAGTTAATGTCAGTATACTCTGGTCCTTAAATCCTGTTAATTTATTGCTTTTTATTTTCTTTTTCTGCATTGGTGTATTCAGTATGCATTTACAATAGCTCTGTGAACATGGTTCATTAATTGTTCGTTGATTCCAGACCCGTTCCGGGGGGAAGTTTTTGCTGTATGTAGGTAGGGAACTTCTGCAGGAGATTTTATCACCTCTGCCTCACGGTTGGTGCTCCTGCAGGTTATTTAGTCCTTTAGTTAATGTCAAAGACAAACGTCGGCTTTAAATCAGATTAATGTTGGAAATAAAATAATCGCGAATTTTTGCAAGTATGTGATCGGCCGCAAATCTCGTATTGACTAAAATTGAATTCTTTACAGGGAGTGATTGTTTGCCTCCAAGGTAACCCTCCCTTCGCTACCACGATGGCACGGGGAATGTGTCACGTGACTGAAAACCACCAACAACCGGCAAGATCTTATTTCACAGACCTCTCAAAATGCTTTTTTATGTTCCAAGGACATATCAACTTTAAACGGCCTGTTCAGTGGTGTAGAGGGATAAAAAATACTTTCGAATAAATGTTCTTTTGGTGAGAATAAAAATTGTTTAATCACAAATCTGTAAACAATGTTGTTTTAAAACTTTACAGACACCACGATAAATAATGCAAAATAATTCTAACAACTTAAAAGTTGGGGGTTTTTATTATTAGACATTCATAATTAAAAATATATTTTGATAAATTGAACTTTTAATTGAATTAGTATACATGAAATAAGAGATTAGAAAGAATATTGATTTTTATAAATAAATTTAAATATATCACATAACATTTTTAATTTAGACTATTACAAAAGCAAACTAAGTTGTTCTAAATGTATTTTGTTAATTATGAATTAGAAATTTCTGAGTTTAAAAGTATTTTTTTTTTTTTTTTGGAAATTATTTAGATAATTTTTTTTAATTAAGAACACAGAACGATCTATAACCGCTATCTATAACCGCAAATGAATAAAATATTCAGTTTTTAAAAAACAGTTTCGAAAAGTTTTTTCTAAATGTTATAATGTCAATTGTCTTATAATGAAGTATATCACCTTTTTTTCTTCTCAGATTGTGAGTAATTTAATTTTAGGGTTTTTTTAGATGTTTAAAATAATGACTGAACAAAGCATTCTTTAAAATAATTATTCAGATATTAAAAGAAAGAATAAATACTATTTTTCATAACTAATTGTATAAGAGGAAGTTTTAAAGAATAGGATTTTCACAATTAGAAGCAATGTTAAATGAGTATATTTTTCATTGTAAGATGTAAAAATTGTATAATTAAAATGGTTGAAAGTTTGTTTTAAATCAAATAATAAATATAGTTAAATGACAATATTTTGCACTATAAGATACAAAAATATTTATACATCGAGAGCGTAACTAATTAAAACGTATGAAATTTTGTTTCATTTAAAATTTAAATATTGCTGTTAAATGATTTTACAATGAAAATTAGAATTAATTACAATTTTAATTTAAATTCCAGTTAATTATCCTTTGTAAGATGCAAAAATATTTATAGATCAATAGTACAAGTAACTAATAAGTAAGAAAGTTATTTTTAACTAAAACTATATAATGTTATTTGCATCTTAAAATGAAGCAAAAATTGTAATTTGTACTAATATTTATTGCAAACTCATTTAACAGCAATATTTACACTTTAAACCAAAACGCATTTTTTAAAACTTTTTAATTAGTTATATAATGATATGTAAATATTTTTTAATCTTATCGTGGAAAATATTCCCGATTAGTGATATTTAGTTATTGAATTAAAACGAACTTTCATACGTTTTATAATAGTATATATATATTCTATTTATGCAGCTTCCAAATTCTCCTATTTGTCCTATCCAAATTCTCCTATCATTAGCTAATCGGCAAAAAAAAAGTCATGTGATATCGCTGTGCACTCGGCAAAAGATTACCAAGTGACCAAACCATCGAAAAGTAATCAGAAAAGGAAGATGATAATTGATGATTGATTCAATGGTAGTCAAGATGCGATGATCAATAGGCAGCTTGCTGTCCAGACATCATCGCCGACCCCGGAACGTGAGGTTAAGGTTAAAAAAATTTTATCTTTCTAATTTTTTGTACATCTTTTTGAAATTCAAATCTTTAAGTGGTCGCCATTTTCAAACAAGTTGTCGGAGGAAACAGGCCAATGAACTCGGACGAGACCTTCGTAAATCGTGTACTCATAGTCAGTCACATCCAAATCAATTCATAAATAACTACGTCTGCTATCACATAACAAAAAAAGGGTATATATATATATATATATATATATATATATATTGTTATGAATTTTGTATATATCTGTAAATATTCCATTTGTTTAAATTTATTTTATTTTATTATTGTGAAAATTGCAGTATTATTAATGTATTTCCTATTGAGCATCATGTAACTTAATGCTAAAGGCCTCAGATGCTTTGCAAGAAAAACAACCTTACACCCTCATCTTTATAATAGAAGTCTATGGAAATATCGCCAAGGATTGGGTTTATCGCCAAGTTGGCGATGGTTTTGGCGACTTATTTTTGTCGCCAAATTTGGCGATATATCGCCAAGTGTCGCCAAGTTGGCGACGGATTTGGCGACTTTTTGTGCAACCCCTCCTTATACATTTACATTGGGATCCTTTCACGTTTGGAGTACTCTATCGAGAGTTGAAGGACCTTCTGGTAATTTCTAGCATTAGAAAGCCCTGGAATAATCTGGAAAGATCTCTGAAGTCTATATAAGGGACCTCCACCAGTTCAGTTAGTTAGTTGTCTGTCAACTGCGATTGAATTCATACGAGAGGCTTTTCATTGAGAACTGTGTTTCTCGGATCGATTTTGTCGTTGATACGTTGTATTGAACGCATTGTTTCTGTGTGAAATTTTGCTGTGCTTTTATTGGATTTCAAGATTACTGAATATCTTGTAATTTTCAGAAGATATTGGTGTTCGTATTGCACTGTTTATAGTGAATAAAGCCTTTTGATTGTTCTTATATATTGGCATCAGTCCTTTCGAACCCCGAGCTCACAACATTTGGTGTCAGGAGTGGGGTTGAATGCCGATCACCAGAGCAATGGAGGAGCAACTGAAACAATTATTGGAGAAATTAGCTGCGAATCAGGCTGAGATGTCAACCAACCTTGGCGAGATGAAAGAAGAAATGAAGAAGGATATGTCAGCGATGGATGAGAAAATGACTGCGAACCAGGCTGAAATGAAGAAAGATATGTCAGCGATGGATGAGAAAATGACTGCGAATCAGGCTGAGATGTCAACCAACCTTGCTGAGTTGAAAGAAGAAATGAAGAAGGAAATGACTGAGAATCAGGCTGAAATGAAGGAGATGTCAGAAGAAATGAAAAAGGATATGTCAACCTACCTTGGTGAGTTGAAAGATTTAATAGATAATAAAATAACATCTTTAAATGAAAGAATTGTCGGCGTGGAAAACAAAGTTGAAGAAAGATTTCAAGAAATAGAAGAAAAAGTTCAAAATACAGCCAAAACCGTAGAAGAAAAGGTAGAAGAAATTCAAAGGACAGCCAAAACCGTAGAAGAAAGAGTAGAAGAAAAAGTTCAAAAGATCGCCAAGACCGTTGAAGAAAGCATAGAGAATGTAAAAAAAGATTTGGAAAAAGTCAAGAAACAGAAGATAACTGCCGGAAACTATTCCGAAGAAATCAAGTATCCAGATATGCTTCCTCGGGCCTTTATTAAGCTCTCGACCTATGACGGAAAATCCTCATGGCCAGTTTTTAAGACACAATTTGGGATCGTAGCGGACGCCAATGGATGGGATCCCCGGACAAAGGCTTGCCAGTTAGCTGCTTCTCTACGAGCTGATGCTGCCGACGTTCTACAGACCTTGCCTGCAAATGAACCGTTGGATTTTGAAACGCTCGTCAGTGCCTTGGAATTGCGCTTTGGCGAGAAATGCATGAAGGAATATACCAGACTCCAGCTCAAATCTCGACAGCAGAAATCCACTGAATCCTTGCAAGAGCTTGCTACGGATGTCGAGAGACTTTCACACCTTGCTTATCCTGGCTGTGCGACTGAAATTAGAGAAAGTTTAGCTCTGCAACATTTTATCGATGGTGTGCGTGACCCTGAGATCCAGACAGCACTCCGGATTGCAGATCTCAATGATCTAAAAGGGGCTTTGGTTTACGCTCTGAAATTCGAGGCAGCCCAGCAAGCTACTAGGAAAGATCAACACTTTGTGCGAGCAGCCAACCTGCCTGAGACGTCGGATAGAGCTGTGGAGCGCTTACAGCAGCAGATGAAAGACATAATGAGACAGATGAACTCCTTAATGGCCAACAAGCCTTACAGGAAGATCAAGTGCTGAAAATGCGGTGGAGAAGGCCATATCCAAATCGACTGCCCAAGACGACCCAGCACTGAAGGTAATAGCTCACCCGCGAACGGAGGAGCAGGAAAACTGATTAATGGTCATCTCACGGGGTGGAGGTTGCCAGATCTTAAGAAGCCTCATTTTCAAGTATGTGAAATTTCTGCAAGAAGTTGCGGCGAAAACGGAGTTTTTCTAGTCGGAAGTGTGAAGGATTTGCCCTGTAATATGATCATCGATACAGGAGCAAATGTGACCATCATTCGGAAAGATCTAGCTCAGCGGCTGAAAGAAAAACTCTCCTGGACCCCGCCACGTGTTATCCTTCAAACTGTGACCGGAGATAAGATCGACATATTTGGAAGAATGACGCTGGAAATAAAGTTTGGGAACGCCGCTTACCATCATGCAGTCTATGTGGCCGATATTTCAGATCCTTTCACACTCGGACTGGACTTTTTAAAAGAGCATGGATTTACACTGGATTTTAAGAATAATGAGTTACGCTCTGCTCAAGAAGATGTCACTATTTTTAAACTTGGAAATGAGTCCGGGTCCATTCAACGGATCACAGCCAAGGCAGATGTTATCATCCCTCCTCGAACCGAAATGATGATACCTGGAGTAACTGGAAACGAAAGAATTTTCCAGTATGGCTTGACTGGATATCCTGAGAAGAGCCCAAAGGGAGTGCTAATACCATCAGCGTTGGTAGATCTGTCGAGAGATGTCATACCGGTGAGAATTGCAAACGTAAGTGAAAAGTCTAGAATTATCCAGAAGGGTGAAGTGCTTGCAACCTGTGCTCCAGTCACCTGTGTATGCAAAGACCCGAGCTTCATGTTGTCGGAGCCGCCTACAAGTTTAACACCTGAAATTGGACGAAATGAAAATTTATCTCCTGAACAGAGACATGCCGCAGAAAGACTGTTCCAGGAATTTAAGGATGTGTTTTCTTAAAACGAGAGTGATATTGGTCGCACTTCACTGACACGGCATAGAATTGATACTGCCGGCCATCCACCGATTAAACAGCATCCCAGACGTTTGCCGTTCGCTAAACAAGAAGAGGTGTCTAAGCTCTTACAACAGATGCAGGATAGTGACATCATCGAACCGTCATCAAGTCCGTGGGCCTCTCCCATCGTGTTGGTCCGAAAGAAAGATGGCTCCACAAGATTTTGTGTGGATTATCGTAAACTTAACGATATCACGAAGAAGGACAGCTATCCTCTACCAAGAATAGACGACACGCTAGATACTCTTTCAGGGCATAAATGGTTTTCCACACTGGATTTGAAGAGTGGATATTGGCAAGTAGAGATCCATCCTGATGACAAAGAGAAGACCGCATTTACTACTGGACAAGGACTTTGGCAATTTAAAGTTATGCCATTCGGGCTCTGCAATGCTCCAGCAACGTTCGAGCGCCTCATGGAGACAGTGTTAAAAGGTCTGACTTTTGAAGCTTGTCTCATCTAACTAGATGACGTCATCATTGGTGGCCGCACGTTTGAAGAACATCTAGAGAATATTCGAAAAGTGTTAACGAAACTAAGAGCGGCGAATTTAAAGCTGAACCCTTTGAAATGCAAGTTCTTCCAACGGGAAGTAAATTATCTAGGACACATCATTTCAGCTGAAGGTGTTCGAACAGATCCTGAAAAAGTGTCCGCAGTAAAGAACTGGAAGCGTCCGGAAAATGTCCATCAGTTGCGAAGCTTTCTGGGACTATGCACTTATTACAGAAAGTTTGTCCAGGAGTTCTCCAACATCGCAAGACCATTGCATAGGCTCACTGAAAGCAAGCAGAAGTTTCTATGGACACGAGAATGCGAGAATTCCTTTCAGCGGCTGAAAGAAGCTCTCACATCCTCTCCAGTCCTTACCTATCCGCACCCCGAGAAACAGTTCATTGTGGACACGGATGCCAGTCATGAAAGTGTCGGTGCTGTACTTTCCCAAGAAATAGATGGCCAAGAACGAGTCGTAGCATACTGGAGCAAATGTTTATCGAAACCAGAGCGGAATTATTGCGTCACCAGTAAGGAGTTATTAGCTATAGTAAAAGCCATAGAACACTTCCATCACTATCTCTATGGCAGGAAATTTCTCCTTCGTACTGATCACGCATCCCTAACATGGCTGATGAATTTTAAGAACCCAGAGGGCCAAGTAGCCAGATGGATACAACGGCTCCAGGAATACGACTTTGACATCAGGCATCGCAAAGGCTCATCGCATGGAAACGCCGATGCCCTATCAAGAAGACCGTGTCCCGAGAGCTGTCGCTATTGTTCCAGAGAGGAGAGCAAGTATAATCCCGAATATGTCATACTCCAGACGAAGACTTCACTATTGACGCCACCAGATCCCTGGAGTGATGAGAAGATTCGAGAAGATCAAATGACAGACTCTGAGATCAAACCAATCTTGGAGTTATTAGAATCTTCTAGCACGAAGCCCAGTTGAAAAGACATCTCGACTTACAGTTCTACGACGAAGCAATATTGGGCTCTTTGGAACTCTCTCCACGTCAGGAATGGTGTCCTGTTCCGAAAATTCGAATCGGAAGATGGGAAGACATCTCGGTGGCAGTTGGTACTTCCTCGATCCCGAATACCAGAGGTCCTCAAGGAATTACATGGCAGTCCCACTGGTGGCCATTTTGGAGTCATGAAAACATTACATAGAGTCCGAGAGCGCTTCTTCTGGGGAAAAGCGAGAGCTGACGTCGAACGATGGTGCAAATCTTGCGATGCATGTGCAGCTCGAAAAGGACCAAAGAAACGTGGCCGAGGAAGACTACATCTCTACAATGTAGGAGCACCTTTTGAACGCATCGCCCTTGACATCCTAGGTCCTCTGCCAAGAAGTGCTGATGGCAACAAATACCTCCTTGTTGTCATGGACTATTTCACGAAATGGCCTGAAGTTTATGCCATCCCTGATCAAGAAGCTTCTACGGTTGCGGATGTCTTGGTACACCAGTGGATATCAAGGTATGGAGTCCCTCTTCAAATGCATTCGGACCAGGGGAGAAATTTCATCTCTGCTGTGATTGAGGGTCTCTGTCAACTTCTCGGAATGGACAAAACTAGGACGACGCCTTTACATCCACAGTCGGATGGCATGGTTGAGAGGTTTAATCGTACCATCCTCAACAACCTCTCACTGCTAGTCTCAAGAAACCAACAAGACTGGGACCAAAAACTTCCCTTGTTTCTTCTCGCCTATCGCAGCGCCGTCCATGAAACAACCGGTTATTCCCCGTCTCAGATGCTTTTCGGTCGTGATCTTCGTCTACCTTGTGACCTGATTTTTGGTCGCCCTCCAGATGCGCCTTCATCGCCAGAGGGATACGTGCAGAATCTCCAGGCACGATTTGAAGACGTCCACAACTTGGCTCGAGAGCGGATCAATATACAGACGGAGAAGATGAAGACCAGGTACGACACGAAAACCACGGGACATCAATTCAAAGAAGGTGACAAGGTTTGGTTTTATAATCCGACTCGACGTAAAGGACTTTCTCCCAAACTGCAATCGCACTGGGACGGTCCTTATACAGTCCTAAACAGACTGAACGATGTCGTAATTCGGATACGAAAGTCACCAAGTTCGAAGCCTAGAGTCGTTCATTACGATAGGCTGGCTCCATACTATGGCCATAGTACTTAGTTCATTGATTGTAAATAGTGTAATGTAAATAATGTAAATTAGTATGACAATGGTCTTGTATATAAGTTAATGTAATTATTTATTTTGCTTAGCATTATCATTATTGTTATTATTTAAATACTTGTATGTAATAATGTCTATGCTTTAATTTTTTTAAATAAGTGTATATTTTGTATAATTCAGCATTATGAATGTGTTTAATTGTTGTTTTCCATGTTTGCTTTAAGTGTTTTGAATAGTATAGCATTTGTTGGTAACAGGTTTGCTTCCGATCAAGAGTTGTACTGCCCGGGACGTGCAGTCCTTGTGAGGGGGGGCAATGTTATGAATTTTGTATATATCTGTAAATATTCCATTTGCTTAAATTTATTTTATTTTATTATTGTGAAAATTGCAGTATTATTAATGTATTTCCTATTGAGCATCATGTAACTCAATGCTAAAGGCCTCAGATGCTTTGCAAGAAAAACAACCTTACACCCTCATCTTTATAATGGAAGTCTATGGAATTATCGCCAAGGAATGGGTTTATCGCCAAGTTGGCGATGGTTTAGGCGACTTATTTTTGTCGCCAAATTTGGCGATATATCGCCAAATGTCGCAAAGTTGGGTACGGATTTGGCGACTTTTTGTGCAACCCACCCTTATACATTTACATTGGGATCCTTTCACGTTTGGAGTACTCTATCGAGAGTTGAAGGACCGTCTGGTAATTTCTAGCATTAGAAAGCCCTGGAATAATCTGGAAAGATCTCTGAAGTCTATATAAGGGACCTCCACCAGTTCAGTTAGTTAGTTGTCTGTCAACTGCGATTGAATTCATACGAGAGGCTTTGCATTGAGAACTGTGTTTCTCGGATCGATTTTGTCGTTGATACGTCGTATTGAACGCATTGTTTCTGTGTGAAATTTTGCTGTGCTTTTATTGGATTTCAAGATTACTGAATATCTTGTAATTTTCAGAAGATATTAGTGTTCGTATTGCACTGTTTATAGTGAATAAAGCCTTTTGATTGTTCTTATATATTGGCATCAGTCCTTTCGAACCCCGAGCTCACAACAATATATATATATATACCCTTTTTTGTCATACTTTTCGTCCCTTTTTTTGTAAACATATGAACAAAAACAAATAATTAACATCGTAAACTCTTTTTGTTTGTTAGAAATGAATTATGTTATTATATTTACGTTATAAAATATATAGTAATAGCTTTGAAATAACCATGTTTTTCTGATACATGGCATATTTGAAGCGGAAACTGAAAATCTTTAGGCTTATGCAAGATACTGTCGATAATTTTTTAAAATACAAATTTTATATTCGGGAGAAACAGTAATACATTGTGTACAACAGAAAAATAAATAATAATCACTTGTGCACTTACCTTGATTGTTGCACGAAAGACAGTTCTTGGAAAGAAACGTTGTTGTTGTTACTGGATGCATGATGGAAGACGCCATTAAATTTACGGAGATCGTTGCCACTTGCCGATAGCCACGATAACAAACTTTGAACTTAGTTGAACCAAATTTGTGGAACTTCCTATATTTTTCTTTCCCATGTCATTTTCCTTGAACTATTATCATGGTTCAACTTTTCGAAGGCTTTTGTTTGAACGAATATTTTGTTGAATGGTTGAACCTGTATTTTTAACAGTGTGTGTATATATATTATATATATATATATATATGGGGGGGGGGAATAATCAGAAGTCACAACAACAATAATATTAACTCAATGAATTAAACTATTCACGAGCTGCGATAAAAGGCAATGAGTTCACGCAAGACCAACAAAAGCACGCAAGCACGAGCAGTTATTCTATAGATTTTGGATATGGTTGTTGGTGGAATGTTTATGCAATTCTGGGAGAAGATTGCAAGATTGCTACTCAGATTTGTATTGAGATACGAATGGTTGTATCTGTCAAGAATATTAACCCAGTTATGTAGTTGTGTGTGAATCCACTCCTCAGTTGTATTTGTTGTTATATTATTAAATCTGTTTTGTTTATATTATATTTCAAGAATGTTTGTTGTGGTTAACCTACTTATTACTCATAATTATCCCCCCCATATATATATATATATATATTATAAAACTTTTGTAAATAATAACTGTTAAACCACATAAATAATCGACAATAGATAAACCGATAATTAAAATACAAAAATATATCCAAAAATTAAAGATTCTCAAAATTCAAATAAGTGGGAAAAATACCTAAAGATGTGCAGAGAAAAAATCCAATATGCAGAAAGTGAAAATTATTACAAGAAGCAATTGGAAACTTATATAGTGGAACATTTTTTAAAGGGCAATATTCCACTAATATAAGTAAAATGTAATTGATTTTTGTTTGAGTTAATAGCCATGAGCTTAATTTATTAACTCAAATTGCCCGATCAATTACCGAGTCAAATTTAAAGAAAATTGAATAAAAATGGACAAATATTGAGTGACTGAACGTGACATGTGCAAAAATCAATGAATAGGGAGTATTATTAAATACAAAAGCGTATTCAATAAGGAATTGTTAGACAAAAAGAGAAACTGCAGTAAAACATGCGTCATTATCAACATGTCAGCTTTCAAAAACCACGTTATCCGTTAGAAATGCAAGTTGTATATAACCGTTACATTGACAGTTAATATAGTAAATTATTTTTTACAAATTTAAATATAATTCATATACACCTGTAAATATTTTTTTGTCATATTTTAAAACAATATCCAATCTTAATAATAATGATTAAAATATTTACAGCACAAAAAAAGGAGGAGGAAATGATACGATATTGAATGATAATCGAATATTGACTACGATATATTAATGCATTTTTATAGCAGTACTATCTATGAGAATGAAAAAAAGATGATAGCTTTAGAATTTATTAATTTGTAAAAATTATATATTAGAAAATATTAAATGAAACAAAAGTATATAAAAATATGAAATAATTACATTTATTTCCTTTTTTTGAGAAACTATAAATACCAATAAATATTAGAACAAACTACAAAGTAATTAAATACCAAAACTTTAGATGCAAATTGAGTATTTTAAACTCGTAATTTGGTGCTGCCATGTATATTGAAACATATGTAACATGTACTTAATTCAATTTAATTATAATGTTAAAAATAATTCTGTTTGTATCATTTTTTAAAAAAATTAAATGAATGAGTGAATATTACAATTAAATATTATTAAATATAAGTAAATATAAAATTTAAGATTTAAAGTATAAAAATAATATTAATGAAAATAATAACAATAATTTAAGACTTTTTTTTAAATTGGGGTTATTTTTACCTATTGAAAAAAATTATATAAATCAATTTATAAGTAATATTACAACGTGTTTGAATCTTGAAATTAAGTTCTTAATAGTAATTTGAGAATGTCACCTAAATAAAATAAGATATATATATATATATATATATATATATATATATATATATATATATATATATACAGGGTCATTCATAATTCCCTCCGAGGTTTCGAAACGTTATAGTAAAAAAACGAAGACGAATATGAAAAAAAGAAACATATGAAATTATTCCTAAACTATTCGAGTTTTACTTACATACATTACAGGTGTTCTATGTGTGAACCCTTGGTCACACGGCATACATCCATGCGATAGTCCAGTTCCTGCCATACTCCGTTTCTTTAAATTTCCGGTACCACACATGAATTGTTTTGTCAGTTGGTCCCTGTTTCCGATATTTATTACGAAAGGCCCGTTGAACTGACACCACTGATTCAGATTTAAAGAAACGGAGTATGGCAGGAACTGGACTATCGCATGGATGTATGCCGTGTGACCAAGGGTTCACACATAGAACACCTGTAATGTATGTAAGTAAAACTTGAATAGTTTCGGAATAATTTCATATGTTTCTTTTTTTCCTATTCGTCTTCGTTTTTTTACTATAACGTTTCGAAACCCCGGAGGGAATTATGAATGACCCTGTATATATATATATATATATATATATATATATATATATTAACATCTTTATTCTTATCAAATCATATTTCAGACAGTCAGATTTAAACGTCTTTAGTCTTATAAAATTATTTTCAACAACTTTTTTTATATCCCACGTAATAATTAATGACACAACATTTTAACATCAAAATTTGAACCTCTTTGATCATAAAAAACGCATTTATTTCCATTTTAATTTTTATGATCTCCATCTTCAAATAATTTTACATTTTTATGAAAGGAGATACCTTCACTTTCTTTTTCAAATTTTCAAAAGCATTAATAGAGAACGTCTTTTGAAGAGAAGGAAAAAGTTATATTTACAAACTTTAAACCAAAAGAATTTGAATATTATTACAAGGAAATTCAATTAGAAGACTTCTGGAGATCTGGGTTGAAACGTTTGATGTTATTCTGAAAATTATGTTTATCAGTCTCAAAGTTACTTGAGAAATATTACGCATATTTATGAAGTTGATTTGAATGTATGTGGAATAACCTTATAAACACGTATTATTTAAATTTTAATGTAATGCATTTTATGAATAAATGTAGGCAATATAAAAGAATATTTTTTCATATAATTTAAAGTGTAGAAATGTTTAAAACAGTTGAAATATTCTGAACCACCACCATTTGAAATTAAATTTTGTATCTTAATAATAATGGTTTGGTATTTTAACTTTTTAGCAGATTTCCAAGAAAAGAGGTAATGCAATTCGTTTGCATGTTTTTTTAATGTATGCGTACGCATAACTTTTGAACGTGTGCTATGATTTTTATAATTCTTTTTTTTCTTTTATGGCTGGAAAAGGAACGTTCTGGTGTCGGTGCCGTAATAGAATTCAGTAGGATCTTAAAATGGTATGTTTGTCTTTCTTTTTGTTTTCTTGTCTTTTTTGATTTCATAGGCTCTAACTTACGTAAAAAATTAAATATCATCACGGAATTTCAATGTTGTTGAAGTACACAATAGGGCTTTATGTTTTTAAAATATTCGTTGTTTTGTACATTTTTATTTTTTTATTTTGCAAGAATATATCAAAAATCTGATATATGGTTGTCTATTTTAATAATAATGATCGATGATATTGGTAAAGATGTGATTTAAAGTAAATGTGTATAAGAATAAAACATTGACACAAAAACACTCTGCTGTGCCAAGAAACTCTCACTGAAATAAGGCAACTGGCGTACATAAAGTAAATAACAATGAAATGATAAGAAACAATCCCTTGAAATAAACCTTAATTCCTAATTATTTGATCGAAATGATAGAAAGATTTGATTTTGTGATGATGACATTAAAAAATAATTTGAACGAATTATTACTTATAAATTATTATTTATTAATTATTGATAATGTAAAATTTCCAATTTATTTGAAAATGACTATAAAATCTTCTTCCATAATTTTTAATTGTTGCGCCACAAGATCAGCAATCTATATTGTAAAGTCCTTCAAAAAGGCTGACGTCATAGTGACGATGGCATCAACCTGGCCAATAAATTTCAATTTCACCCCAATTTTTTTTTTTGCTTCTAAACACCGCACAATTTCAATTTTAACACCGTCGAATAGGGAAAAATTGTTTTTTCAAATGCAATTTGTTTGAAAACTGTATCTCAACTTAGGAATTTTTAATGCTTTTTAAAATAATTTTCAAACATAATTAATTTTAAAAAAATCTATCTTTACCGCATGCAGTCCGATTACTGCAGATTAACTCGTTTCTAGTTAAAACACTATAACTAGTTCAGCATTTGCTTCGGGATAGTATTCTACAACAAAATTAAATATTCATCAATGAATAAATAAACAAATAAAACACTAATTTACTAATTCTCGGACACCTTAAATTATTTAGATTGTCCAGTAACAGCACCAAAAGTATTTTTAAAGTAGCAGTTTCCAGTTCCTGCAAATTAGTATACGGTGTCTGGTACACACAATCCTTCACATGTTTTGGACACATTTCAAAATTATATAAAACAAAAACTAGACACTATAGAAACAAAATGTGTTTACTAACTTACAATAGAAGTACAAAATTTAATACATCTCGATGTGAGATCCCTTGATTATTGTAGTAGCTATGTCCAAGCGATACTCGATTTCATTCCATGTATTTGAAAGCATCTGAGGAGTCATGGATGGAACAACAGCTGTGATACGCTGCTGTTCCATCCTGACACCTCAGATGCTTTCAAATAGATGGAATGACAAGTATAGCTTGGACATAGCTACTACACATAACCAAGGTATCTCACATAGAGATGTATTAACATTTGTACTTCTATTGTAAGTTAGTAAACACATTTTGTTTCTATACTATCTAGTTTTTGTTTTATATAATTTTGAAATGTGTCCAAAACATGTGAAGGCTGTACTGAACTGGGCTATATTCATCTGCTACTAGGCTATACTACTAGGTGTTGTTTCTATACTATCGCCAGCTGGGCAATTGAACTAGGCGCTTAGACACTAAGAAAAAATAATATTCTAGCAAAATTAAAACTTCATCAATAAATAAAGAAATAAATAAAACACCATTTTAATAGCTAGTCAATTGAACTACGCGTAGACACTGAAAAAAATGAGAATAACAAAAGATGCTGTAAATCGCAGAATCTTTGGTGATATTTTCATATACTAACTTATTAGCCATACCAACTTATTAGCCTTCTTATTAGCCCCTTGTATATGGCTAATAAGAAAGTACCGTTTTTAATAAATTAAAAAACTTTATATGAATGAAACTTTATATGAATATTTTAAGATACTGTAAATCGAGAAATCTTAGTGGTGATGTCTTCATATACTAACCCCTTGCATATGGATAATAAGAAAGTACCGGTTTTAATAAATTTAAAAACTTTATTTGAGTGCATATAGTTGATATTTTCCGTGTAAAAATACTTTTGGTGCTGTTACTGGACAATCTAAATAATTTAAGGTGTCCGAGAATTAGTGAACACATTACGAAATTTTGAAAAAAAAGCTAAGAACAGTGGTGGTTTTTCGATGTCACGTAACAACATGTTTCCGAAAGTTTTTTTTTCGCAGCATTGTTATGCCTAGAATTTCTCCCAAAAGATAGATTGGTTATGATGGTCCGATTCCTTGGCTTCCTTGATCTCCAGATTAACCTTTGTTGAATTTTTTCATGTGAGATTATGTACCAAACGCCATGTATTAATTTGCAGGAACTGAAGCAGTGTATCACAGCTGTTGTTCCATCCATAACTACTTAGATGCTTTCAAATACATGGAATGAAATCCAATATCGCTTGGTCATAGCTACTACACGTAACCAAGGGCTCTCACATAGAGATGTATTAACTTTTGTACTACTATTGTAAGTTAGTAAACACATTTTGTTTCTATAATATCAAGTTTTTGTTTTATATAATTTTCAAATGTGTCCAAAATATGTGAAGGATTGTGTGTACCAGACACCTATTGTACTAATTTGCAGGAACTGAAGCAGCATATCACAGCTGTTGTTCCATCCTGACACCTCAGATGCTTTCAAATAGATGGAATGACAAGTATAGCTTGGACATAGCTACTACACATAACCAAGGTATCTCACATAGAGATGTATTAACATTTGTACTTCTATTGTAAGTTAGTAAACACATTTTGTTTCTATACTATCTAGTTTTTGTTTTATATAATTTTGAAATGTGTCCAAAACATGTGAAGGATTGTGTGTACCAGACACCGTATACTAATTTGCAGGAACTGGAGCAGCGTATCACAGCTGTTGTTCCATCCATGACTCCTCAGATGCTTTCAAATACATGGAATGAAATCGAGTATCTCTTGGACATAGCTAATACACGTAATCAAGGAATCTCACATCGAGATGTATTAACTTTTGTACTTCTATTGTAAGTTAGTAAACAGATTTTGTTTCTATACTATCTAGTTTTTGATTTATATAATTTTGAAATGTGTCCAAAATATGTGAAGGATTGTGTGTACCAGACACCGTATACTAATTTGCAGGAACTGAAGCAGCGTATCACAGCTGTTGTTCCATCCATGACTCCTCAGATGCTTTCAAATACATGGAATGAAATCGAGTATCGCTTGGACATAGCTACTACAATAATCAAGGGATCTCACATCGAGATGTATTAAATTTTGTACTTCTATTGTAAGTTAGTAAACACATTTTGTTTCTATAGTGTCTAGTTTTTGTTTTATATAATTTTGAAATGTGTCCAAAACATGTGAAGGATTGTGTGTACCAGACACCGTATACTAATTTGCAGGAACTGGAGCAGCGTATCACAGCTGTTGTTCCATCCATGACTCCTCAGATGCTTTCAAATACATGGAATGAAATCGAGTATCGCTTGGACATAGCTACTACAATAATCAAGGGATCTCACATCGAGATGTATTAAATTTTGTACTTCTATTGTAAGTTAGTAAACACATTTTGTTTCTATACTATCAAGTTTTTGTTTTATATAATTTTGAAATGTGTCCAAAATATGTGAAGAATTTTGTGTACCAGACACCGTGTACTAATTTGCAGGAACTGAAGCAGCGTATCACAGCTGTTGTTCCCTCCATGACTCCTCAGATGCTTTCAAACACATGGAATGAAATCAAGTATCGCTTGGACATAGCTACTACGAGTAACCAAGGGATCTCACATAGAGATGTATTAACTTTTGAACTTCTAATGTAAGTTAGTAAACACATTTTGTCTCTATACTATCAGGTTTTTGTTTTATATAATTTTGAAATGTCTCCAATAATTTTCGGACACCCTGTACATTAAATTTATATAATCGAATAAAGCTTTCATTAAAAAAGCATTTTCACTTATTTTCTGTGTGCCAGACAGTATGTTTTGTAACCCGGAAAGCTCGGGTTGGATTACTCTGGTATATTTAATCTTTGAAAAAGTACGCTTATCAAAATTTTAACAATACGTATAAATATGGCAAACTACTACTGAACAAAAACCAATTCATTAAGAAAATTCTGACACATAGTACAAAGAATTACTTACTTTAAGAAACAAATTTTCTTCCCATAATAATCTGTCAACTTATCATTTTCTTACACTACCGAGTGTTTGTTGTTGACAGAAAGTTGAAACATTTATTATTCCTCAGGTAATTTTTTAGATGATATTTGTTTTCTTCGTTTTCATTGCGTTGCTTACATAAAAGCTTTTTAGTATGACGAATGCTTTTTTGGTAATAGTTAAATTCTCAAAAACACTTTATTAAATGTTATAGAAGATATTCATTATTATTTAACGTTTGAAAAATTTTAAAAAAGATTTCTTTTTCACGTTATCTCACTGTAAAAAAGACAGATGTTTCTTAATCTATGAAAATATAATATAACCACGGACGAAAATACACTGCTCAAAACAATTAAAGGATATTTGAAGTTTTATATAAAATAAAGATATAAACGAATTTTTTTTTTTGCCGAAAATAGAAGAAGAGAATCACAAATGCAAATTTTTCTGGTTTTCAAACTGTGGAGTATGCAAATTTTGAGTTCGACGTCAAAAACGTCGCTTCAGCGGCAGCGAATGAAATTTGACTTTCGACTGGATAAAAGAGAATGAAGACAAGGATGATCGGCATTCATTGATTGCTTTGTTTCGATGAGTACGATGTCTGAGCGAAGTCATTTGACAGATTCAGAAGCTTGGAGAATTGTTGGTAGGTTAGAAGGGGGCCAAACTCAAACCGAAGTAGCGCAAGCCATTGGAGTGTCACAAAGTGTCATTTCCAGGATCTGGAACCGTTTTTTGGAGAGTGGATGTGCAGGCCGAAGACCAGGGCAAGGTCGTAGACGGGCAACAACGCCCAATGAAGATCGGTATTTAGCGTTAACAGCTCGGAGACACCGAAACATGAACGCTACTCTTCTCCAACAACACCTTCGCTCGGCTACAGGCACCACGATTTCAACTCAGACTGTCCGAAACCGGCTCCATGCTGTATGTCTGTATGCTCGCCGACCGATGGTATGTGTTAGATTAACATCAAGGCATCGTCGCGACCGCAGGGAGTGGGCAACCGAGCATGTCAACTGAAGGAGAAATGAATGGAGCAATATTCTGTTTTCTGACGAGTCCCGTTTTTCTGTGCATCCGGATAATAGGCGTATTTTCATCTGGAGGGACCGTGGCAGTAGGAATAATCCTGCGTTCGTGCACGAAAGTGTCAGATTTGGCGGTGGAGGAGTGTTGGTGTATGGTGGCATCTCCATTGACGGGCGCACTGACCTCTACATCATTCGAGATGGAGCTCTGACTGGTCGCCGATATAGGGATGAGATCCTCAGACCTATTGTAGTCCCTTACGCTGCAGCAATCGGAGATAACTTCATTTTAATGGACGATAACTGCAGGCCACATCGTGCAAACCTGGTGGAGGATTTCCTTTTCGAGGAAGGAATCGTTCGAATGGAATGGCCAGCGTGTTCTCCAGACATGAATCCAATCGAGCACCTTTGGGACGCTCTAGGAAGACGAGTTTCTGGCCGTCAACAACCCCCACAAACTCTCCAAGAACTGGAAAGAGCTCTTCTGGAAGAGTGGGGCAGAATACCCCAACTCGTCATTAATAGCCTTATTGAGTCCATGCCTCAAAGGTGTTCAACGTTGCTGGCCGCCCGTGGAAACCATACCCCCTACTGAAAATGATTTTCTTTGAAGAAAACACCTTTTCTTATTCTTTTTTTCTCATATGCACAAATTGTGTTTTTTTCCTTTTGTACACAAATGCGCAATAAAATGCATTTTTTTCTGCCAAACATGTGTAATTTATTCTCATATAACCTACTATGTCTGTCGATCATGTATCAATCAGCTAAAAAGTTTCCCAGATACAAAATCCACTTAAAACTGCAATATCCTTTAATTGTTTTGAGCAGTGTATTACAATAACCTCTTCCGAGTTACTACTGATTCCGAAAAGCATTCTTTATCTTTAGAAACCTCGGAAATCAATATATTTTTTAGATTTAAAAAAGCATTTATAAAAACAAAGCATTTCCAAAAACTACTCAGAAACGTTTCCGAGTAGTTTTTACAGCGTGTTAATCAGTTTTCTTATCCCAGAACATAGGTTTTTTGGATGCAATTAATTTTCAATTAAACATTTTCAGCTGCGTAATAGAATTTATACATTCAAGACTAACAAAATAATATTAATTTTAATGGTAATGTCAATGCAGTTAATTTAGCATGTTTGTCTGTGAAACATGTTTGTTGAAATCTTAAATAAACTATCATATTTAATCAGACATAAAAGTTACATAAAATACACTTAAAACATTAAAAATATTAAAAATACTGCAAACGTTTTAGGCTATAATTTAGCCCCTCATCAGTGCAATTACGTACGTTGACCGGAGAATTTTCAACCATCTAACTTCCATCTATTCTCCGGTCAACGTACGTAATTGCATTGATGAGGGGCAAAATTATAGCCTGAAACGTTTGCAGTATTTTTAATATTTTTAATGTTTGAAGTGTATTTTATGTAACTTTTATGTCTGATTAAATGTGATATTTTATTTAAGACTTTTATTCATCAGACGTTAAAAAATGTTTAGTTATGTTTGTTGAACATGAACATTTTTACTTGAGAATGGATAGCATATGAAAAACCTATATTCCGGGTTGAGAAAACGGATTAATACACTATAAAAACTACTCAGAAACGTGTCCGAAAATTTGTGGCAGCTGACGAAACTTGTTTTTTTATAAATGTTTTTTTAAATCTCGAAAAATTATATGTTTCTGAGTTTTCTGAAGCTAAAGATTCGTTAGTAACTCGGAAGAGATAAATGTATATTTTCTTTCATGTTTATATTATATTTTCTTCGATAAAGAGACATCTTTTTTCTTTTTGTTGTTATTGTTGTTACAACTTACGAATGAGAAACATGTTACGAAATCATGGCACAATGTATTTTGGCCTATTATTCGTATTTCCCGTATGTAAGTAAAGAAAATTTCCAACGGAAGAAAATAGATTTACAGTAGCTACAATTTTAACATCATGTTCGACATTTTAGGTAAATTTTACCACAGAGTAACAAACGGCTAGATATTCGGTCAGGTAGTTTTGGAATTATAAAAATTGAAAGTTTGAAACTCCTATTGTTAAATTCATTTGTGATCATTTCAAATACACTGCTGTCCAAAAATTAAGTGGCATTGGCCGGACACTTTCGGTTTTTTCACGGTTTATCGAATATCTACTGAAATTCTTGACAAATTAATTGTTCTGGAAATTCGAGTATGTAAAGCACATGTTTGACTTCAAGTACAGTAGAAAAAGTATATTGCTATTAAAAATTTAATATATTGAATATTTGATGAGATGTGGACATTTGTATGACACAATTTATATCTGCGCATGTGCGAACTATACCAAATATTTTTTATCATGATTTGGTATTCAATTTTATAGAGTAACGCATATAAAAGGGCCAGTCCATATCGTGAAAACTCAGAAAGATGCCAGCAATACAGTGAGCTAATTGACAAATTCAGGGGGAAAGCCCATTGGATTATGTGGGATGCATCAGTGCATTACTTCAGAATTGACTTTCTTTTAAAATGAATGTATGTAATATATCATATCTATAAAAAAGTCAATCTTGAAACTTTTATGTAGTATATTTTATACATTTTACTCCCATTTAAGGATATTAGGTTTTCTTTTAATTTTCTCATATCTTAATTATCTGAGTGACACGAAGACTCATACACAGCGCAGTATTACTTTGCTCCATATATAGCTACGGCGGATATTAAAACCTTTCGTCAAGCATAACTCAAAAAATATTTAACGGATTTCGTTCAAATTTTTACAGCAGGTACCTATAAAGGTGACAACGACGTCTATTTATTACCAATAATAAATTTCAAACCGTTTGGAAATTATATTAAAAAATAGATAAAAAAACCACAATTAAAGTACATACGTCACGAAAATTTAGTGCGTACGTCATTTTCACCGGCGGGAGATATTCGTAATCAATCGGATTTCAAAAGTTCATGGAGCATGGATCAAAAAAATATGCACTCACTAATATTCAGTACAATAAAAGGTACTTTTCGGTTAGCCGGGCGCCAGTGATCTATATACATTTTGTGTATAAGATACGCCAGTGATATATATACATACACACATATGTATATATATACACATATATATACACACAAACACACACACACACACATATATATATATATATATATTATATACATATATGTATGTATGTATATACATATATATTTATCTATGTATTTGTTCATATATCACTGGCGTCCAGCTAACCGAAAAGTACCTAATAAAATATATTTCAATTTTTTATAAAATGGAAATATAAAAGTACAAATATATCAAATGGTATGTAGTATGTGAAATGAAACAATCTCTATAATAAAACCGAAAGTCATGTGACTGTCATCAACAGTTCCGGGATGCCCGCTTCACTTTTTCATATACCAGGCGGCCATTTCTATTCAAAATTATTTTTTCGAATAAAACTGCATGAAAGTTACATTTTTAGAAAGATCGTTCAAAATAAATTAATATTTGAGAGATGACTTACGTTCAATTATATATACATTCTGCAATAACTTCAGTTTAAATTACGTTCGCAGTTCAAATTCTCTATCCATGAAAGTAAACAACAACAAAAAAAAAAAAAAAAAAAAAAAAAAGATTCATTCGTTGTGAACGTTTAAAATATTAAACCATGAATTTTTGGACCGCTGTCTGGTGTAAAAAAAATAATCCGCACCAGTGAGACAGTCAAAGTTTACCGTAATTCTGTTCTATACAACTCAACTTCTTTCCAGATCTTTTCTTGACGTAAGTTGAACTCCGTGGTTGAACTCATGTAATAATATTTAATGGATTAAATTTTGAAACGAATTGTCAGCTTTTATTTTTCGCATGTGCAAATTAGAAACGATACTTTAATTTTGAAATCAAATGTTTTGATTTATGATATTATTTCTTACTTTATCTATTTTCTATTTCAAAGAAAAATGTGAACGTCATGTATTTTAAATTGGAACAGCTGTCACGGACGCACCAGGGTTGGCGCGATTTTTGTTTTGCGCCATTTTGGCGAGAAAATCCCATTTTCAGGTACCTATTAGAGATTACTAAAACAGCATATACTTTATTTTATTATGAAATAGTTTATTTTATATTAAAAAACACACAATTTTATTATAAAACACACACAATGATTAATTTAGTATAAAGTGGGTTAAGCAGTTTTTGTCAAGAAATATGAAATACATAACAACAAAAAATATGCGAAATGCTACCACGATTGCAAAAGTTCTTGATTTGTCTATTAGATTTTTCCGGTTTGGCGAAGGATTAAGAAAAAAAATAAATTATGAATAAAAATAATTTGTTACAATGCTTAACAAATATTTAAGAGCGACCAAACTGGTCGCCAGTGGCGGCTAGTTTTATTATAATCACCTATCGTACAATAAAAATAGCTAATATTCTGCATTCAGCGGGAAAAGTTCCATATCCTGTGCCGGTAGATTTGGCGAGTTATTTTTTGGTGATAAGTGTTTGGATGTGGTTGTTGCGATCTTCAGTCTTTCGGTTACCTTTTCTAAAGTTATGTTTTGCAGATGTAATATTATGTAAACATATGTTTTGTAGATATTTTTTTTTGTGTATATATATGCTAATTGTAATGGCAGTTGGGAATGAGATTTTTACCTTTTTAACTATGCTTTCGAAAATATTAAAACATTAAAAAAAGATGATACAGATGTCGCAGGCGCACCGGGGTATCTTTTTGATACTAAAATGGCGTTGTTATGTGTGGGCAACCTGGCGATTTTGGTGAGATTTTGCTTCGTGTAGCAACTCGGTAGGGCAGATTCTGTGTTTTTATGTTAAATTAAATATTGTGTGTTTTAGAGTAAATTAATCACTGTGTGTGTTGTATAACAAAATAAGGTAAAGATGTCATATACGCACCATATTGGCGCGATTGCAACAAAATGGCAATTTTATGCCAAACATGGTAACCCGGTTATTTTGTTTATGTGTTAATAAGTGTTAATATTTATGATTTATTGTGATATTTATATTATTATGTTTATTATTTATAACTGTTCATTTATTATTGCATGCTTTTTGTAACGGTACGTCTCTATTATCCCGTCGACCACTTTTAATAACAAAAAACTATCGCCAAACTGTAAGATTAAACGCCAAAAATGCAGACCCATTTACTTGATGTCAGAACCATTATACGTGATTGTTATGTCATCAAATAGTTCATAAAGTGGTCGACGGTGTCACAAAGTGGTCGACGGGATAATAGAGAAGTACCTTCGTAACTAATATTCAAAAACAAAGTTTTCGCCAATTTGGCGGGGGGAAATCGCGCCAATGTGGTGCGTATATGACATCTGTGCCTAAAACAATTTCTGTGTGCTTAAAATAAAAATTGTGTGTGTTTTATAACATAATAAAATCAAACTAGCATGCTGTTTTAGCAATCTCGGCCTAACGGGTTCTCGAAAACGGGGTTTTCTGGCCAAAATGGCGCAAACAAAAATCACGCCTATCCCAGTGCGCTAGCGACAACTGTTAATATATTTATATCAAGCGTATAATGTTTTGCATTTTTATACGGAACACTTCTCCATTTAAAGATTTTAAATGCTATTTACATCAGATATTTTTTTCCTGAGGTTCCCAAAAGTTAATTTAGGTATGTTTTTCGTTCGTTTATTAATTTTTTAGAATTTGCCCCCTGATAATAACAATTATTTATCCCAAAAATACCTCTTAGGTTTGTTAAATATGTTTGTTTATGTATTTTCATTACTTATTAAAATTTCGAAAACGACGATAAAATTTTATTTTTGAATCGTATTTATGTTTTTAAGATGGATCAAAAACATGGTTTAATGAAAGTACGTTTGTAAACATTTGAAAAACATGTTTTTCCGCTTTCTTGAAAAATTTGGTAAGATGCTCAAGTAGATGCTTTTAGTAAGATGCTTTTTTTAAAGTAGATGCTTCGGTAAGATGCTTTTAGAACCATGTTTAATTTTTTCGCCAATCGCGCCAACCGGCACAGGATACGGAACTTTTCCCCATTCAGATACACAGGCAAGGCTGGTCTTAAACAACAATAAAGCTAGTAACAACATTGTTTTAACTCTATAACAGTTACAATAATGATATTAAATGCTCCGATTGGCTTTGGGCCCGATTACGGTAGTTTCCCCTGGAAAAAACTGTAGAAGAAGTCTTTTACATTTGTTTCGAATGAAGCTCGATGAACAAAGTATTAATACAAGTAATAAATACAAACACTAACATAAACATGGAAGCAAAAGCTTGAATTCAAATGTATATATTTGTTAATCTTTCCCCCTACCACCAATTCTTCAAAAAAATAAGAAAAATAAAAAGAAAGTTACAGCATTGAATTTAAAATGGCGTTAAGCTACGCTTTCGGACTTAAGCAATTAACTGTAAACCCGATTATGAAACTTTCATTAACTATAACATGTATCAACCCCGAGGATACTTCCCAGTTATACGAACCTTTAGGCTTTTTTAAAAAGCTTGACACAATTCGAGTTTAAGAAGTTGAGATTTATTGCCAAATTATATAAACAACTATGAAACTAAAACTGATTAATTATTTTGCTGGTTTACGCATGTATTTTTAAAAATTGCATCTGATTACACTTATTAGATGAATTACTTCTGTTTGTATTTAATAACGGTAAACGGCTTCTGTATATTGAATGAATTGTGAAACTATTGGGAAGAGGTAGAGAGACGAGTAAACAAACGGGTAGACAGACGGATAGTGAGATGGGTAGACAGACGGGTAGTGACAGAGATAGGCTAACGGGTTGCGAAACGAACAGGTAGACGGGTAGCGAGACAGGTAAAAAAAGGTATGACAGAGGGGTACCGAGATGGGTAGAGAGACGGGTCACGAGACGGGTAGCGAGATGAGTAGTGAGAAAGATATGCAGGCATGTAGAGTAAAGGTTGAGAGACGGGTTGCGTGGTGGATAGAGTGACGGGCAGACAGAAGAGCACAGAGACGAGTTGATAGACGGGTAGAGAGAGGAGTATGTACACAGGCAGATGTGTCGAGAGACTGGTAATTAAACGGGAAGCAAGACAGGTAGAAAGACGGATTGACAGATGGATAGCGAGACAGGTAAAGAGTAGGGTAGAGTGTGGGTAGAGGAAAAAAAATAATTCAAACGTAAATATTTGTCACAAGGAAAATGTTGCAACAATGAAATTAAATTTGCGTTAAGCCACGCTTGCTAAAATACGCTATTGGCTGGAAATCTGATTACGTAACTTTAAAAAGCTTGGCATTTTATAAGATCAAGCAAAAAAAAATGGAATTATTTGCCAAATGTTATAAAAACAAATCTGATGGACGGTACTTATTTTCTATTTGTTTAACAGTGTATATGAATTTAAAGGCAGAAAATAATTTTCTATAGAAAATATTTCGTTTAAATAAAAGGTTGGAAATTCAAACATTTTTATTTTAATTAAATTTTGAAAAGGAAATTTATTATTATTATTATTATTATTATTATTATTATTATTGTTGTTGTTATTATTATTATATTTAAAATTTAAAATATCATGTCAAAGAAAAATTTCCAATCGGTTTCAATATTGGAAACATTTTTAACACAAAACATCTAAAGAACTCTCAATTTATAAATTCAATATTGCTAATCGAATTTATTATTTTATAAAATAATTTTGCTTCTCTAGAAAAATATTTTAAAACATTCTGTGTAAATTTATTGCAGGAAAATATTACTCCCTTCAACTTGAATGCGGCCTAGAAATTAATTCTCCCGCAGGGGAATTAATGCTCATATTTTAATGTTATTCTACTAAATGCAATCAAGAAGGGCATCTGAAATGAAGAAAGATGAATCGGGATTTGAAATTCTTGCAACAGTGGGATTTATGATGATATTTGTTGAAGGAATTGTAAATGTTCAAATATTGGAATAGGGATCAGAATTTCAAAATAATTTTGATTCGCTAGAGAAATATTTAAAAGCATTCTGTATAAATTTATTGCTTTAAAATATTAGTTGCTTCAGCTTAAATTCGGCTTGGAATTTAATTTACCCGGAGGTGAATAAAAGTTTACTACTTTAAAATATTCTTCTATATGCAATGAAGTCAGGTATCTCAAATGAAAAATGAAGAATCGGGATTTTTAAATTCTTGCAGCAGTAGGATTTATGAATGATATCTGTTGAAAGTAAATGTTCAAATAATGGAATATGAATCAGAATTTCAAAATAATTTTGACTTTCTAGAAAAATATTTAAAAGCATTCTGTATAAATTTATTGCAGTCGAAAGTATTAGTTGCTTCAACTTGAATGCCGCCTAGAAATCAATTCACCAGAAGGAGAGTAAAAGCTTACATCTTTAAGATAATCTACTAGATGCAATCAAATCGGGCACCTCAAATGAAAAATGAAGAATCGGGATTTTAAAATTCTTCCAGCAATAGGATTTATGAATGATATTTGTTGAAAGTAATGTTCAAATAATGGAATATGGATCAGAATTTCAAAATAATTTTGACTGTCTAGAAAAATATTTAAAAGCATTCTGTATAAATTTTTTGCAGAGGAAAGTATTAGTGGCTTCAACTTGAATGCCGCCTAGAAATCAATTCAGCAGGAGGAGAGTAAAATTTTACACATTTAAGATATTCTCCTAGATGCAATGAGGTCGGGAATCTCAAATGAAAAATAAAGAATCGGGATTTTAAAATTCTTGCAACAGTAGGATTTATGAATGATATCTGTTGAAAGTAAATGTTCAAATAATGGAATATGAATCAGAATTTCAACATAATTTTGACTCATAAATTTATTGCAGAGTAAAATATTAGTTGCTTCAACTGAATGCCGCCTGGAAATCAATTCACCAGAAAGAGAGTAAAAGTTTACATTTTTAAGATATTCTACTAGATGCATTCAAGTCGGGCATCACAAATGAAAAATGAAGAATCGGGATTTTAAGAATCTTCAAAAAGTAGGATTTATGAATGATATTTGTTGAAAGTAAATGTGCAAACAATGGAATATGGATCAGAATTTCAAAATAATTTTGACTCTTTAAAAAAACATTTAAAAGCATTCTGTATAAATTTATTTCAGAGGAAAGTATTAGTTGTTTCATCTTGAATGCCGCCTGGAAATCAATTCACCTGGAGGAAAGTAAAAGTTAACATATAAAAGTTAAAGTAAAGTTATTTATTTTACTAGATGCAATGAAGTTGGGCATCTCAAATGAAAGATGAAGAATCGGGATTCTGAAATTCTTGCAACAGTAGGATTTTTGAATGATATTTGTTGAAATCATCGAAAATCTTGAAATAGTGGAATATGAATATGAATTTCAAAATAATTTTGAGCTAGAAAAATATTTAAAAGCATTCTGCTTAAACTTATCGCAAGAAAATAGCTTCAACGTGAATGAAAGCTGGAAATCAATTCACCAGGAGGTGATTAAAATTTCACATCTTAAAGATATTCTACTAGATGCAATGAAGTCGAGAATCTCAAATAAAAAATCATGAATCGGGATTTTACAATTATGGCAACAGTAGGATTGATGAATGATAGTTGTTGAAATTATTGTAAATGTTCAAATAATGGAATATGGATAAGAATTTTAAAAATAAATAAATAATTTTGCTTATCTAACTAAAAACAAATTTTTTGTTTTATTATTACATGGAATTATTTAATTATTTATTTATTTATTCTTCTTCTTATTATTGTTATTATTAATACTGTCTGGAAATTAATTCTTCATTAGGAAAGTAAACATTAATATTTCACCTAAATATACTCTGCAGATGGGTTTCCCAAATTTTTAGATCTTCATAACACAAAACCGAAATTCCTGTTTACTTGTATCGCTAGGCAATAAAAATATGCATAAGCAGAAATAGACTTATATTATATTTTAGTGATTTTATTTCATGTAAATTTAATGTGCAATAATGGTTACCTGTGTTAGCAGAAAAAAATCATGGTTTTAGCATACGCCAATGGCCTTGACTGGTTTTTAAAAGAAATGAATTGTTACAAACGTTGATTTTTTTAATGGAATGTAATTGCATCGGTTATTGTTGAAAGGAACTAAGCCCATATGTTGGCATTTCTCATTTTAAGATGGTTTCAATATCTTTCAATGTTTATTGACAGTGTCACAAAAGAACTGATCATGATTACTACGTAGGCTTGTTTGGGAAAGAGGAATTAAAAGTTGAGTGTTGAAAGTCACTATATCCAAAACTTGGGAAATGTCAAAATAGGGACTTAGTTCCTTTCAACAATCGCCGATTCGATAATAATATCAAAAAATTTAATACTTTATTTTATTTCATTCTTCTTTAGAACATTCACAATAAAACAAAAGAATAAATTTAATTTTATAGAATTTTATAGAATTAAAGATAAGAAAAGTATTCAGTAATAAGTTGTATACACAAGGTGTTTCACGAAAAACCCCTAACTTTAAAAATAAATAACTCGGAAACGGTGATAGATAGAAGCATGAAACCAGTAGTATATTTATTTTAAAAAAAAAAACGTAAGAATATGATACAGAAACTTCAAAATAATACTTAAAAATAGTGCCGGTAGATGGCAGTGTTACAGATCCATATAAAGAGAGCTCAGACACCGAGAACGATCAGTCGTCGAAGATTTTGCCGTTGAAACGTGATCGCTATTAGCACATTGTGAAAGAAATTCTGGAGGTGACACTGAAGGACATTGTTTAGCGCAACAATCCTTTAAAACTCGAAGAGTTGGAGGAGGCTATTTGTCAAGCGGATGTGTTGATTTCCGGTGCCATCCTACAGAGAGTCACTGACAATTTCATTCTTCGTTTGTGACACGTGTGTTGTGTGAAAGTTGCACATTTTGAATAGCTTTTGATGTGATACAGCCTACTTACGGTTATGCCACCTGCAACGCCACCTATCGGCGCAATTTGTTGCTAAAATTCTGAGGTTTCTGTATCAAATTTTTACGGGTTTTTTTTAATAAACATATCACTAGTTTCATGCTTCTATCTATCACCGTTTCCGAATTATTTATCTTTAAAGTTAGAGGTCTTCATGAAACACAATGCATAGTCCATCATTTAGATAGTGAAAATTTTAAAGTATTGATGATGAGATTCTGATTGTGCATGTTAATTATTATGCAACATAAAAAATAACTCTATTCAATGTGCACCTGCCCTGCTCTCAAAATCAACGCATTTGAAATATTCTTGACTCAATAAATTGTTTATTCTGATAGTAAAATATATTTAATGTAAATTGATTACCTATATAAACATATATTTTACGTTAATTCGTAATAAGGTTTAACTTTAACTAATTTTTATCATAAAACAGACTTATCCATCTTTAAAAATCAACGGGTCATATAGGTAATTTGGGCAGAAGAAGAAATTGGAGAGCTTTATCATAAATTAGAAACTGTAACCACTCGTTTAACAGAGTTTTATTTTCTTAAATCCTAAACTTTATCAATTTGGATTTTACATTCTTTTGATGTATATTTCTCTGGAGTAAACAGTATCGAAATGTTCGCTTATATCTTAACTGGTGCGCGTAAAATAGTTTTTGAAATCCTGTTTTATCTGATGGAGCGAATTAAACTTGAATGAACTTGCTTTGCCGTTTAGGAATTAACTTACCATGAGTAGAGTAAAAGTTACCATTCCATATCTTAAAGTTATTCTGCGAGATTTGAACTTCTCAATAGGAGAAACATGAATCAGGATTTTAAAATTGCTGCAACAGAGAGATATAAAAAAGTTTTAGAACCACTTTTTTAGATAATATTTTGTTTAAATAATGAATTGGAAATCGAAATTTTTAAAAATTATTATCTATATAGTTAAAAACGGAAAATCAAACAAGTAAAACCAATTTTGGCTGTTCTGAGCATACGCATGAGTATTTTAGCATGCTTTTCTGTCGCTAAACGGAGTGGGAAAACAGTTTTGAAAGCTCTTTCATTTCAGAGGAAAATTAATTCACAGACAAGTAATCTTAAGCACCAGAAAGAAGAATTCTGGTTCTCCGAAGGGAACGTCTGCTTGAACTCGCTCCTGGCATAGGATATCTTTCTGATATCGTTAGTGTTATGGTAACGCAGTTCAATAATATAAATTATATTTCTTTGAGGAGGAACAATTATAGAATTTTTTTATTATTTTTTAACTATTGCTGACAAATATTCTGTAAAAATGTCTGACATTTTAATGATGTTATGAAACTTTCTTCTTTCTTTAAGTTCTTTAGTGTCAAATTTGATGGGTAATATCTATTTATTATTATTATGGAAATTTAGTTTATCTTTTGAGACATCTGCATAATAAAAGTGGGTAAGTGTTGAGTATAATTGAAAACAGGAATATTTAATTCGTTTTAAAAATAATGGTAAGAAAAAGCATAAAAGTTGGCAGCTAGGATTTGAGCTGTTTAAATTTATCGTATCTTATAGAATACATTTAAGTGCAAGATCTAAAAGAGTTTATAAAAAAAAGGTGTATTTTTATTTATCTTTATTCGTAAGAAATAGGATCAGTAACGTTTAAAGCTCAAAATTTTCAAAAAGTTTTACACTTTTTTTTTTATAATGCTCTTTAGATCGTGCATCTTAAATGTATTCTACAGGATACGATAAATTTGAATAGGTCAACTTCATAGCTGCCATCATTTACGCTTTTTGTTACCCCCTTTTTTTTAATACCAAAATATGAAATAAAATAAGTTGAAACTGGTGAGAAACACTAAGAACTAAAATAACTTCTTAAAACACCATAAAAACTTTAAAATGCGCTAGGCCTTTCGAAAGATCTGAGTCTGTCTTCGTCAGGCGCAAAAAGACGTGCGTCTACTATGAAAGCAGCAGCAAGACTCAGCAAGGCTGTGTCTTGCTGCTGCTTTCATAGTAGACGCACGTCTTTTTGCGCCTGACGAAGAAAGACTCAGATCTTTCGAAAGGCCTAGCGCATTTTAAAGTTTTTTGGTGTTTTAAGAAGTTATTTTAGTTCTTACCAAAATATGGTTTATTTGATCAAAGAAAATCTAATACTAGGATTTCCCTCAAAGGGATTAGTCTGAGTGATATTGTTAAGAACGTAGGATTAACAATTACGACATAATGAAAAAGAGAAAATTAAATGATAGCATTACAAAATATCATACATAAATTCATATACACTGTTAAACAAATAGAAAAGAAGTACCTTCCATCAGATTTGTTTTTATAACATTTGGCAAATAATCCCATTTTTTTCTTGATCTTATAAAACGCCAAGCTTTTTAAAGTTACGTAATCAGATTTCCAGCCAATAGCGTATTTTAGCAAGCGTGGCTTAACGCAAATTTAATTTCATTGTTGCAACATTTTCCTTGTGACAAATATTTACATTTGAATTATTTTTTTTCCTCTACCCAACTCTTTACCTGTCTCGCTATCCATCTGTCAATCCGTCTTTCTACCTGTCTTGCTTCCCGTTTAATTACCAGTCTCTCGACACTTCTGCCTGTGTACATACTCCTCTCTCTACCCGTCTGTCAACTCGTCTCTGTGCTGTTCTGTCTGCCCGTCACTCTATCCACCACGAAATCCGTCTCTCAACCGTTACTCTACATGCCTGCATATCGGTCTCACTACTCGTCTCGCTACCCGTCTCGTGACCCGTCTCTCTACACATCTCTATACCCCTCTGTCAACCCTTTTTTTACCTGTCTCGCTACCCGTCTACCTCTTCGTTTCGCAACCCGTTAGCCTATCTCTATCACTACCCGTCTGTCTACCCATCTCACTATCCGTCTGTCTACCCATCTCACTATCCGTCTGTCTACCCGTTTGTTTACTCGTCTCTCTACCTCTTCCCAATAGTTTCACAATTCATTCAATATACAGAAGCCGTTTACCGTTATTAAATACAAACAGAAGTAATTCATCTAATAAGTGTAATCAGATGCAATTTTTAAAAATACATGCGTAAACCAGCAAAATAATTCATCAGTTTTAGTTTCATAGTTGTTTACATAATTTGGCAATAAATCTCAACTTCTTAAACTCGAATTGTGTCAAGCTTTTTAAAAAAGCCTAAAGGTCCGTATAACTGGGAAGTATCCTCGGGGCTGATACATGTTATAGTTAAGTGAAAGTTTCATAATCGGGTTTGCAATTAATTGCTTAAGTCCGAAAGCGTAGCTTAACGCCATTTTAAATTCAATGCTGTAACTTTCTTTTTATTTTTCTTATTTTTTTGAAGAATTGGTGGGAGGGGGAAAGATTAACAAATATATACATTTGAATTCAAGCTTTTGCTTCCATGTTTATGTTAGTGTTGTTTGTATTATTAATTAATACTTTGTTCACCGAGCTTCATTCGAAACAAATGTAAAAGACTTCTTCTAGAGTTTTTTCCAGGGGAAACTACCGTAATCGGGCCCAAAGCCAATCGGAGCACTTAATATCATTATTGTAACTGTTATAGAGTTAAAACAATGTTGTTACTAGTTTTATTGTTGTTTGAGACCAGCCTTGCCTGTGTATCTGAATGGGGAAAAGTTCCGTATCCTGTGCCGGTTGGCGCGATTGGCGAAAAAATTAAACATGGTTCTAAAAGCATCTTACCGAAGCATCTACTTTAAAAAAAGCATCTTACTAAAAGCATCTACTTGAGCATCTTACCAAATTTTTCAAGAGAGCGGAAAAACATGTTTTTCAAATGTTTACAAACGTACTTTCATTAAACCATGTTTTTGAACCATCTTAAAAACATAAATACGATGCTAAAATAAAATTTTATCGCCATTTTCTAAATTTTAATAAGTAACAAAAATACATAAACAAACATATTTAACAATCCTAAGAGGTATTTTTGGGATAAATAATTGTTATTATCAGGGGGCAAATTGTAAAAAATTAATAAACGAACAAAAAACATACCTAAATTAACTTTTGGGAACCTCGGGAAAAAAATATCTGATGTAAATAGCATTTAAAATCTTTAAATGGAGAAGTGTTCCGTATAAAAATGCAAAACATTATACGTATGATATAAATATATTTGGAACAGCTGTCGCTAGCGCACTGGAATAGGCGTGATTTTTGTTTGCGCCATTTTGGCCAGAAAACCCCGTTTTCGAGAACTCGTTAGGCCAAGATTGCTAAAACAGCATGCAAGTTTGATTTTATTATGTTATAAAACACACACAATTTTTAATTTTTATTTTAAGCACACAGAAATTGTTTTAGGCACAGATGTCATATACGCACCACATTGGCGCGATTTCCCCCCCGCCAAATTGGCGAAAACTTTGTTTTTGAGTATTAGTTTCAAAGGTACTTCTCTATTATTCCGTCGACCAGTTTGTGACACCGTCGACCACTTTATGAATTATTTAATGACATAACAATCACGTATAATTCTTCTGACATCAAGTAAATGGGACTGCATTTTCGGCGTTTAATCTTACAGTTTGGCGATAGTTTTTTGTTATTAAAAGTGGTCGACGGGATAATAGAGAAGTACCGTTACAAAAAGCATGCAATAATAAATGATCAGTTAAAAATAATAAACATAATAATATAAATATCACAATAAATCGTAAATATTAACACTTATTAACACATAAGCAAAATAACAGGGTTACCATGTTTGGCATAAAATTGCCATTTTGTTGCAATCGCGCCAATGTGGTGCGTATATGACATCTTTACCTTATTTTATTATACAACACACACAGTGATTAATTTATTATAAAACACACAATATTTAATTTAACATAAAAACACAGAATCTGCCCTACCGAGTTGCTACTCGAAGCAAAATCTCACCAAAATCGCCAGGTTGCCCACACATAACATCGCCATTTTATTACCAAAAAGATACCCCGGTGCGCCTGCGACATCTGTATCATCTTTTTTTAGCCACCCACAGGGAGGCTTATTCTTTCAATCTCTATCATTTTTCATGTTTATGAAAAGTCACAGCAATCCATCGTTGCCACAGGTTAATCTCGGAAAATGAAACATTTGAAGTTACTGAAAAAATTAATAGCTCAAAAAGTATTAGTCACAAAATTGTTAGACAAACTGCGTTAGAAAGTGGGAAAAAATGTTTTTTTCTTGATATAAATTTCAAATCGAATGTTTATGCCGTTTTCTAAATACTGAATTTCAAATAATTACCAAACTTCACAATGAAGTACCATAACGAAACTTTCACGCGTAGAAAGATAATGATAACGTTTGTTGCTTTCGGTCGAGAATGGACCAAACGATGTTCGCATTTTACTATTTTAACCGTTTTTAACGAAATTCTGTAACTTTAGAAGAATTTTTCTTTGAATAGGCAATAGAAATGCATAAAATCGTTACAAAAATGTTAAAATTACAAAAAAGGATCGATGCAAATTATCAGATATGAAAAATAAAAAAGAAATTTGGTACTTTCGTGTTATAGCAGCCACCAAGCATGAAATATTTTTGTTTCTGTTTTCATTAATATATTGTAAATTTGGTACTTTCGTGTTATAGTGGCTACCAAGGATGAACTGCCAAGCGGCCAAGATTTATCGCCAAATTATAAAGCATGTATGACATTATAATAATATATGATATATATATATATATAGAACATTTCTGTACGTATGTGGCCAAATTATAGCCATATATGATGCATATATCATGTATATATATGACATGTGTATATGAAGTATATACGACATATAAAACATAAATAATATGTGTATATGACGTATATGACACGTATAGGAGTGTTTGGAATATATATATATATGTGTATATAGAATGCCTATATAAGCTTTGCGATGATCTTGGCAAAATCATAACTGCAACCTTGGCATAATCATGAGAAAGGTTCAGTAAGACCTTTTTGGTGCTCCCCCCAAATGTAAACCCCATGTAAACCCCTTCATGTAACATATCAATAGATAGATCTCGTCAAGCACTATGGTCTGGTCCTACTCTCCGCTTATCACTCCCCCCTCCCTTAAGAAATATAGTTCTCTGTTTCAACTCTTTCTAAATTTTAGTTTTTTCCATCTTTCTCAGCCCCTTTAAGCCCCACAGAGGACGTAGGCCTCTTCTAAAGGATCCAACGAAGTTAAAATCGTCGAGGCCGACATTTCTAAGAGGGTCCCGAAGCGCTATCCCCTCCCCCCGCTTCTTTTGGCGCCCTCGGTTTTTACATATCTCTCTTGGGGGGCCCGTCAGAGGAGCGAAAAGGGGGACCCCTTTTAAAATCTCATCTCTCAATTGCAAGTGAGGATTCATTTTAAATCGGGTCTCGTAGAGCACTTGTGTTTTGTATAGCTCCCCCCTCCCTTCCCCCCACCGCTTTCCAAGATCCCGTCAATTAATGCTAACTCACCATTTGTTAAACAACTTATCTTAGCTGTATCCATCATAAAAGCTGCTATCATAGAACTTTTCATTACCTTTTTTAGGTTATCTATTAAGTGCTAAAATGCCTTGAACCATTAAAAACAGTTTAAAGAGGTGTCATTAAGCCAGCACATTTGTAAACAACAACTACCTCGCCACGTCTCAGCCCATTGGAGCCACATTTTTTTACTATTATATTTATTAAAAATACTTCTAGTCACCGAATCTTTTTAAAACTTGGTGTGTTCGTGCCTAATATGTTCCGCCAGCCTCACAAAAAATCTTAGAGCGCTAACTAAATTCTAAAGTGGAGAAGCAGACTTATGCTAACAAACACTTTTTTTTGACGAGTTAGACTTGGCTGAAAAAATCTCAACGATAAAAGCCGTGGGTGGCCAATCTATATTCTGTCGTAAGGTAGAATTTTCCCCGCTTGTTAATGTTTTAATATTTTCGAAAGCATAGTTAAAAAGGTAAAAATCTCATTCCCAACTGCCATTACAATTAGCATATATATACAAAAAAAAATCTACAAAACATATGTTTACATAATATTACATCTGCAAAACATAACTTTAGAAAAGGTAACCGAAAGACTGAAGATCGCAACAACCACATCCAAACACTTATCACCAAAAAATAACTCGCCAAATCTACCGGCACAGGATATGGAACTTTTCCCTCTGAATGCAGAATATTAGCTATTTTTATTGTACGATAGGTGATTATAATAAAATTGTTTCATTTCACATACTACATACCATTTGATATATTTGTACTTTTATGTTCCATTTTATAAAAAATTGAAATATATTTTATTGGGTACTTTTCGGTTAGCTGGACGCCAGTGATATATGAACAAATACATAGATAAATATATATGTATATACATACATACATATATGTATATAATATATATATATATATATATATATGTGTATATATATATATGTGTATATATATACATATGTGTGTATGTATATATATCACTGGCGTATCTTACACACACAACATGTATATAGATCACTGGCCCCCGGCTAACCGAAAAGTACCTTTTATTGTACTGAATATTAGTGAGTGCATATTTTTTGATCCATGCTCCATGAACTTTCTAAATCCGATTGATTACGAATATCTCCCGCCGGTGAAAATGACGTACGCACTAAATTTTCGTGACGTATGTACTTTAATTGTGCTTTTTTTTATCTATTTTTTAATATAATTTCCAAACGGTTTGAAATTTATTATTGGTAACAAATAGACGTCGTTGTCACCTTTATAGGTACCTGCTGTAAAAATTTGAACGAAATCCGTTAAATATTTTTTGAGTTATGCTTGACGAAAGGTTTTAATATCCGCCGTAGCTATATATGGAGCAAAGTAATACTGCGCTGTGTATGAGTCTTCGTGTCACTCCGACAATAATATCCGCCGTAGCTATATATGGAACAAAGTAATACTGCGCTGTGTATGAGTCTTCGTGTCACTCAGACAATTAAATAGGTAAAATTTTCTGCTCCAATATAGGATTTAAAAAAAAAAGCGTAAAAGTTGGCAGCTATGCAAATGGAGAAAGGGAAAAGAGATTTTAAAATTGTTTTTGTTGTAGAATATATAAAAAAATATTTACTGAAAGTATATAACATTTTTATATAAATATAATCCCGTTTAATGGAAAATGGATAAAAAATTTAACGACCGCAACTAATGTTGTTTAGAAAACATTTCTTTAAAGTATTTGCTTGTAAAAGTAAACATTTCTATTTTTATTAAATACTAGCAAGCTACGACCGCTACGCTGGTCAATTTCTCGTAACGAACTTTTAATCATACAAAATATTGACATTTCATACTGCACTTTTATATTTTAAGAGAATAATAAGGGTACTATAATTTGTGACTCATGCTATTGCCAATATACACATCAGGACACGTCGCCCTTATAATTATTATCTTTTTACACGTGAAGTTATGGTACCCCATTGTGAAATTTGGTAATTTTTTTAATTCAATATTTGAAAAACGGCATAATCATTAGATTTGAAAATTATATCAAGAAGAATACAATTTTTTACCTTTCAAACGCAGTTTGTCTATCAATTTTCTGACAAATACTTTTTGAGCTATTATTTTTGTCAGTAACTCCAAATGTTTCATTTTCCGATATTAATCTGTGGCAACGATTAGCGAAAAACCCAGTCGTCAGCAACGCATAGCTTTTTATTAAAGAGGAATGTTGGAGCAGGGATTGTCACCATCACTTTTGAAATCGGTTCTGTAGTTCCAGAGATTCCATAGAAATTGTAATTTAAAATGTTTTTAGAACCCTTTTCCCTCATCTCACCCTTTTAAATTTCGAATGTTTTTAGAATTTGTTCTTAGAGAACATTTACATCTTATAAGTAACTACCATACCAAATTTGATGTTTCTATCTCCTTCAGTATACAAAAAATCGAAATTTTAGAACGTTTTTTGCTCCTGCATCCCCTTGAGGGTAGTGGCACCGACATAAAATATAGCCTATGTTGGAGCAGAGACTGTCACCATCAATTTGCTACCATCACTTTTGAAATAGGTTCTGTAGTTCCAGAGATTCCATAGAAATTGTAATTTAGAATGTTTTTAGAACGCTTTTCGCTCATCTCACCCTTTTAAATTTCGAATGTTTCTAAAATTTGTTCTTAGAGAGCATTTACATCTGATAAATAACTACCATACCAAATTTGGTGTTTCTATCTCCTTCAGTATACAAAAAATAGAAATTTTAGAACGTTTTTCGCTCCTGCACCCCCCTGGCGGTAGTGGCACCGACATAAAATATAGCCTATATTGGAGCAGGGTTTGTCACCATCAATTTGCCACCATCACTTTTGAAATCGCTTCAGTAGTTCCAGAGATTACCCCCTACAAACAAACAAATAAACAAACAAAAAACAATCTTTACTCCTTTATAATATTAGTATAGATTGCAATTGAAAGTCGAATATTATTATGATTGTTTTAGTTGTTGTTATTTAATTTTATTAATACCACTTTAAAGTAATTTCAAACACGACTTCATTTAATTTCATTATCTGATTTTTTTCCAATACAATATTTCTGATAAATTCGTAATTTATAAATACAGAAATTATCCTCCAATTCAATTTATTCCAATATAAATTAATTTTAAACACTTGAAAAAACATTTAAAAACATTCCAATTAAATTTATTGGGAGAAATTTTCTTTCGTTTCATCTTGAATATCGTCTGGAAATCAATTTATATTGAAGAGAAGGTATGTTATTATTTCGTATAATAAAGTTTACTAGTGTACAGTGAGTTTGACTTTCTCAAATAGAGAAAGATGAATGGGGATTTTAAAATAGTTGCAACAGTAGCGTTTATAAATGATATTTGCCAAAAGCATTATAAATGTTCAAATAAATGTTATCTCTTTAAACGTAAATTCGTAAGGATCGTTAATACCATAATTCATTTTGCTAAGATTATTTTGTTGAAGGGGATAATGGACTTTTATTTTATCATTTTTTGTATTATTCCAACAAAAAATTTCTGAAAAAATGTTCTGCGCCATGAATTCAATATCTACATTAAAATCCGTGCGCGTATCTATCTATGTAACTTCAAAAACTCGGAAACCACAGCGTGCAGGGCTACGAAATTTGGCACACGGGTTGCTGGTAGGGGGCCATGAACGACTGTGGCAAAAAATTTGAAAAGTTTAAATGGATTTTTTTTTATTTTATGTTTTTGACGAATGTTTGCCTTTTTTTATGTTCAACTCGTAATCGCGCGAGTTCTAACTAGTTCTAAATGTTTACTGCAATGTGAGGTATACATATTACGTACGCCACACTGCCATACTAAGAAGCTGTAGCGGGTATTACGATAATTATTTTACATCGCATGCAAATAATTAGAGATTATTTAATTTTGCTTAATTATTACCTTTTTTAAAATATATAGAAAAGCATTTTATCACAAATATCACCAAAACTTTTTTTTTAATTTATTCTTTTATTCCGGAGATATCGTTTTATCGTCTGCTGCCATAGCAACATGATAAATTAAATTTCATTCAAAAAAATGCACAGTAGTAGAAAAATATTTTTCTACATATTACATAGATACAGTTGGTTATACAGATTTTTACTTTTTAATTTTGGTTTTAGAATAAAATTCATGAACTCCCGTACGTAGAACGGGTGAAACAACTAGTATCTATATTATAAAGCAAAAACATGTCCGTGCATAACACTGACGTCATATCGTCGGTGCAACACCTGTCCAAAATATTTCGCTTTTACTTCAATTTTTTTTTAAACTTCTGAACATCGCCCAATTGCAATTTTTACGCCGTCGAATAGGGAAAAAACATTCTATCAATTACAATGTGTTTGAAAACCGTATCTCAATTTATTGATTTGTTTACGGTTTTAAAAATAATTTTCAAAAAAGATTTTTTTTTTCTAATACAGTGTCTCACATAAGTGATGGGACACTTGTGCTTTACAAAAGGAAACTAATCAAATAAATTAAAAAAACATGTACACATTTTTTTTGTGGGTGTGTTTCATACTTAAATTTAGTAAAGATTATTACATAACATACATTTTGTCAAAATATTAAAATATTAATTTAATAAAAATACAAATGTTTAGAACGGAGCAAAAAATAGCTCACATAAGTGATGGGACACCATTATATATGCAACAAAAATCGCCTGAAATAAGCAATAAAAATATTTTTTGGGGTTTTATTTTTACTTAAAAGCAATTGGCAATAATTTATAAAATCGTCTGCAGTATTTCTCTCCAGTTTGTTTTGGAATTTTTGTGTTTTTTAGCTCTGTGTAGTCATGAATGCTAAACGAAAAGAAACTTCGCCTGAAATTCGAAAATTAGTTATTAATTTGCATATTGAACGTGGAAAATCTATTAGAAAAACTGCTGAAACAGTTAACTTGAGTCGTTCAACAGTTTTCAATATCATTAAACGATATAAAAAGAATCATATGATTCAGGATAAAAGAAGACCTGGCTGACCATCAAAGCTATCCAATGGAATAAAGCGAATTATCGTTCGAAATATTAAAAAAAATCCAAGAATTAGTGCTTCAAAAGTTGCTGCTTATTTACAAGCATTATATGGAATAATTGTTAATCCTGAAACTATTAGAAGGGTAATTCGATCTGCTGGATATCACGGTAGAGTAGCCAGGAAAAAATTCTTCGTAAGTGAAAAGAATAGAAAACTCAGACTAGCTTTCGCAAAATCCAACATAAATAAGAATTCTGATTACTGGAATAAAGTTATATTTGCTGATGAGAGTAAATTTAATATATTTGGTTCTGACGGTAGAATCTTGGTGTGGGGAAAACCCAGGGAAGAACTTCGCAAACAGAACTTGGTACCAACAGTAAAACATGGTGGAGGAGGAGTTATGGTATGGGGGTGTATGTCGTCCGCTGGAGTTGGTAATTTTGTTTTTATTGACAGTATAATGGATCAGTACAAGTATATTGATATTTTAAAGCAAAATTTGAAATCTTCAGCACGAAAATTGAACCTTCATAACGATTTTAAATTCTACCAGGACAATGACCCCAAGCACACTGCTCTGAACGTTAGACTCTGGCTGCTATATAACTGTCCTGAAATAATAAAAACACCACCACAATCTCCAGACTTAAATCCCATAGAGAATATTTGGCAAGAATTGGAATCAAGAATTCGCAAACACACCATTTCTTCAAAACAACAACTAAAATCGGTGCTTCAAGAAGAATGGGGTAAAATCACTCCAGAAATCACAAAAAAAATAGTCGAATCCATCCCAAAAAGATTAAATCATGTTTTAAAAGTAAAAGGAAATCCAACAAAATATTAAAACCTTTTAAAAAGTAAAATTTGTGGATAAATATTTGATGGAAAAGTAAGTGTCCCATCACTTATGTGAGCCATTTTTTGCTCCGTTCTGAACAATTGTATTTTTACTAAATTAATATTTTAATATTTTGACAAAATGTATGTTATGTAATAATTGTTACTAACTTTAAATATGAAACACACCCAAAAAATTTTTGCACATGTTTGTTTATTTATTTTATTGCAGTTTCTTTTTATAAAGCACAAGTGTCCCATCACTTTTGTGAGACACTGTATATCTCCAGCATGTACATTAAAAACGATATAAATACTTCAGCATCTTTTCCGACTAATATTCCGTAACAAAATTAAAACTTCATTAATAAATAAATAACATTTATTTAGTAAAATACAAATTTAACACACGTATAATCGCACTAGGTGCTTAAACCACTTAAATTATCAGAATCAATAAGGCTGCTGTAAGAAGTGATTTTTGACGATTTTATCGGCTGTTAACTGCTGGCATGCGACTAATACAAAAGTACCGCTTTTAATAAATTGCAAATTTTATCTGAATACATTATATTTTTTATATAAAAATGCTTTTTGGTTTTGATAGAGGGCAATCTAAAAGATATACATTAAATGTAAAAAAAAAAAAAATCTAATAAAGTTTTCACTACAAAAACAAAAATGGTTTTCACTTATATGTTCTGTATGCCGGGACTACCAGCTTGGATCCCCTAGTATACTAGTTGGATTTGTCTATCCCAAAACTTTCTTCTATCTCATACATGTTAATATTTCAAAAAGCGTAATTTTTTTTAAATTATGCATTTTAGAATCCGAAAATGCATCACAGCAGCGCCACCTATTATATGATTTACATGAAAACTTAATCAGCACCAACTTATGTCACGTCTAAATAAATCTGAAGTTTGATGAAAATCCATAAATTAGTTTGTGAGGAGCTATTGAGGAAATCGTGCAAAATGTAGTATAGAAGCGCCACCTGTTGGGCAATTTATATCAAAAATGAATCAGCACCAATTTATATAAAGATGTAACTAAAGTTAACATTTTATAAAATTCCGTGCATTAGATCTTGATGTATGACTACGCTAAAATCGTTTAAATCCCCAAAAATGCACCATAGCTGCGCCACCTGTTAGGAGATTTACACCAAAACCTAATAAGCAACAACTTATGTTAACGTCTAACTGAATCTGAAGTTTGATGCATTAGTTCTTGAGAAGTAGATATCTTGAAAATCGTGAATAATGCAGCATAGCAGCGCCATATGTTGGGCGATTTATTCCAAAAACTAATCAGCACCAATTTATATCAAGGTCTAACTGAATCTAAAGTTTTATTAAATCCCGTGCATTACTCCTTGAGATAGAGCGCCCACAATTTTTTTGTCACATGTAGACAGACAGACAAACAAACAGACATTTCCTAAAAACAGTCAAATCGTGCTCAAGACCTTGTAAGACTTATAAATCCGTCGAAAACCGAAAGGCGAAAAATTTCATGAAACCAATTTTTCTGACGATAGAAGAAAGTAAAAATAAATACGTTTACTGAATATGAAAAAATTTTGAAAGCTATTAGCATTTGTTTTCATTTAATACGGTTCAAATTCCAAAATATTTCAGTAATTTTCATATCCTATTACTTAATATGATTTTATTTTTAAAAAATCAGCAACTTTTCTTTATATATTTTTTTTTCGCTTAATCTTTTTTTTCTATTTCTGCATCCGACGGCCAGTTATTAAAAAAAAAAAAAGAAGAAGGAGAAGGAGAAGAAGGAAGAAAGCACGAAATGAAATTCTTAATAAAAATCATACGTTAATGTATTTTATTACTAAGACTCTTAATGAACCAGCATCGCAAAGAAAAATGCACAAATTCGTTGCAGCGCGAATCAAGATTATCCTCTTCTAAGACATATAAAAAAAATTAACAAAAATAAAAACACATTGAGTTTTTTAAAGATATATAGACTGGAAAAATATGTTTTGAGAAAAATCCATTTGTAAAACATTATGATATGTTATTTTCATTACTTACCTTTTAGTAGTTTGAAAATACACTTTTTGCCTAGCATATATTAATATATTACTATTTTTAAAAGTTTTCACACCAAAAATAAAAATTCATATTTATGGTCTACTTTTACTTATTTCAAACTTAGCTGTTCCTTAAATAAAGAGTTGAAAAATCAAGCAAATTTTTAACTGCAAATGAATTTCAGTTTATATTTAATGATGTATATCTAAGAAAATAGGCGATGAAATAAATAATATACATCACACACTAGTGAAATAATAAAAAATAATAGAAGTATAGAATAATAGTATATCTACGATAATAGAAGATGAAATAAATAAATTACATCATACACTAGAGATATAATAAAAAATAACAGAAATATAGAATAATAGTACATTTAAGATAATAGAAGATGAAGTAAATAAAGTACATCACACACTAGTGATATAATAAAAAATAATAGAAGTATAGAATAAGAGTATATCTAAGATAATAGAAGATGAAATAAATAAAATACATCATACAATAGTGATATAATAAAAATAATAGAAATATAGAATAATAGTATATTTAAGATAATAGAAGATGAAATAAGTAAAATACATCATACACGAAATATATAATAAAAAATATTTCAATATAATGGAGAAAAAATAAAAAGGAAAAAAAAGCAAATTTGGAGTTCTCAGAATCAAGGGTTCCAAGACCATGACCTCATCGGCCCTTGATTTAATCATGCCCTGACTGTGAGCATAAATACTAGAATATATTTTTGATTTTACTAGTACATTCGTAAAGTAATTATAAACAAAATTTGTATTATAATCAGAGATGAGATTTCTGCGTTTTTTTTTTTTTTTTTTTTTTTTTTTTGCATACCGGTATAATGTTAGAGAAAATGTTGTTCTGTTAAATCGCTGAATGTTCCGATTAAATAAAAAAAACATTTTCTGTAAGATTATACTGGTATGCAAAAAAGCGCAGAAATCTCACCCCTGATTATAATGTATTCATTTTATAAAAAAAGCAGAAATTATAAAATTTAAGTTTAAACCTTTTTCTAATATTTAAAACTTGCTTTTATAATAATGATGTTTATTAACTTCATAAAGTTTAATTCGCTTATCCATCATTTTAGATGTAGGTCACGGCTTTACATTTTTCACTAGAGATAAGAAGAATTAGCTAACTGCTCAAATATTTGATTTCTGGTGTATGTCAGGTTAATTAACTTTCAAACACCATTATCTCCTTTATCCTCGCAGCATAGATAACAATGTAATTTACATTGTAATTACACGCTTTTATTACTTTCTTCTCTCTTTCCAAGAAGAAAGCTGAAGACGCTGATTCATGAAAAATTTAGATTTCCGATTTTCGACGGATTTATACGGTTTAGAAGCTCCTGAAAACGATTTGACTGTTTTCAGAAGATGTCTGTCCGTGAGTCTGTCTGTATTTGACACAAATTTTGTGGGCGCTCTATCTCAAGAACTAATGCACGGAATTTAATCAAACTTCATATTCAGTTTTAACAAATATTGTGTTGAGTAGGTTTTTATATAAATCGCCCAACAGCTAGTGTACATCGTTTCATTACTCATATCCTTACACACACACACACTTTAAAACAAATTCCGTATATATACGGGTGATTTTATTTGAAATTTTTGTCTTTTAAAGGAAACTATCTTTTTTGAGTGAAAATCGCAAACTTCCCCAGAATAATGCTACACCCAGAAAAAGGAATTGATTAAAACTACAAAACATGTTTTGTTGAGTACGTTTTGGTTGTTTTAGCAAAATTCAAGTAAAATTGAACCATTTTACTTGAATTAACAAAATGTTTTTTGCTGACGATACAAAAAATTTTTTTGAAATTGCAAAAAAAAAAAAAAAAAAAAAAAAAAAATTGTTGTTTCAAACAAAATTTCCATCGACCTATATTTAAACAGTAAGTTTTGTTGGGTCAACCAAATTTTTATTGATTCAACAAAACTTTTTTCGTGGTGTAGAGCTTTATCTAAATAACTAATGCACGGAATTTCACCAAACTTCATATTCTGTTAGGCGTTGACATAAATAGACGCTGATTACGTTTGAGTGTATACTGCCCAATAGGTGTCGCTGCTATTCTCTATTCTTGAAAACTTCCGCGATAACTATATTTCAAGAACGAATAGATTGTTATTTGTTTAACTTTGGTTTCAGATGATTTGATTTATATAGAAGAAAGTTTTGTGGTGGCCACAACATACCAGTTTAAATTAACTTCTTTCACATAGAATTTTGTAATGCGTTTTTCACCCACTTTCTGATGTGTTATAATTCTAAAAATTGAGTACGATTGTGTGTTTCCGATGACAATACAGTGTTTTCATAACTTAATTACGGATTAATCTATTAATATTAATTAAATTATAAGGTGAGAAAATGTTGTAGAATTCCTGAATAGATAGTTTAAATAATGCTTTTGCATTGTCCTGTTACAATATCTGAAAATGAAACTGAAGAAAAATTACATTTTATTTATAAATTGATTGATTCGCACTTTCTATCAAACATTAATAATCGGGGTCCTCGCCATTATCCTATTTTCTAATGGTATTGTTTTGGAACAACATGAATTGCAATAATAAAAGTAGACGTGATTTTTAAGTTAAATAATGAATACTTATAAAAGAGTGTTTAAAAAAAAACAGTTTTTAATTGAATATTTATTTATAGTATCCTAACAATAGTTAGGATTAATAAATACACTTTAATTTTTAAAATCCGTTTGACATGGCTCTCGACCATCACAATGGGCCATTTTCGCATAGTGAAAAAGAAACACAGGTTCGAAAGGATTTTTTTTTACTGGAAGAAAAGTTGACTTTCAAAAGACTAAATAATTCCACTTAGTGCACGACTGATTGTTTATTTGCAAGTCAATATCAAAGTAACAAAGACGCTGATGAGTCAAGAAGCAAAGCACCCAAAAAATATTAAAAACGGACATAATTATTTTTCTTTCAATCCACGTTAACAGGAGCACATGACCTCTTGCTACCATCACACTTACATAACTAACTGATTTTTATCAGAACAATATCGCCAAGACAAATATTGGCGAAAAAATAGATTCCCAAGTTGGCTAGCAAAGTAACGTACCGGTAAAAAGACGTTAGATAAAAAATAAAGGGAAAATTTAAATTGAGTGCGCAGAAAGTCAAAACAAACATCGTCTTTTGGCGAAACGAACATGCCAAATGCGACAACCCTATCGGAGCCGCCTAGTCTGCCAACACAACTGTGCTATTACTTAAATTAACGTTTTTATTTAAACAAAAACAGACAACCGAAATAAAAATGGATATCAAAGGAGAAGTATAAAATTTAATTGTTTTTAACACTTTAGCAAACTATAACAGAAAAAAACAAAAATAGAAAAGAAATGATATTTTAAAGTAGTATATTAATTATGTCTTATTATTAGGTTTTATTTATTAGAAATTTAGGAAGACGCACTCAATAAAGAAATTATAAATAATTGCTTTTTTCAATACAGTTTAAATGGAGAAATATTAATTTTGAAACAATTTAAAAAGAAATAAAATATGTGACTGCATCACACCCTTCATACTAAAAATACCGCTTATTCAATGCATTGTCCCCACACTTGCATACATCGTTTCATTACTCATATCCTTACATACATACACACTCTAAAACAAATTCCGTATATATATACGGATGATTTTATTCGAAATTTGTCTTTTAAGGAAACTTTCTTTTTTGAATGAAAATCGCAAATTTCCCCAGAATAAACGGATCCTTTTTATCCATAATTGCTGAATATTGCGGAAGTATTCCTTGCAAAACAGATAAAGTGAAATGTTCCTATTCAATCGTTGTAGTATTCATCATAGTTGAGATTTATTCCAACAGAGCGAAAAACGTCGGGACCAGGACTCGAACCTAGGTAGTTTGGCTTGCCGTGCCAACGCTCTTCCTACTGAGCTATCCCAACGATATCCTGGCTGGCATATTTTCTGGCATGGCTCTTATTTGTTAAACATGGCTGCGAACTGCAGTGCTAATTTGATTCATCCGAGCTATAACTATAGCATTTGAATTTGATACGACACGGAAACTTCAGTATACCATGTAATTAGGTCATAATGAAAAAATGTTCCTTTTGATCTGAGCGGAAACTGAAAAATTCCAATTTAATTTTCGTAAATGACATTTTGGCTTATAACCAAGTCGTTGTATGGGGCGAGCTGGTGCAGGGGACCGACCATTCATCCTCTAATGGCCAGTACCGATGTTCGAATCCGGAGGAAGGAAGTGGATAAAAGAAACGGGCGTGATAATGTTCAATGCAAATGTTCGTGTAAATGTGCATCAGTTTATGTAATTCTTATTTAGGGAAGGTAGCCTAAAATGATCCTAGCGGGAAAAACGATCCATGTATGTTTTCTTCCAGACAGGTCACGCTATCTAACGGGTAACACAGACTAGTTGTGCCAAGTGAAGAAGAAGCAATGGGCGGTATTCAAACGATCGCAATATTGCGCGTCTGAATAGAATTCTTTGAAAATTTGGGTTTTATAACATATGTTATAAGATAAGCACTAAACTTTCATATTTATTTAGATATAAACAGTCTTTCATGTACAGAAATAAGACTTGGTTTACTTAATGAAGTATGTTTTGAAATGTGAATTACACTTATGTATTGTCATAATTACTTTTATTTCCTTTATTTTGCCGATAAAAACAATTTACAATTATTTTTAAATGATGGATAGTGAGGGTAAAATGATCCTTTGGACACTTTTAAAAAAAAATCTGTTTTCTTCAATACTCAATTTGAGTTTAAAATATTATTAAAATATGTTTATAATGCAAAATATAGTGTAAAACATACTAGCAAAGGACCAAAGTTTTATTTAAACAATTATGTTATTTTACACAAGTTTTCTCCTTAAGGGGATTATTTTAAGCCGCCTTCCCCTATATTTTTTTAATATTGCGCTATTGCTCACATTTATTTCTAAAAATAGAAGTTTCCCGTTTTGAATACCGGAAAATTTCCATTTTGAAAAAGGGGGAACAAAACAAAAGTTTTGTTAAAAAATAAATAAATAGAAGCAATTTTGCAGTTAGTATTTTTTTTTCTTTTACAATATATGATGAAAGCTTAAGTCCGTTTTCTGTTAAATAACCAGTAGAACCAAATTAACTATAGCCATGTATGAGGTGTCTAGGTTTTATTTAGTAGAGAGACAGTGAACCTTCTCACATCCGAGTGCCAAATATTTTGTTATAAATATTTTACTTGATCCTGACGGACCAACAATCAATAAAATTTAGTGAATCAAATAACAGAATCAAAATTACTTAACATATTAAAAAGTAATTTTTTAAAAATATACTATTACTGGTGTTGCATTTTAGATCCCAAATAATTGATATCAGCTTCGTACTTTGTAATTTTTAAAAGAATACAAGCTGTGTTATAGTCGCCTGACAAGAAGATTTTATTATTTATTTGCGTAAATAATGACTCTCGGAAGAAATTGTGAAAATGGCAAGGGCTTCATTGAACATTTCTAAGTGTTTTTAATTAAATTCAAATTGTCCTAATTTTACAATCGGCATATTGACTTATAATGCTTTGTAAACTTTTCTTTCCGATAATCTCTCATTCCTTTCTTAATCGGTAATTTAGCCAATATTGAGCTATATTATGATGCATTAAGTTGCTTTTCAGTTTCTCCAATCTGTATGATAATGTGAACCAATCTAACCAATCGAATTCAGACAAACTCAGCTTGTCTAAACTCGTGTATTTTATGCACATTCACTGTGTTTTGATCTAGAACCTGAATCTATATCATGCCGAAAATAATCTGTTGCGTGGCATCTATGGCACGAGTGCCAGAGATTCGCCGTCCCTGGTATAGTAAAACGGTTGTTTCCTGCAACATGTGATACCTCGCAGCGTTTACCAGCGGTAAATTCAGGAGATAGAGATTGTATTGCGAAAACGACAGGGGAAAATGACCAAAAATTCAGTGACAAAGTTGTAGAGAATCATCGAATTAGTAAAAAGTATATATATTGTGCACGCGAATACGATAAATAGTTGCCTGTACGGAGCAAAATGTCTGACTGACACTGATACAAGACGCTTTGTTTATGAAAATACGAACTTTATCCTAAAGCGAAATGAGAATTTTTTCAAATTAATGTAAATGATGCATATTTATCCAAAACAGAATGCTACCGTGGGTAAATATGAAACAAAAGCTATGACCCAGTACAAGAATAGAAAAAAAAACGGAATCTACTGTATTTAAAATAAAAGTTATTTATAGAGTCAGGTCATTTCAATCTGTAAACACTCTCTGTTTATATTTGTAAAAGGCATTTATAGCTTGCCATTATTTATTTTTGTATCTAACAGCGAAATATCTCACATAGGTTTCAGATAGTTTGGTCTATGTCAGTTACTATCTATTATATCCGCGTACACAACATGCCTTAAAAAATCAATGACACTTTAAAACTCTGCTATTGACCTTTTTGTCGTACCTGCTATAGTTTTCACGATATTATGTATATTTACCATTTATTATGTTAAATTACTCTATAATTTACCACCAGAGCGTGCCGCTTAATATCTCATATTGTATCCATAGTCATTTTATTATGCCTAGATACCACATTGATAGTCTGTAAATTCCATTCACCTGTTATTTGGGCCCAAAATGTCTTAACATCTTTTCTCCGTAGGTCCATATATGTGGACCTCAATTCTTTCCCGTTTTAAAAAGTATAAAAGGATACTCTAACATAATGGCAATTCCAGTCTCAGAATGATATGTTTCGATGTCCAAGATTCGAAACAATGCAAATAAATTAAAATTCTTGCTCTCAAGTCAAGTTTAAAAAGAAATAATTTAGTAATAATCAATAATATTGCATTAATACTCAGTCAGTAGTGAAAACGTTACGTATTCACTAAGTATATCTGACATATTTTCATCTATCTATAAAGTGAATTTCCTCAGTAAAAGTCATAATTGGCATTAATGATAAAAAGAAAAAAACTTAATAAAAACATGATATGAAATTAAAGCCTAATATTACACGAGGAATGAATCTAGGAACATTTGTTTCGTTTGTAAAACAAACCTCTCTATTCCATTAGACAAATTATCTTTATAACGAGAATTTTTTACTTGCATCTATCTATACAAGAAGAAAGTATTGTATGCATGAAAATTTTCGACTTCCGGTTTTCAACTAAATAAGCAAAATTGAGATTGAAACTTTTACTTTTGATATAATGTTTATTGATTTAAGAATTACTCTCTAATATTTGCATTAATTCATTAATCAAAACCTTAAATCAAAATTTACGTTTATTTCGATAAACGAAATTTTACTTTCTAAATTTTTACTTGTTTCAACCATTATTGAATTACAAACTTTTTTTTCGCAAGAAATTGTTACTTATCTCCTTTTTGAATCTCTTAAATGTGTTAACAAAGCAAATTATGTGAGAAAGAAATTCGGATGTAAACTACAATGAAATGGAAACAAATACAGTTGGAAATTAAAAGAAATTTTTTTTTTGTTTTTCAATGGAATTGAATTAATTACTGCTGAAGCTCTTAACAACCAAATAATGTTTATCGAATTCAGAATTGCTTGTTAAATGCCAAGTCCATTTTTTCTAATTTATTAAAGTCTGAGAAATAACGTTAGTTGATAACTAAAAAAAAGAAAATCCTTTATTTTTTAAATGATTTTGCATTGAATTAGGAAGCAGTAGTTAATATTTTAATTGCGTGAACTACAGTTTCCAAATTTGAGAAAGTCTTCGAATTTCGGGAGTATTTGGTTACCTTAGGCATAGCTGCCAACTTTTACGCTTTCTTCCTACCATTAAAATTTTATAATAAATTTTCCCTTATTAAATCGCCGAAATCATGTGATTCAATGATGCAAAAATTTCTATTAATTTTCAGTGGTAACAAAAAAGCGTAAAAGTTGGCAGCTATGCCTTAGGTATATATGCTGTGAGCTGGTGAATTCATCGAATGTCAGCTTCAATATTATTTTTAGGTGATAGTGAAATTGCTTGATGCTGCTCTGATATATACAGGAACTCTAGGAATTTTTGTCCAAAAATGTCGAAGTTAAAAGTTTATAGATAGTAAGTTTTGATATCGTTTATGGACAATAGAGAGTTTTGTTCAAAAATGTGAAGCCTAGGTGAATTCCATATAACGGACGGAGTTTTTGATAAATGGTAGATTGTATTGGAAACAGTGTTTTGTCACTGGTGTGAATGAATTTTATTAAATCTGAGTTTATTTAACACAGTATGTATTGAGGGAAGGTACTTGGGTTGATTTCGAGTACAAAAGGCACGTTTAGCTTGATAAAGGTGTGCTTTTAGAGTTTTCAGTGGCCTTGTTATGGAGACTCCGTGGTAAGATATACTTTCAGATTGATTTGAAATAAATATTTATTTCGAGGTCGAAAAGCATCAGTAGTAGATATAGGTATTTGATCTAATGATTGGATGTAAAATTATGATAATCTAGTTAATCTAGCATTTGAATGCGGAGTTTAATTTTATCGGCTTATGTAACTGTTAATTCTCTGTTTATGTTTTATTGATCTTTTACTGAAGTTTAATGCTGTAAAACTGTAAAACTGTTATTAGGACTGTGTTGAACTGTTGATGGTTGAAAAAATGATCTCTTGGCATTTCAAAGTTTAAAAGCATATTATTTATTTTAAACAAATTTCAAGTTTAGTTTTTTTTTTTTTTATCCAAGCAACGCACTTTTAAGAAAAATGTGAGTAAACTGGTTTTATTATATTTTGAGTTATTCTTGTCTTAAACATGGCTAGTGAGATTACTAATATCCCAGACACGATGACACTATACTCTATCAAGAAATCCTGAATTTGCGTCTAGGATAAGAAAGAAAAAACATAATTTTACCACTTCTGTGAACTCTGGAATGCGTTCTATTTATCCGAATCTGGTGCAGTTTGAACTACAGATAATTCAAATAATTCGCTAGTCATATGTTAAATAAATATTTTGTAATAGTATTCACCCACAACTGTTCCAGCTATAGAAAAAAAGCGACCGTTTCCATATCCGGGATATTTGGTGTAAGCATCGCAGTAACTTCGAAACTTCGGCGATTGGCTTACGCTAAGCAGGAAACATACGCCAACATACCTTTGCCCAACGCCGAAAAGGAGCCAGAGAGAGAGAAATTCAGTTAAAGGAAAGCTAGAGAGAAGTTCAATTGAACGAATGCTATCGAAGGGATAGCGTCAAAGAGATCAGCATGCCGCTTATGATAGAAAAAAATGGTCAAAGCGTTCATTAATGTGAAAGTAAAAGTCGAATATGTAACTAATCGCGTAGTGAAACCTCTCCTTTATTGCATGTGCGTTATTTAACCTGGATAATAAATGGGTTAGTTTGAAAGATCAAGTTATTCGTCTATTACTACATGTTGTGGAAATCATTCATCATAGCGCATAGCATATTATTGCTATATTGATCCTACATTGAGATATTTACGTATTACTATCATAGTTAAACCGAACCGTACAAAGATTTATTGCTATATCAATCTTACGTGAGGAAGGAACCATTACTTTTGGCAACAATCATTGCACGTAGAAATAGGAAATATGGTTTTGCGTTTACAGCACGTTGTCTACTATAAAAGCGAAAACACATTTATTGGAAGCAAATTAAATGTTTACATGAAGGCATATTGAGCATTAAATTGTATACACCTACTGTACACTTATTTTAATGCTACAGTGCCACCTTTCCACGAATTTTCTTAAGGACATTTTTATTTAACAAATCCCAAGCACATCAGTTGAACTATCAGTAGTGTAAATTGCATCTCATTCGGAGAAATAGAACGCTCTCTAGAGCTCTCCAGAGCAATATCGTGCAGCCCATAGAGGAACTTAGTATTGCTTACCTTTACTTGACACCCTTTCGGGGATTTTATTCAAGTCATAAAATCTTAATTTGAATCAGAAAAAGTATTTAATGAAAATTTTCTTATTTCTATTTGATTATTTAATAATTCTGATTAATTAATAATTTAATAATTTAATATTTTTTATTAAAAATTTGTTATTATGCTCATAAATACCCACTTTTTAAAATTTCACCATAATTTTAACTTTTTCTCTTTATTTAATGCTAATTAAATTTGATTGGCTGACTACTCTCTCCTGATTGGCTGATGAAGTTATCAGTCCAATCCTTTTCTTTTCTTTTTCATTGTAGTACAAATAAGCTACAGCTGTACTTTTTTTTGCGTGGCTCCGCTATGATGTGATGTACATTTACTCATATACAGGGAGTGGAGTTAATTTGCAACTGGGAATCCCACTGATACACTCAGCTGTTTACTGTTTAATAATTCTGTTTTAATAAGTTTAGTTTATTTGATTTGGAAAATAACCGGAAGATCGTCAAGTATGGACAAGAAATGCTTATGTTGTTTCAATATCGACCTAGAGTGGGTAACTTATTTTTCTTTAATTCTGTGTGATTTTTCTCTTTTTAATGTCTACCGTTCTGTTAAATACAATAACATTGTAACTGAAACAAAAAAAAATATATCAATATTGAGATATTTACATAGTTGAAACGTGATTTTATAAATTTTAATTAAACTGTCGATATAACTTTTTAATATTCGTTTTCTAAAAAATTCATTTTAGAAATTTACATTTATTCGATAAACGTAGTTTCTGGTTTCTTATTCTTTTTATGTTTTGGCATTCGATTATTTAATTACAATTTTTTTTAAATTAAAAAATGCGCATTATTTCTTTTTTCTAAATGTTACGACTGTAAAGAGAAATTTCAAATAATAAATAAAAAAAATTCAACTCAATTAAAAAGATTGTAACTCCAACTTTTAAGGATAAAACAATGTTTGCTGATTTTGGAATTACTGTCTTATCTTTGTACTTTAAAATTACCAAATAAAAATTCAAATTTATTCGATCAACGAAAAAAAATAACTTTTTTATTTTATTTTTTTTTATGATGTCCTGTTATTTAATTAAAATATTTTCATAAACTAATGCTGTTTATCATATTTTTATTTGAGTTAGCAAATTAAATCGTTTGAGAGAAAATAAAAACAAAAGCTTATAAACATATGTTTCTTTTTCGTGAAATTCAATTAAAATTCGATTAAAGCTTTTAAAAACCAAATAATGTTTATCGATTTCAATATTGCCTGCGAAATGTCGTTTCTTATTATGGATTACATAGAAATGTGCACATTTTTTTAAAAAAATTAATTGATTTATTTTTTTTGTCAATTTATAAAAACATAAATCTTTATTTGATCAAAAGAAGTTTCTCCTTGATACATTTTCTAATCAATTTGACATCAGACTATCTGATTAAAAGCTTCATTTTTCTTTAATCATATTTTTGAATAGCTTATATGTGTTAACAAAACAAAACTTTTGACAAAAAATTCAGCTCTAAAAAAAAAAAGCTTAGAAGTTTGAAATATATGTTTCTAAATCGATTAACTTTTATCTACCGACTGTACTTCTAAGTACCAGTTGTTTTGCAATCCTACACTCTAAAATTGGAAGGAGTGAAAAGTTGACTCTTTGGAAGAGTGAGAGGCATTTTCCCTCTTTTAGGAGTGAAATTTATAAATATGCACTCTTTAAACAGTGGAATTTTCCACTCTCTAGAAAGGAGTGAAATATCTCACTCCGTTGTCGAGAGTGACTGTCTCACTCCGTTGACAAGAGTGAATAGTTCACTCCGTTGATAGTAAAGAAAAACAGTTTTTCCAATAAAACCACACATTCCCGGATACATTCTCGGATACCCCGTTATCGAAACGAAACGCCTAAAATGAAATCCGTTATATATAGTAGCACGATTTTTAAAAAACTGAAAAAGGCATTGAAATTGAAATAATAAATGAATCGATAGAATTATGGACAGGAAATATATTTTATGCTTTGCAAATTGTAGGATTTGCCAGTGCTAAGAACAGTGCAGGGAAAACAAATATTTGAAGTAAATTTATGCTTAGCTGCAACACAATTTTGCTTCTATTTTATAAACAGAAATTTAATATCTCTGAATGCTAATTATTTTCCTCTTTATTTAAATAACCTATTCTACATATTTTATATCATTTCTAACCTCTTTATGAATATAAACAAAATATAACTATATAGATTAAATTTTCTGTTATTTTTAGCACGTTTGAAATTAAAATGTAAAACATAGAAATGAAAAACGTTGCATTTAATCAGATTTTATACTATTTATTATAGCAAAAAAAAAAAAAAAAAAAAAAAAAAGAGTATAAATGTGTCGGTAATAGTCTTAGGAAAAATTTAACAGCTATAATTTAAGAAAAAAAATTACGTTTTTTACCCTGACTGAAATTTCCCCCCTAAAAATTAGTTTTGAAAAGTAAATTTGGGGGCCCCTTTGTATTTCAGTGGGTAAGCTTCGGCTTCACGGGCCTATTTGGTAAACAGGCCCTGGGCCTCGCACAATCTTAATCGGGCTCTAATTATGAAACATTATTAGCAAGAAAAAAATTAATGAATAAATAAATAACTGCTTTGTTGTAACGGAATTTTTGTCATAGCGGAAATGTACAGACGGGTGTTCGCACATTTTTTAGACGATTTCGGCGTTGTTGTTTTTAACGTTTAAAATATGAGTATTGCTTTCTGAAATAATCTGTATGATAATCTTGTTTCTTGATTCTAATTCTGCGTAATGCTTTCGATGGTAGAAGGTTTTTTGTAAAATTTACAGGGTTATTGCTTCCCATGCGTCTTTAAAAACTTTCCAGATTCGATCATCGTGGTGGTTTTGCCCTTTGAAAGAGCTCTTTTCAGCAGACCAAATGCACAATAAACCATAAGAGAAACGTCAGGTGACTGGAGGAATATGTTTAACGGTAAAAATACAATACCTGTGTGAGTTTTTAATGTTTTCAACGAATACAGCGGTAGTTTTTGAAGTATGAGCAGTATCTTTGCTTTGATGCAGTTTCACCCTTTAAAAGTCATTGTAATAAAGAAAATGGCATTTTTTCTATAAATATCGGATGTAACACATTCTCTTAATAATATAATGAATTGATTGTAACATTTTTGTCCAATATTCTTATTTTATTTTTCTATTGTAAGATAAATTTGCGATAGTCATAAATCCTTACCTGAAACTTCGTTTTCCGCCTTGAAATGGGCTCTTTTTTCCCTGTTTTTTTTTTTTTTTTTCATCTGGTATCTTTTTACTATGTATATGTACTGATTTTTGAAATAGCACTTTCCAATCAATTGTTATGTTTATTTCGCACTAAAAAGTTTTTATATTATGCGGTTTGCAATCATTTTAGACTGTGGAATTAGCATACTTCTGTTCGGAAGAAGAAAAAAACGCATCTTCCCATTCACAGCTTTTTTGCATGCGCAATCTTGAAATAAGAATAAATTTGAAAGTATCAGAAGATAATATAAATTACACATAATAAGTTGTTGTCAGAATTTTTTCCTCTAAAATAATTCCATTTTTTAAAAATAATTTATCAAATTAGTCTAAAAAATGTGCGAACAGTCTCTGTATTATATGATACAAAAAGAAGGTTTCAGTTTTCTTATTTACACAGTTGAGAAACACCGTAAATATTTATGATTTCTACACAAATTTAATAAGTGTGCTCGAATATCACAAAAGAAACAAAGCTAAAATAATGTAATAAGAGCTTTTTTAATTGTTAGCGGCGGTAGAATACTGTAGGTACCAGTTCTCGTCCGAGCGCAGAAGTCAAGCAGCAACGAGCTCGGTTACTAATTGGGAGGGTGACCGCCTACGAACAAGCGTGTGTGTGTAAAAATGAGTTTCTCTTTTTTATTCATGAATTATAGTCACTCTTCTGAAAGAGTGAGTATCCACTCCTGTTCAGAGTGAATATTTACTTCTCAGGAGTGAGTATTCACTCTTTCAGGGAGTCAAGAATTTCACTTTTTCCTAGAGTGAATAGTCACTCTAAAGAGGTTGGGCAAATTTTGACTCTGCGATAGAGTGAATATCCACTCCTCCGGAGTGAATAGCCACTCTTTCTTATTTAGAGTGTACAGAAGAATCTATTCTTACGATATTAACAAGACCTTCAAGGATCAATGCTTTAAATAACTTTTAACCTCACTAGATAGCAACAGCAGCTATAAGTATCGAAATATTTCTTTTTAAATATTTATTTCAGAGTTTGTTCATCAATTTGAGTCGGCCATATTGAGATCTCTTGCTTACTTGAAATTATTTCAATTCTACGCACAAATACTGAAGTCAGGGGACTGATATTTTTTTCCCATATTTCCTATGATCTTAGAATACAATTTAGCATAGTCTTTTTGTTAAGTACTCTTTATAATTTATTTACCAAACCAATTTTTAATTTATACTTATAAGTACCGCTAGTTCTGATTAGCCTGAAAGGGCTCCAGTGAATTCACATCATAGCATATATAGAAACACGTGAATATATATATATATCTTCTATAGTATAAACGTTGTGTCACAAAAGGTTTGCTAATCAATGTTCAAGGCAGAATCTAAAGAAAGAGGAAGACAAAGATTGGTTGAAGAACCTAAAGCTTCTCCAAGTGCAGTACTTTCAAAACGAAAATAAAGAGAGTTTTCTATTTCCAAAGACATTCGCCAGCAAATTAGAGGATGTCATTGACCAACCTTTGTATCGAATTGAAGCCGCTGTGTACTTTGTGAACTTAGCAAAATACAATCAAAGCCTCATTCAAAATGCAGCACATGTGAAGTTTTTCGTGTGTAAACGAGAAAAAAAGTTTTTTTTTAAATGTCATCAAAGATAAATCTTTTGAAAATGTTATAATATATAATATATAAAAATCATACAAAAATAAAAACAACAATAATTTTCTAAATGTTTTAATTCATTCTCAAAGTCTGAATACTTTTGTAAATGTTTAATACTGACGGTAGCGGAATCAGCCATTCGATTTAATTAAGCGTATTACATGTAATTTGTGGAAAGTGAGTATTTTATTTTGGCATTTATCTTTTTATTAACACTATATTAACATGAATTAAAATTTACATGCAATTCCTTTTATTAATTCGTAATGTGGTAGATAAAGGTTAAAATGATTTTGACCGTAGCATTCAGTGGTGAAATAACATTTATCGATTACAGAAATACTCGCTAATAACTCAATTAATTCATTAATAAACGCCTAACATCAAAAGTTAAATATTCTTGTTCAAATGATAGCTTCACTTTAAAAACTAGTCGGATGTGCCAATCCTAAAATTTTCTTCTATTTCACATAGGTTTTGCATACACTAAAAATGATTCAGCACCAATTTATATCAAGGTCTAACTGAATTTAAAGTTTTATTAAATTCTGTGCACTAGTTCTTGAGATATGACTATCGCTAAAATCATGTAAATCCTGAAAAATGTTGCATAGCAGCGCCACCTGTAAGGATATTTACACCAAAACCTAATCAACAACAACTTATGTCAACGTCTAACAGAATCTCAAGTTTGATGAAAATCCGTGCATTAGTGCTTGAGATATAGCTATCGTGAAACTCATGCAAAAAAGTAGCATAACAGCGCCACCTGTTGGGGTATATACACCAAAACGTAATCAACGTCTATTTATGTGAGGGTCTAACTGAATCTGAAGTTTTGTGAAAATCAGTGCATTAGTTCTGGAGATACAGCTATTGCGGAAATCACGAAAAATGCTGCATAGCAGCGCCACCTGTTGTGCGATTTACACCAAAAACTAATCAGCACCAATTTATATCAGGGACTAACTGAATATAAAGTTTTATTCAATTTAGTTCTTGAGATAGAGCGCCCACAAAATTTTTGTCACACAGACAGACATTTTCTAAAAACAGTCAATTCGTGTTCAGGACTTTCTAAAACGTATAAATCCGTCGAAAACCGAAAGGCGAAATTTTTCATGAATCCAATACTCCCTTCTTGTAAATATAGAAGACAGTAAACACAAAACAAAGCAAAAACAAAAACAACAACAATAAAATTGGCGTCCCAGTATTTAATTAAAAATTCTTTTTTCTAGAAACTAATGCTATTTATCACGTTTTTCAATCAAAAGTGCTAACAAAGCGAGAAAAATTAATTTGAGAAAAAATAGTGCTTTAAGCAGAAAGCTCAAAGAAAAGGGATTTTTTTTTTTTTTTATAGAATTCAATTAAAAGAATTATGACTGCGCATTTAGTAGATAAATAATACTTTTCGATTTCGAGAAAGCTTGAGAAATTATATTTGTTTATTAAAGATAAGTGGGAATGTGCCCAAAATATTTTTATCATTATTATTACTTTTTTTTTTTTTTTTTTTTTTTTTTTTTTTACCGGTCTATAAAAAACACACATCTGCATATATAAGTATTGAACTAAGAGCTTATTATTTAATAAAGATTTTTTAATTAAGAATTATGAATTTATTTTATAGAATATCTTACATTTTTCTCCTGTAAAAAAGGCTGCAGATTTCCGGTTTTTTTAATTAAAACGACATAAACTTAAAATTATGTAAAAACTATGCATGTCTATCTAGACTAATATTATAAAGTAGCAAGTTTGTCTATACTAATATATTATAAAGAACGCTTGTAGGTGGTAATTTCTGTAACTCCAAAGCGAAAAAAAAATAATGGTGGCAAAATCATAATTACCATCTCCGCACCAACATTAGCAATGTTTTAAATTGGTACAACAAACCCCGAAGGGCTGCAGGAGAGAAAAACGTTCTGAAATTACGATTTCTGTGATACTGTTGGGGTCAGAAATTTGAAATTTGGTGTGGTGGTTACTTTTAAAATATAAATACTCGTTATGAACGTTTCTAAAAGTCCGAAATTTAAAAGAATGAAATGAGTGGAAAACGTTATAAATTACAATTTAAAGATCTAAATACTTGAAATTTGACATGGCTGCTACTTTAAAGATATAAATGCTTGCACAGAACAGTTTCTAAAAAACCGAAATGTAAAAGGGTGCAGGAACAGACAACGTTCTAAAATTGCAAATCTGTGACTCTATTGAGGCTAAAAACTTGAAAATTGGCAAGGTGGTTACATTTAAGATATAAATGCGCCCTAAAAACGGTTTTTAAAAATCTTCGAAATTTAAAAGGGTGAAATGAGCGGAAAGTGTTCTAAAGCCAGTCTCTGTTACCATTAATTTGAACCTGTTAAGACTAGAAACTTCAAACTTGATATGGTTGTTACTTTTAAGACATGAATGCAGACAGAACAATTTCTAAAAAATTCGAAATGCCAAAGGTGGCAGGAACAAAAAACGTTCTAAAATTGTGATTTCTGTAATATTGCTGTGGCTAAAAATTTGAAATTTTGCATTGTGATTATATTTAAGTTGTAAATGTTGTCTAAGAACAGTTTCTAAAAAATTCGAAATTTAAAAAGGGGAAATGACCGGAAAATGTTCTAAATCACGATTTATTTGTATTTGTTAAGGATAGAAACTAGAATTGTATAATAAAATAAGATTTATTTTTACTCCAAACAATCTAAAGACCTCATGCAGATTAAATGCAACAAAACAGGTTGCCAAGCAGCTAGTAATATCATAAAGAAGAAAAATTTGTCTGTACCAATATTTTAAAGAACATTTCTTCGTAGGGGTGATCTCTGGAACTAACGAATCGATTTTAAAAATAATGGTGGCAAAAGGATGGTGAAACGTCTCTGCTCCATTTTATATCGGTACCTACCCCCAAGGGCATGCATGCAGGAGCGAAATATATTCTAAAATTGATTTTTTATGATACTGTTGGGGATATAAATCTAAGATTTGGCAGATGGTTACTTTTAAAATGTAGATGGTTGCTAAGAACTGTTTCCTGAAAATTCCAAAACTTAAAAGGGTGAAATGAGAGGAAAATTTCTAAACACGTTCTAAGTTACGATTTATTTGGAATTGTTAGTGCTAGAAACTTGAAATTTTACCTGACTGTTACTTTTAATCTTTTCTGACGTAAAGTCTCGCGAAGAACAGTTTTAAAAAAAATCAAAATTTAAAAGATTTAAATGCGCAGAAAACTACTAAATGGTGATTTGGAACTACAAAACGATTTCAAAACTCTTTCAGGATAATACTATCTCATCAAAAAGTCACCTGTAAAAAATACAGTCAAGTCTCGTAACTCATTTACCGTAAAAAGTACTGAGATCGTATAAAGCCAAGTTTAACTATCTTATTAACTCTGAAATTTTCATTCACAAATCACTCCTAGTCTCTACATCTTTAGTTAATTATTATTTTGTGACTTGGCAATTACGTGGCATGAGAATGTGATGTATATAGTTAGTCTTAATCAAATAATACTATAACATATTAAGGTGTAATAACTTCCCTGTGCGTATATAATTTGCCTTAATTAAATTATCCCATCCCATCCCATCCCATAACATAGTAAGGTGTAATAACTTCCCTTTGCTGTGTAATTGCCAAGTCACAAAATAATAATTAACTAAAGATGTAGAGACTAGGAGTGATTTGTGAATGAAAATTTCAGAGTTAATAAGTTAGTTAAACTTGGCTTTATACGATCTCAGTACTTTTTACGGTAAATGAGTTACGAGACTTGGCTGCATTTTTTACAGGTGACTTTTTGATGAGATTTCACTTCTTTTTGTAAGTAATCCTCCTTTTCTTGATTTTGGGTTCTTTTTGGAGATCATCCACTGATTTTCGCTAAGCCCACACTCTGTCCCTATTATTTACAGGTATAAAAAATTTGAAGCTTTAGTTTCATTTGCAAAGTACTGTAGATAAAAAGAGATTTCAGGTTCCTAGGCAAGCACTAAGTTATGGGAGGGGGAGTGTCAAAACTACTCTCTATTGCTTCCAGGATAGGTGCTATCCATCTGAGATATTATTCGCAGCCCTAGATACTTGATATTTAACATAAAAGAACTTTTCAGTATAAAAAGAAAGCCAAAATTAAAATTTCCGGAAATTTCCAATAAATCAAACTATATTCCTTTTTCAATTTTTTTTCCGTTTTTTGAGTCTTTTTTTTATTATTTACGGATTTTTTAATTTATCCTTACTTTGTGTACTAAACCCTGCCTTTCTGCCAAATGTCAAGCTTCTAGGGACTACAAAATCGAATTATTTTCAAATTTTCGACTTTTTATAAATTTATTGATTTTTCGATTTTAATTCTAAGTTACCTGATTGTCATGCCAATATAGTAATTATTTGATCCGTCTTCTTAGGATCATTTAGGTTCAATTTAGAGATAAATCAAGTGAATCTTAGAGTCACCATGATTTTATTTCGAAAGGACTATCAAGCCATAAGCAGCCAGTAATGTCGGGAGGGTAGGGGGAGTTGTGAAAATTTTTGTGGGGCTAATATCTTTTAACAATCCATATTTCATATGTGAAGTAAATAGAGTTTAACCTGTAAAAGAAAACAAACCTGTCTATAAAGAAATCGCCTATATCTGAGCCAGTCTATAGCGGAACTTTTCTATAACGAAATTCGTAAACGAAAGAAAAGAAAACCATAATCCGGGGGAAATAACATAAAACAATTAGGGGCGTTGTACTAGCTAATAGGACAATTATCTTAAAACTAATGTTTCTAGCAGTACAAAATCAAATTGCTTTCGAATTTTCGATTTCTTAAAGATATTTCGATATTTCGATTTTATTTTCGAATTTAACGAATATTTTAATTGTTCCTTTTATTGAATAGTAAATACTAACTTGACACCAAGTTTTAAGTTTCTAAGACTACAAGATAAAATTATTTTCAATTTTTGATTTTTTCGAATTTTTTTTGTAATTTTCTGGATTTTTTAATTTTTTCTTATTTTGTATCCTTTATTACAAATTTCAAGTTTCTAGCGCTACAAAATCGAATTATTTTGAAATTTCCGATCTTTTTCGAGTTTTTTATTCTATTTTCGAATTTATTGTGTTTTAATTTTTCCTTTTTCTGTATCCTAAACAATTAGTTTAAGCCAAATTTTAAGTTCTAAAGCTACAAAATCAAATTTTTTTTCGAATTTTCGAATTTTTTTTTCGAATTTTACAGATTTTTTATTTATTTCTTTTTTTGTATCCTAAATACTACCTTTATTTCAAATTTTAAGTTTCTAGCTTTACAAAATAGAATTATTTTCAAATTTCGTTTTTTTTTTCGGTTTTTTGATTTTATTTTCAATTTTTGTTGTGTTTTTAATTTTTTTTTTCTGAATCCTAAACACTACCTTTACACCAAATTTTCAGTTTCTAAGACTATGAGATCATATTATTTTCAATTTATCTCTTTTTAGGTAGCTTTCAATACAAAAAAGTCCTTCCGGCATGTACCGGGAATTTTAAGTTTCAAAGGCTAAAAAATCAAATTATTTTAATTTTTTCAATTTTTTTCGAATTTTTCGAATTTTTGAATTTTTTTTTTCGAATTTTCCGGAATTTTTAATTTTTCCTTATTTTGTGTACTAAACCCTGCCTTTCTGCCAAATGTCATAACATAAAATATACTACCTTTATTCCGAATTCCAAGTTTCTAGCGCAACAAAATCGGATTATTTGAAATTTTTCGATTTTTTCAATTTTGCTTTCGATTTTTTTGGTGTTTTTGATGTTTTCTTTTTCTGGATGCTAAACACTACCTTCACACCGAATCTTAAGTTTCTAAGACTACAAGATCGTATTATTTTCAATTTTCAATTTTGATGGAATTTGTTTAATTTTCGAATTTTCCGGATTTTATAATTTTTCCTTTCTTTGTATCCTAAACACTACCTTTTTTCCAAATGTCAAGCCTAATCTTTTTGATGACGCGTGAACGAGTGAGTGAGTGAGTGAGTGACAAAAAATCGAATGTTTGAGTTCATCTATCGTCTGAACCAGCAAAGACAGAAAGTTGTAATTTTAAATTTTGGTCCTGTGTGCCAAATACTCTAGAAAAACGAAGTTTAAATTTTTTGGGATGCTCCAGCGCGGAGATATTGGGGGGGGGGGGGTCAAAAGTGCCCTGAGTTGCTTCCAGAAAAGTATGCTTACGGCTGTCCTTTCTCGACTTGGCGGAGTCACTGTCGTGCCTCCAGATTGACAGTCTCTATTTGAACTGCAATGTGTTATTTTTTCATCTCCGTGCAACTGCCAACAGCGACAAACTTCCAAAATTACCATTTCTTTGAATATATTTAGGCTAGACAAAAAATGAACATATTGGTTAAGGGCTGTGCATATATAACGTTATCACTTTAGGGGGGCAGGGGGGTTGTCTTTCGATATCGTTGTGATTTTTAATCAAACCAATTTTTTCTTTTTCTTTTTTTACTTTTTCATTACATTAAAATAGTCTGTTATTTTGTTTATTTTATTTATTTATTTATTTATTTATTTTTAGTTTTGTTATCTATTTTATAGAAATTACAAAATTATTAAAGACATTAAATGATTATAAGATGATTTCATTCCAAAATATGGAATAACGTTTGCATTCCTATTCTTCTGCCATATGCATAATCCGCTGCTGTTGGAAAAAACAGGTTCAAAGTATGCTTGAAATTATACTTGTCGTGTTTACTAATAAAGAAAAGAGATAGAATGTATCGCTGCAGTGCTTGCTGTCTAGTGGTTTGCTACAGATCTCTTTGTTTGCCGGTTCAAGGTTTCTATTTATCTTTCTTGAATTGGCAGATTTAAAAAAGCGAAAATTGAGGAAGTGATAGTAATTGGTCTCGTAATTTAGAACCTTGATCAGGTGACGAGAAAATTTGATAACGTTATGTATGTACAGCCCCTTACCTTTAAGATGTAAATGGCTAAGAGAGGTTAAAAAAAAATAGAAATTTAAAGTGTTTGAGATGAACCGAAAATATCCTAAATTATGATTTCTTTAAAACTGTTAGGACTAGAAACATGACATTCGACATGGTAGTTACATTTAAGACGCACATACTCACTCAGAACAGGTTCTAAAATTTTGAAATTTTAAAGGATGAAATGAGCGGTAAACGTGCCAACTAAGTAAGGAAGTACAGTCGAACCTTGAGTTAAAGATTGCAAAGGATCCCTTAAAAATCATCGTTAAATCGGAGAACACGTTACACAAAACAGTTGGTAAATATTAATTCCGAAATTTACCTTCCTGTAGTATTTAATTACATTTTCCTTTTAGCGTAATCAAGATATACTTTTAATAATTAAAAATGATTGATAATTGCTTTACTTTTTCCTGAAATGAAGCTGCTAATGTGAAATTTTTAGTTGTTCATATAAATGTCATATATCATATAAATGTCATTAATCATATAAATGTCATTCCCATTGAACTTCATTAAGTATTTTCTCGCCTCATCGAACATGATATTGGCTTCACTTGAAGTAACTTTCGAGATTTATCATGTTCTAGAATCGAAATCGAAAATCTAAATGAGATATATTTTAGCTGTGTTCATCACAATATTCTTGAAAAACCTGTATTCACAAACAGGAACGTGTGTTTCACACAATTTATAAATGAAAAATTCTGTCTAGAAAGTCATGCCAAACTGATGTCTCAAATTCCTCTAAATCAATTTTTTAAAATATGTTTAGGTTAGAAACAAAAAACTAGTCGTTGGAGGCCACCGTAATACTTACCCATCATGGATATACATAATATAAATATGAAAATAAAACATGTGTAAACTATTTATAAAATGCATTGCAATTCGAATAAAATCCTGACTTGATGACGTCATAAACTTTAAATGCTCTATTACTCCAAAATTGATAATCATATTAACTAACGGTTTACTGCGTCGGATTAAGCGTCTCATTTCCACTTAAAATATATCTTTGAATTGAAATTTTAATGAAATACAGAGTCAGGAAAAATCGAAGAATGTGGAAAATAGGATTACAAATATCTCGGCAACTAATTATCCGCTCGACTTCATTCTTTATGCAAAATTTATGTTTTTGTATTGTCTTTTATATTCACTCCTTAAATTGTTCCCGTTAATCAAAGTTACTGCAATTCAATAAGCTTCTTCCAATTATTACATACTAAGTACACACCAAATTTCAAGTCTCTATCTCAATTTGTTTGGGAGATAGATCGTTTACAGACAGACAGACGGACGGCAAAATGTTTTTTCTAAGAATATGTTTTTCGGAATCTCCAGTCTCTGAAACGTGTAAATCAGTCAAAAAACATTTTTCGATTTTCAAAACGATTACAAGACTTACCCTATACTACGTATGTTGGGTAAGTAATAATAATAACATGATGTTACCTTTAAGATGTAAAAGATGCTTGATAATAGAGGCTCTAAAAAAATTGAAATTTAAAGTGTGCGATAACCGAAAATAGATGGATTTTACCTGTGTTCATCACAAAATTCTTGAAAAACATGCACTCACAAAAAGGACCGCGTGATTCCGGAAAACTATCGGTGTATAGATAAAGAGAAGAGAGAAATTCTGATAATTTTTCTATGTAAAAAATGCATTTAAAATATTTGAAAATCCTCAAAATTATCTTTTAATAGAGGGAAACATAATCCGTATAACAAGGATCATTCAACATAGAAATAAATATAGTAGGATCCGGATCATTAATAAAAAACCGAAAATATCTTGAATGCTAGGTTTCACTCAATATTGTATGTACGTGGAGGTCCTGTACTTTTGTGTTACACGTTGACTAAAATTACCAACTGCTGTTTAACGGAAAAAAATAGTATAATGAAAACACACGGATATTTGGATAACTATACAGCAGTGGTATTTACTGCGCAGCACGTGGGCCGCATGCGTGCCCCCAAGTTGGGCAGATACATAAATGTATACAGATATGTATTTTATTTTTAAAAAAATATTTTTTTACAGACCATGCGATTGTTTTTCAAATCAGATATAATAAACACAAATTCATGGCTTCTAAAAAAAATTTCCAGTTAGTAACCCCAATGCTGGAGAAGTCTTATCTATAGCATTTCATTTCATCTTCAGGAATCTCCCCTATTAATTAATAGACTTATCCGCTAAGCAGTTAATATAAAATTGTTAACATTGGTTAAAACTAACATTTACCTACTAATAATAAGTACGTAATAGTATAGTTCATTATAATCTATACAGGCTGATTCAGAACTATAGGTCAAAAATGTAAAGGCAGGTAGAGGGGATATAAATGAACAGATTTCGTATAGGAATGTGTGTTTGGTAATGCCGCGTTAAAGCGCTAGCACATAAAGTAGTATGAATCACAGAATACTCAAAAGACAAAAGAAAGCAGAAATTTATTAACAGTTTACAAGAGCTGCTCGAAAGAGCGATCAACCAACAGTGATGCAAGATTCACAACGGCGGCGCATGGAGCGGCGTGCATTAGAAAAGACGTCAGGCCTGTCGATCAAATGTCAACAGACACAACAGACAAGCAACAACAGCAAAAGACAAGCGGGCAACAAGATATTCTACAGATGTGATGGGACTCTCGTACACGAGGCTTTTAATATGGCAGCAAAAGAAGAAATCCAAGCAGGTTCAATCAGGAGAACTCGGTGGCCAGAGAACTGGACCCCTGTCCATAGACAGCGTATAGGTAATTCCTGACGTCTCGGCTGAAGTGAGGTAGGGCTCCATCGTGCTGGATCCACATTCATCTGCAAACTGGAGGAACATTGACCAGAAGTTCACGTAAGACCTCCTGTAGGAAGATGTTGTATGTGTGGCCAGTCAAACGACTAAGTAGAATGTACGGTCCAACTAAGTTATTGTGCACAATGCCTGCTCAAACGTTAATGGAAAACCTTTCTTGGTAGGCATGTGCTATTGTGCCATGTGGGTTATCATGAGCTTACAGGTGAGAATTATGGATATTAAACATACCCGACCGCGTAAATGTAGCCTAATCAGTGAATAAAACATCTGCAGGGAAGGTTTGATTGGCTGCAGTCTGCTTTATATACCAACGGGCAAAGTTGAGACGTGGAAGATAATCGTCAGGGATCATTGCTTGCACTCTCTGTAAATGATACGGATGCATTCCGTCTTCATGTAAAATCTTCAGAACAGTTGCATGGCTCACACCCAACGCACGTCCTACAGCTCTCCAGATTGTCGACGGATTATACTCTACTTTGTTTAGAACATTTTCTTCCACTGCAGGGGTTCTGCGATATCTTACAATGCAAATATCACGCCTGGAAGCATAAAACGCTCCACTCGTGCTTAACTCCCGATGCCGATGCTTGAATGTTTGACGATCCGGTTGATTCCTATCCGGGAATCGTTTCCTGTACATCCTTTGCGCAGCTAATCCATTTCCTTGTGCAGTCCCATACATGAAAGGCATGCCGGCAAGCTCCACATCGGTGAAACGATGTATGCTGCTCGAAATCCAAGCGGAAAATGAAAAATCTAGCTGCCGCAGCGCTCTTATACGCAGGGGTTAAATTCCTTTTGTTTAATTACAGCCTGTCTCAAAAGTTTAGGCACAATCAGAAAACGTGAGTTATTAAATAACATTACAAAACTAATCAAAAACGTACTATTTGCTTATTAGATCCTGTACAATTATTCAAATAAATCACATAAAAATGAATAAATGGATACATTATGACACTTTGATAAAAACTTAAATCAGCGCTCTCTACCGGCTCAACGCGGAATTACGCACACACATTCCTATACGAAATCTGCTTATTTAGGTCCTCTCTACCTGCCTTTACATTTTTGACATATAGTTCTGAACCACCCTGTATAGACATGAGCAGAATTCTGGGGGGGGGGAGGGGGGGCTTCTATCTATCCATAGAAACTGTTCGTGAATTATTCTGAAGTGATAAGTACTAAACTTCATACCTGTTGTATACATACATAAATTTCGTACCAATAGGAGTCAAGGGACAGCTACCCCGCATTCCCTTGCTGTAGTTATGCCCTGGAAATGAGCGCAAAAAAGCAAGCGCGGCCCTTGAGCTGACGTCCCTTGAGCTGACGTCTCTACCAGATTTTTGCTCTTGCATTAATTTTAGCGAGTAGCACTGTTATCGAAAATATTTAAGAATAAAACAAATTATCTTTCACAGTCAATTTATCTTTAATACCAACCCTGATATATACAATGCAAACGAGGGTTTGATTCATGAAGTACGTTTTTCTTGGAAACAAATGTATCAACGCATTATCTTCTTACGCTGTGTAAATGTTTGCATAAAACGTAGATTGAAAAATTTTATTTCTCCCTAGCGAATTTTAGATGGTATTTTGCTCTTTATAGAGTTTATTTAAGGATTACGAGCCTGGTTGAAATTTCCCAGGATGATAAATGTTGTATAATATTTCATTCTGTATTATACTGTTATTAATGATATTTTTAAAAAAAATTCTTATCACTATAGCTTACACAGAAACTGTAACACGTTTAGTGAACGTTGCAATATTTTAAAAATAACAAAATGTGGGAAATCTACTTAATATTATGAAGTTAAATTCCTTTTGTTTAATTACAGCCTGTCTCAAAAGTTTAGGCACAATCAGAAAACGTGAGTTATTAAATAACATTACAAAACTAATCAAAAACGTACTATTTGCTTATTAGATCCTGTACAATTATTCAAATAAATCACATAAAAATGAATAAATGGATACATTATGACACTTTGATAAAAACTTAAATCTGTAACTAGTGCGTCTTGAAAATTTGGGCACAATGTAAAACATTGTGATTTTGTTTTTTAGAGGTTTATAACTATTTTTTTAAAACGACAAAAAAAAATTTATTTTCGTTTTTTTTTTTTTTTTTTTTTTTTTTTTTTAATAACAATGCTAGTAAAAATGATAGGGCACTACAATTTTGGAAATTTTATCAATATAAATGGGTTTTTTTTTTAGTTGAATTACATTTTTCCCCTTTTTTTCTACATAGAAAAAAATCCTGACCGCTCGGCCTACAGGCACAGGTAGATTTCGAAGACGCAGACCGTGGGGCGCCTGTATGTGGGGAATGGCGGAAGAAATGACCTTTTGCCATGATGCGATAGTTGGAACCGCCCACTTCGAAACCTAACTTGTCTGCAAGCGAAGCCGGCTGGGATTTTTGTTTGTTTGTTTGTTTGTTTGCTATAAGGGTTGGTTCTATAAAAAACTTGTCAGTATAAAAGTTTTTGATAATATTAAAAAGATTTATAATAAATTTAAGCGGATTTGATATCTTTTGAATTGACGAAGCTAGGAATTTTTTTCTTCTAACCCCCCCCCCCCCTTGGGACCATTTTTAAGGATATCAAAAATTAGTCATACATAAATATCAGCCCTTTTCCTAGAAGTAGTAATAACTTTAAACGGATTCGATACGTACCATAATTAAGAAATTATGGGTTTTTTTCTGTTTTCACAAAAAGCCCCCCCCCCCCTTGGTTCGATTTTGCCCATTAACGAACTTGACCTAGATTCCATGCCCCTTGATTTTATGTATCAGTTTGGAAGAGTTTTGTGCAGAATTATTGACGTTATCGTATCCATAAAAAAGTGACATGGATAGATAGATAGATAAAGTTTTGAACTGTGGGTGGTTTTGGGTTCTGGGAGTCATGATCAGCGTAGATCTGTAAAAAAATTTCAAAAATTCTAACTTAGGGGAGAATGTAATAGGTAGTATTTCTTACGAAATCTACCTAAAAGGATAAAGTATTGGATACATAGAGAATTTCGACTTCCATTCTTTGATCGATTTACTTTATTTAGGGATGTCTTGATTACAATTTGTTTAGTGATTTTTGACTTTGATTAATGAACAGAGTGCTCTGTTTGGCTATGCATTTTATGATGAACTATATATCTATAACTAAGTTTCTATTGTATTGTACACACATTTTTGTATTTAAAATTATAGTTAAAGCATCAAGTGCATCTTCAATAGTTGGAGCATCATAGTTGAGATTTATTCCAACAGAGCGAAAAATGTCGAGACTGGGACTCGAACCTGGTCCCAGTATTTTTCGCTCAGTTGGAATAAATCTCAACTATGATACTCCAATCATTGAATATGATTTACCTAGTTGAAAAAAAAAATGTCCCTCTTTACATTATGATCAAATATATCATTTAATATTTTTAAATGGTGCTATTTTTGAATAGTAATTTCTTGGTATGGGATAACGTCAAATAAAATGGGATAATTTGGTTTTATGGTATAAATTAGTTTTTTAAATATTATTTGTGGCAGAAAATACCATGTTTTTTCAATGGCCCCTTTTAGTTGTTTAGTAAGGTCATATTACGTTCCATTCTTGTATACTGCACGGTTTAAGATACCCCAAATGTTCTCAGCAGTGTTAAAGTCCGAGCTTAACGCTAGCCAATCTAAAATATAAACGCCACTGTTTCGTACTACGTGAGTTATGGATTGAACGATTGTCGTGCTGAAATCTCCATTCAGTATCCCCATAAGATGTTACCAAACGGAAGTATATGTTGCATTAGTGTCTCTTGATACTTTGTTGAATTTCGTTTCCCATAGAGCAATGCCAGGCAAGTTTAGCCATTAAATCCAATCGTCCTCCAAACAATGAGACCCTTACAGCCTAGTCATCTACTGAAGAAAATATGTGGCTGTTTTCTGAGGATATGCCAATTTCAGCCACCAGAACCATCCAGATTCCACTAATTTTCGTTGCTGAATAAAGCGGTGAGCCACTTGTTCCGTACGGCATATACTTTCGAGCCCAATCCATTCTTGCCTGTTTACGGTGTGATTTTAGGCGCGGTTAGCAAGATTTATTTTTTAAAACAATATTTTGGCTGTCTCTTATGCGTCTATGTATCGTGTCCTTTGAGACAATGACACCGAGATTATTTTTATTCGTTGAATATATCGCAAATTTCATTTTAAATATGTATCTATATTCATTATAAGTGCGCAATTCTCAACGATTGTAAAAAAATATTGAATATGTTCACATACGTTTTATCTTCATATATTTTCATCTTGATCTGTAAATTATCTTACGTATCATGATATAGCATTTTAAAATATTTCTGAAACTTTTGCAGTATTAACTAAATTGTATTTTTTATTACATTATATTATAAGCATTTATTTTTACATTTTATAAATCCTGAAATATGGCTTAAATATATTGCAGAGGTTTTTGTAATTTCAATAATTATTTGAAAATTTATAACAGCTCAAAACCATATCATATTTCACTAGCAGTGGAAAGGTTTCAGAAGATATGAGCCACCTGAAAGAGTATAAAGTAAAAAAAAATACTTAAAAACGGATATATAGACAGACAAACATATCGATTTCGTATACCATTGATACTGAAATGGGACTGTCTGCAGACAAGGACCTTAAGTACCAAAACCGGACATACCTGTTCAAGAGTTACGCATGAACATACATATAAAAAAATATACAAACGAAGTGTATATCCTCTTTCGTTGAAACTCTGTTAAAAAGACAATTCAGACTATTAAATTTCAAAATTCAGATAGGAGGAATGGTCTTCTAAGTGCAAAATAAACAGCATTATTGATCGGAAAGTAAAATCCCGTCAGGTAAATATGTTATGTCCAGACCAGTTTCGGTAGCAATCAACGTAGCATCGTCGTGTCAAAGAATGATAGAATGTTGCTCTTATATAGAGAAGAGACGTGGGGCATGCACCACGCCTTTGAATTTAATTCAACCAAAGTTATCTCTAAACTTACTTATATACGTGAACTTGACATTCTTGAACCATTCCATATGTATAAAAATCAAATAAAAAGAAAACTGCCCAGTTAAACTGAGGGCATTGAGCTCACAGGCTATTCACAGTAATTGTATATTATACTCGTATTTCAAAGAATTTGAAATAAGCCCCTCGAAAAATAAAGAAATCGACAATATATATAAGGGGGGTTATCCCCCGTTACCCCCTCATAGTTAACTAATGAACACTATAAACTAATCAGGGAAGCCTCTTATTACAATGAATATATATATACAAAATTTGAAGAAAATCGGATAATGCTGCATGAAAAACCCATTTATCTAAATTAAGGGGGATTAGCCCCCCCCGTTCCCCCCTTTATACTTAACCAATCAATCCCGAAAACTAATCAGGGAAGCGTCTTAACCCAATGAACTTATAAACAAATTTTGAAGCAAATGAGATAATTCTGCATGAAAAACCCATTTATATAAATTAAGGGGGGGGATTAGCCCCCGTTCCCTCCCTTTATACTTAACCAATCAATCCCGAAAAATAATCAGGGAAGCGCCTTAACACAGTGAACCTATAAACAAAATTTGAAGGAAAACGGAACAATTCTGCATGAAAAACCCATTTATATAAATTAAGGGGGGAATTAGCCCCCCGTCCCCCCCCCTTTATACTTAACCAATCAATCCCAAAAACTAATCAGGGAAGCCTCTTATTACAATGAATATATATATATACAAAATTTGAAGAAAATCGGATAATGCTGCATGAAAAACCCATTTATCTAAATTAAGGGGGATTAGCCCCCCGTTCCTCCCCCCCTTTATACTTAACCAATCAATCCCAAAAACTAATCAGGAAAGCGCCTTAACACAGTGAACCTATAAACAAAATTTGAAGGAAAACGGAGTAATTCTGCATGAAAAACCCATTTATATAAATTAAGGGGGATTAGCCCCCCATTCCCCCCTTTATACTTAACCAATCAATCCCGAAAACTAATCAGGGAAGCGCCTTAACACAGTGAACCTATAAACAAAATTTGAAGGAAAACGGATATTTCTATGAAGAGTTATCGCGCTACGTACATACATACATACATACATACATACAGAACCGGCGGGCACATAAGCTCTCAGGCTTTGATAGCCTGTGAGCTAAAAAGTGTTGTTAATTATGACTTCGTTATTCCCCCATTGTCAGATTGTAAGAGACTCCTTTTTTCTCAATTTCTACTATATATATATTTTTTTCATATTACCAGCTCCTTTTCCATTTAACTTTCTATTGGCTGACCTCTATTCTTTCTTGTAATTCTATTACTAAATAAATATTCCCCTCGAATCCACTTCTCTTCTATGTAAATGAGCAAAATTTCGTCATTATTAGCGCTGATGACGGTATGCTGAATACTACTGAAATTAGTCTGCGATAGTTAGTACTAATGCTTCAAATATTATTATCTACTTATTGTACAGCGCCAAGTATCATATTAATTGTCACTTTTCAGCTATGTTGGAAAATAATTAAAAATTCCGTCATCCGATCGTAGATAATTTACTTCACCTTTTTATCACTTATTTCACTTTTTTCTTTTTTTTTACTTCACTACATTCACTTTTTTTTTTCAACAGTATATTAGTAAATCTCTTACATGTGCTATAAAGCAAAATATATGCATTACCTCTTAAATTTACTAACAGATACCAAATTTTGTATATAGAATATTTTCTTTTCAATAAAAATAGCCCTTAAATTAATAAATACGTTCTTAAAAGCTATATTTTGCTTCATAACATATCGATAGATGAGCAGAACCTTGTGACAAAATTTATTTCCATATCTTTAAAAAAAATTTTAAGAAATGAGAAATTTCACGATTTTTTAGGTCAGTTCTAGTTTTAGAAAATACAGTTCCGGCTTTTAATTATCGCTGAACCAATATGAAACAATTTAGGAATCCTAAATATTTGAACTTTAATTTAAAATAATTTAAAAAAATCGAAAATTTTTGCGAAAATTGCGATTTTGGGGTAGGCAGATAATTTAATAAATTGCAATCAATAAATCGTATATACCATCAACATTTGATATCTACGATGTTATAATTATTTGCCATTCAACCGAGTGAATTGTACATCAAATACACGCCATGTTTTCAGCAAACCATATTTTTATACTTAGATTTATTTCTCCATATTTTATATGGTAAATTCCTTCAACTATCTTTTCGATTCAATAGATTACTTGTCAAGGTATTAAGTTCATGTCGAAATTCATTAATTCTTCCGAGTCAGATAAACAGCTTGTTCATGTGAAATTAGATTAGAATCCGAGACTTATGAAAGTGAATATGTCATAAATAAATTGAAGTAGAAGGTAAATACACTGCTCAAGATAATTAGGGGAGCACATGATTTTAACGAAATTACACAAATACTTACACCAATAAGTAACTTAAATTAAAACATCCATAATTTAAAGCATAGCAGAAAACAGAAAAATAAAACTTCATATGCAAAGTTCATGATGTTAAAAACCAGAAAAAGGGGAGAAGTGAAGAAATCAAGATTTCGCAGAAATGTCTGTTTCACTGTCTCAGTTGCGAAATCCAATTGCTCAGCTTTTGTTTTGAGAAAAGGGTGATTTGAAAATGTCACAACAACGTGATTTACCGGAATCCATGGCAAGGCGTATTAGAGATAGACTTGAATCCGGGCAAACACAACGAAGAGTAGCGGACGCTGTTGGAGTTCCAAGAAATGACTTGAAAGGATGTGGAATCGATTCTAAGAAACAGGAAATGTTAGATGTCGACCAAGGCAAGGTCGACCACGTGCACCACAGCAACTGATGACCGATATATCCTGTTAACAGCTCGTCGAGACAGAAAAGGGGATGATACTCAGTTGCAAAAACGGTAGCTCTTGGCAACACGACGAAAGGTGTCCAGCCAAACAGTGCGAAATATTCTTCATCAGGGTGGTCTCTATGCACGTAGGCCCGTAGGCCATCTGTATTCCGTTGACCACAAGCCACTGTGCGGCTCGAAGAAGTTTGGCTGCTGAACATCAAGGTTGAAGGCAACGGATTGGAGTCAAATGCTGCTTCCCTATTCAGTCTGGCGTGTGACACTCGACGTGTTTTTGTGTGTAGGGAATTGGGCACTCGGAATAACCCATTTGTTCGTGAAAGATCACATTATAGACAAGGTGGGTTGATAGTATGAACTGGAATCAGCATAGGTGGACGTACGGACCTGCATATCACTTGGAATGACACTTTGACGGCCCAAAGGTATACATACGAGATACTGAGACTTCATGTCATACCTTACGCTTCACCCATGATGATTCCTTAAATTTCATGCTTGATAAAGCCTGACCGGATACAGCTCGTCTGTTGGAGAACATGGTTGAAACTGAAACAATACAGCGTATGGAATTGCCAGCATGCTTTCCTGACCTGAATCAGATCGAGCATGTTTTGGACACACTCGGAAGATGCATTGCAGCAATACGAAGGATTTCGTTTATTGCCAGGGACAAGGAGATTGCAATTCTTGAAGATTGGAACAGTATTCCTCAAAGTCTTATCGATAACCTCATCACATCCACGGAAAACAGGTGTGCAGCAGTCTTAGCTGTTAGAGGGGCCCACACGCCGTATTAAACAACTTGCATCATTACTAAACAATACTTTTTTCTGTAATTTACATGCAACCAAATTGTTGCCCTAAACCATCTGTTCATGTTCTTTCCATCCTTTCAAAGAATTAAAGCTCCCTTACAATTTTTTGCATCTTATTTTCTGTATTGTGCATTGATACACGTGTATTATTCATTTTATACCCATGCATGGCTCTCTCGCAATGTTTTCTTCTTTTATTTGCTTGCTCCCCTAATTTGTTTGAGCAGTGTATTTATTAATATCAGAATTAATTATTCCTATGAGAAATTATTGTGTAAATGGCAAAAATGTAGTGCATAAATATTTTCTTAAACATAAATTTTTATATTATGTAAAAATAGAGTATTTTCTTTAAAAAAAATTCTAATGTGATTTTTATTTCGCATGTATGCACTACTATATATATTAACTATAAATATAAAGTCAGCAATAAACTTTTAATGCGAGCTTTATATTTGTAATTAATTATTTGCTATTCAACTAAGTGCTTGTATGTCAAATACATGCTATATGTTTTCAGCAGACCATATTTTTATACTTAGATTTATTTATCTTTCCATGTTTCATGTGATAAATGCCTTCAACTATCATGTGGATTCAATAGATTGCTTGTCAAGGTATAATGTTCATGTCGAAATTCATTAATTCTTCCTTGTCTGATAAACAGCTTAGTCATGTAAAATTAGATTAGAATCCGAGGCTTGAGAAAATGAATATGTCAATGAGGGAAGGCGAAGGTAAATTTTTATTACCATGAGAATTAATTATTACTATGACAAATTGTTGAGTGAATGAAATAAATAGTCTGTAGATATTTTCTTAAACGTAGATTTCTGCATTTTGAAAAAATTAATTTTTTTTTGAAAAAAATTCTAATGTGATTTTATTTTACATGTATGCACTATTATACTTTATATGCAAATATAAAACCCGCAATAAACTTTTAATGTGAATTTTATATTTGTAGTTAATTATTTTCTATGCAATCGAATGCATTGTACGTCAAATATACGCTATATGTTTTCAGCAGACCATATTTTTATACTTAGATTTATTTATCTTTCCATGTTTTATGTGATAAATACGTTCAACTATCATGTCGTTTAAATAGATTGTTTGTCAAGGTATTAAGTTCATGCGAAATTCATTAATTATTCCTAGTCTGATAAAAAGCTTATTCACGTAAAATTAGAGTAGAATCCGAGACATGGGAAAATGAATATGCCAATGAGTAGATAGAAGTCAAAGATAAATATTTATTATCATGAGAATTAATTATTACTATGAGAAATTGTTGGGTGCATGAGAAAATAGCCTGTACATATTTCCTTAAACATAAATTTTTGTATTTTGAAAAAGAAAAAAATTGTTCTTGAAAAAAATTCTAATGTGACTTTATTTTGTAATTAATTATTTGTCATTGCACCGAGTGCATTCTATGTCAAATACACGCTATATGTTTTCAGTAGATCATATTTTTATACTTAGATTTATTTATCTTTCCATGTTTCATGTGATAAGTGCCTTCAACTATCATGTGGATTCAATAGATTGCTTGTCAATGTATGATATTCATGTCGAAATTCATTAATTCTTCTTAGTCTGATAAACAGCTTATTCATGTAAAATTAGATTAGAATCCGAGACATGTGAAAATGAATATGTCAATGAGGAAATAGAAGGCAAAGGTAAATAGTTATTACCATGAAAATTAATTATTATTATGACAAATTGTTGAGTGAATGAAAGAAATAGTCTGTAGATATTTTCTTAAACATGAATTTCTGTAATTTGAAAAAATAAAATTTATCTTGAAAAAAATTCTAATGTGATTTTATTTTTCATATATGCACTATTATATATTATATACAGATATAAAACCCACAATAAACTTTTAATGTGAATTTTATACTTGTAGTTAATTATTTGACATGCAATCGAATGCATTGTACGTCAAATACACGCTACATGTTTTCAGCAGACCATATTGTTATACTTAGATTTATTTATTTTTCCATGTTTATGTGATAAATGCGTTCAACTATCATGTCGTTTAAATAGTTTGTTTGTCAAGGCATTAAGTTTACGTCGAAATTCATTAATTCTTCCTAGTCTGATAAAAAGTTTATTCACGTAAAATTAGATTAGAATCCGAGACATGGGAAAAAGAATATGCCAATGAGTAAATAGAAGTCAAAGATAAATATTTATTTTCATGAGAATTAATTATTACTATGATAAATTTTTGGGTGCATGAGAAAATAGCCTGTACATATTTTCTTAAACATAAATTTTTGTATTTTGAAAAAAGAAAAAAAAAATTTGGAACAAATTCTAATGCGACTTTATTTTGTAGTTAATTATTTGTCATTCAACCAAGTGCATTTTATGTCAAATACACGCTATATGTTTTCAGTAGATAATATTTTTATAAATAGATTTATTTATCTTTCCATGTTTTATGTAGTAAATGCGTTCAACTATCATGTCGATTCAATAGATTGCTTGTCAAGGTATAATGTTCATGTCGAAATTCATTAATTCTTCCTAGTCTGATGAAAAGCTTATTCACGTAAAATTAGATTAGAATCCCAGACATGGGAAAAAGAATATGCCAATGAGTAAATAGGAGCCAAAGATAAATATTTATTACCATGAGAATTAATTATTACTATGAGAAATTGTTGGGTGCATGAGAAAATAGCCTATACAATTTTTCTTAAACATAAATTTTTGTATTTTGAAAAAAGAAAAAAAATTAAGGTATTAAGCTCATGTCGATTCAGTAGATTGCTTGTCAAGGTATTAAGTTCATGTCGAAATTCATTAATTCTTCCTAGTCTGATAAAAAGCTTATTCACGTAAAATCTTACTTATAATAAAATCCGAAGGCGAGAATCTGTCTGTAACCATTCCAGGCCGTACCACTCTGGTCTGCGTATGTACTGTAGTTAAACGCCATGTTAGGCTTAATGAAAAAGCTATGCTAAATTATCTTGAAATCATGTCTGTTCAGATTATTTTTCCTATAAAACATGTATATCATATTCTATTATAATGTTTTAAGTTCTTAATTAAAAATCCAGATTAAACATCCGAATCCCAGATATAAGCCATATAATAGAATATCTCAGGTAGGGGAACGCTGCGTTACGATTTGCATATTCGCCATTCCCAACCATCAGGGAAAAAATAACAAATTGCGCGTGCGCAAGAACCGGGTTTATGAGGTTACTGCATATATCAAGTTGGCGATTACATTTGGCTTGGTTTTCGGATTTTAGGCAGAGGCACACGTTGTTCCAATTATTGTGTGAACACGTGCAAGTCAGTCGTTGATACAGTTTATAGCTTACGTAATAATGAATTTACCTGAACAATATACGTATATTTCTTTCAAAAATGATGAAAATAATACAATTTATCGAGTTAAAGAACATACGTGGATATGCAGCAGAAGTAAGTTTATTTAATTAGCTATAGTTTCTGAAGATTGTAAAATGCATATAGATATTTTTGTTAATATCTTCTCAGTTTTGATTATTTTTCTTCAATGATCAACTTTAACGTGGTTTACAAATAAATAATAATATTAACTATACTAGATAATAAATTGTTATTTATTTGATAAATAGAGAAAAAAATTTAATTGGCTTATTAAAAAACACCTATATATAAATGATATCTGCCCACAGAAAAAAAAAATGAAATAAATGTTGATCGAAATGTCACTCCTGATACGCTAAAAGCGCCAATCTGGCAACCTTATTCACGTTTTGTAGCCTAAGATTTTCAATCTCTAAGTTTTGACGCATGCGCAATTTGTTTTTTTTCCCTGACGGTTGGGAACGGCGAATATGCGTTGGGAACGGCGAATATGCTTACGATTTTGACTCCAAATCCAAAATGAAGTTTGGTAATGCACAGTAATGCATATTCGCCATTCCCAACCGTCAGGGAAAAAATAACAAATTGCGCGTGCGCAAGAACCGGGTTTATGAGGTTACTGCATATATCAAGTTGGCGATTACATTTGGCTTGGTTTTCGGATTTTAGGCAGAGGCACACGTTGTTCCAATTATTGTGTGAACACGTGCAAGTCAGTCGTTGATACAGTTTATAGCTTACGTAATAATGAATTTACCTGAACAATATACGTATATTTCTTTCAAAAATGATGAAAATAATACAATTTATCGAGTTAAAGAACATACGTGGATATGCAGCAGAAGTAAGTTTATTTAATTAGCTATAGTTTCTGAAGATTGTAAAATGCATATAGATATTTTTGTTAATATCTTCTCAGTTTTGATTATTTTTCTTCAATGATCAACTTTAACGTGGTTTACAAATAAATAATAATATTAACTATACTAGATAATAAATTGTTATTTATTTGATAAATTATTATTATTATTATTATTATTTTACTCTTTTGTGAATCTGGTGACTGAAACCTGAATTAGCAATTGATGTATTTTAAATCCATATTCTTCCTTTTTCATAATTACTACTTTATTAAGATATTTAAATGAAAGAGCTCATTGAATTATTTTTTCATTACTGCTAGTATGTTATATTTTGTAATATTTATTTATTATCATTATTAACTTATCATTAAGTGTTATCAAATAGTAATATTTTTATTATTTTATCAATGTAAATAGAAAAGAGGTAATACTTATAATAAATTTTATCTATATTAGATAAATAAATTTATAATCTCTCTTAATATTATAAATTTATTGATAAAATTTATTATAAATATTATCTTTGTTAATAGTGATAATATATAAAACATAACATACTAGCAGTAATGATAAAATACTACCTCTTTTCTATTTAAATTGATAAAATAATAAAAATATTTTATTTATTTATTATTAATATTAATATTTGATTACATTTAATAATAATAAGTTAATAATGATAATAAATAAATTTATAAAATGTAACATACTAGCATTATTGGTAAAATAATTCAATAAACTCTTTCATTTAAATATCTTAATATAGTAGTGATTGTGACTAAGGCAGAGGACAGATTTAAAATATATCAATTGCAATTTGAAGTCATTTGAAGCAATTTGAATCATCAGATTCACAAAAAAGTAAAATACCACAGGAAACTTTCATGTCCTAAAACACCATTGTAAATTTAATAATAGTAATAAGTTTTATTTGTTACTATCAATTTAATTATCTGAAAATTGTATTGATAGTAATCTAGATATTATTGTATTATTATATTATATTTGATAATAATAATAAATTATCAATTATATAACAATTTATTATCTAGTATAGTTGATCATAGAAGAAAAAGAATCAAAACTGGGAAGATATTAAGAAAAATATCTATAGCTACTTTACAATCTCCAGAAACTGTATCTAAATAAATAAACTTACTTCGGCTGCATATACACTTGTAAGTTCTTTAACTCAATAAATAAAGAAATACTTTTGAGCTTACCTGTAAACGTATTCTAAATGCTACACATAACATATTCTATAGTAACCTTCTTCTAGTGCACCTTAATAATATATACAAATTTCATTATGTTTAAAATAGTGTAACACTTATTAAAATACAACATGAATTATTTTCCCACATAGACCATAATGTAACGGAATACTTTTGGGTGCCCCTGTAAAGGAACTATAAATGCTACACGCTTCATTTTCAATACCAAACATGCTATGATAAACCTCAGTAATGTATATCAATTACATTACCAATCCTACTATACTATATTTATGCAAGTTAACGGACAGACAAACCAAATTCATAAACACTTTTCAACTATGTTGGAAAATGTTAAAAAGTCTAAATAAAAATTTTTAAATAAATATATTTTACCATTTAAGAATTAAATAAGATCAAAATGGAATATGGAATTATATATATATCCATAAAGTGTCTTTTGTGCTACCATCTGTGTCCAATGATCAGAAGAGAAAGTGATTATTAAAAGGATCTTATAATTATCTAAATAGAGATTTTAATTGTTTATAAGACAATCAAAAGAATCATTTCCTACATGTTATATCGGAAAAGAAGACAATAGTAAAATATTCACTAAATTGTATTTAATAGGTAATAAAATATATATTAACAGGGGTCGATCCAGGAAAAATTTGGGGCCTATTTAGGGCCCCTTCACAAAAATCTATTTAATAAAATGTAATGTCTTCACTAATGTCATGTTTTTAATAAATGTAAAATGTAAATGTCTTCACAAAAATCTATATGATAAAATGGGTCCCTTCACAAAAATATATTTGATAAAATGGGACCCTTCACAAAAATCAATTTGATAAAATGTTCCCCTTCATAAAATTCTATTTCATAAAAACTGACTATTTATTATTTATTTGTTATTTTGTGATGTTTTAAAATGTGTAATTTGTAAACAAACAAGTTCACCAGAGAGGAAAACTTCAGCAAAAGGATTTTAAAAAGTTTTTTTTTTATAAATGTTTGGTTTGAATTTGATTAACTGGATTTCATCTTTCGTTAAAAAATGTTATTTTTTACAAAAATATAATAAATTTCACAAAAATAACCTTTATTTTTCACAAAATGCCCCTCCCCCTCCCCCCCCCCAAAAAAAAACCTGCATCGACCCCTGAGATAGAATGCAAAAAATAAATAACTATTAATTTTGTAAAAATTACAATTTCAATTTAATTTAAATTATATGCATTGTTTAATTTTTTTAATGTTAATTGAAAGCAATACCAATTGGCAATTAGAACATACAAGATTTTAAAAACTAACATTATTATTATTAAATAACAATATAAAGTTTAAACAATACATTTAAGTTATTTACTGATAAGCTCATTTGCATAAATTTATATCTTATAAATTAATCTCTATATAATAAAAAATAATTTCATAAGCGTTGGTACTAAATATTTTAAGAATATCATACTACTTTCCCACAGCAAAGGTAAAAAATAAATAAAATAATAAACTCAGGAAATTATAAAATAAGTAAAAATACAATTTTAAATACGTTTTGTATTATTTGCAATTCCTTCTGTTAAAATCAATATATTTCTACTTGGGTAAAGGTGGTCAAATTTCGCTAAATTACGTTTAATTATTTAAAAAATAAATAGTTTGCAGATAATTTAAAATAATAAACACTAAGAGAAAAAAATTTAATTGGCTTATTAAAAAACACCTATATATAAATATCTGCCCACAGAAAAAAAAAAAATGAAATAAATGTTGATCGAAATGTCACTCCTGATACGCTAAAAGCGCCAATCTGGCAACCTTATTAACGTTTTGTAGCCTAAGATTTTCAATCTCTAAGTTTTGACGCATGCGCAATTTGTTTTTTTTCCCTGACGGTTGGGAACGGCGAATATGCTTACGATTTTGACTCCAAATCCAAAATGAAGTTTGGTAATGCACAGTAATTCAAGTACTGGCCGGAGCGCCATCTATTGTCTGGATTTGAATTTAAAATCGAACACATTTTTTTTAAGTATAACATTTTTTTTTTTAGCTGCATTTAAAAATAAATGCTGCGTTGTTTTTACCGAGTTTTATAATTAAAAAAAAAAAACACGAAACATGAATTATTTTAAGAATTTGTGAAATATTTATAATAAGCTTACAAACTGCAAATATTTTTGTTTCAACTATATTATTAAAAAGGAACAAAAAATATTAATTATTATTCAAGACAAGCCTAGAACACAGTTAATTTTTTTCTTTTAAATTTTACTGTACTCAGATAATTTAAAGTAATTAAGACAGTATCTAGATAAAAATTCTGGGTACGATTTATTTAGTTATTTAGATTATTCAGTTTAATTTTGATAAATATTTCATGGATTAACTTATTTTTTCTAATTAAAACATATCCTGCAATGTTTTTATACACGTTTATTATAATTATTATTATTATTACTGTTAAAAAAATGAACAAAAGAATTATTCAGTTTAAGAATTTGATAAATGTTCATAATACATTTTACAAATTACAAATAATTAAAACAATTATTTTTATTGTTTTTTTTTTCAGCTGTATAAGAAAAAAAATAATTCTCATTCAAGACAAGTCTTGAAGCAAAGTTATTATTTTTATTTAAAGTAGTTAAGATAATATTTAGGTAATTTTATTAAAATTTCTTTTCCTTTTTTTTTCTAATCAAAATATAAGTTGATGTCTATGTATATAGTGCATTTGATCAATATATTTTGATAAATTAAAACTTCTGTTCTTATGTGTGTGCATTTAAATATAAATGACATAAATAAAGATATGCAGATTTTTGTAAGAAACAATTGACAAACATTTTTAAGGAGAGAACAAACAAAATAAATTTCAAGAATTCAAAAAATTAAACATCTGGATATCGACTTTCGCTGTGCTGCCATCTGTCGCCTCAATATAAAAATGATCCAGATTTAAAAACAATTAATTTCAAATTGCTCTGTCAAAATTCTTAAATAAAGCTTTTATATCATGAAACTTTTAAACAAGACTGCGGGTTGGGTTGGGTTGATTATTGACGGCCAATTATCTACACTAGGGATATAGGCCCGGGTGGAGTGCCCTTCGTGGGGGTCTTTCTAAGGGAACCTAATCCGTATTTACGCATGGATAAATCCATGGCTCGAAGAAAACCACGAAAACTCCGAACGATTAGGCCGACGGGCGCGATTGGGATCGAACCCAGCACCTCCCGTCTACCAGCTTCGAGAGCACAACCTCTCAGCCACTGGTGGGGCAAACAAGACTGCGGAGAAAAATAACTTACTTTTTTGTCATAGAAATATTTAGCAAATACAAGGTCTGATTCCTTAAACATTTCATTTAAAAGTGCCTGTTTAACATAGTGTCAAAGTTTTATTACGATTTTTTTTTTTGAAACTTTTGTATAAACTCTTAAACTAGACTTTTAGAAAGAATTGAAAGAAGTTATTTTAAACATTATCTTACTCACTCATTTTTTCTTTCTAATAAAAATAAAAATCAGTTAAATATTAGATCAGCATTACATATAAGCCTACTAGGAGTAGAAAACAATGATAGATTTCTTATACTCAATTCATTATTCCGTCTTTCACATAGTCCGTGTCACATCCGCATACAAAACAGTTTCGAGCCATATTAAAATATAACGTAAAAATAATAATTTATAAAGGAAATAATAACACATTCGTATAGCGAACAATGTTAATTTGATGCTGGTACAGACCGCAGGGCCGCATGAGACCACTTCGGCGTCAGGCCCAAGTTTGCTTGGAGGATGCCATAGGCGAAAAATCTCCTAATCTATTTATATCTCCATGATATAAACAAACGAACACTGTTGCAAACAATGAGGGCTGCTTTGTCAAATATGTATTTTTTTTTAATAAACTTGCCAAGCAGGGCTTGCAGAGGCTAAAGCCATATGGTAGGCCTCCCTGCTTTGTTGAATCTGAATCTGTTGCGAACAATATTGTTTTGCCGCCATCTACCGGCTTTAAAATGTTCTTTTCTACAATACAAACCTTTCAATAATAAAACCTTCATACTGTTTGTTTGTATGAAGTCTTATGAAAATGGAACGCAGATCAACAATCCGTCATTTTTGACGGGGTTATATACTAGTTAGATTAGAATCCCAGACATGGGAAAATGAATATGCCAATGAGTAAATAGGCGTCAAAGATAAATATTTATTACCATAAGAATTAATTATTACTATGAGAAATTGTTGGGTGCATGAGAAAATAGCCTGTACATATTTTCTTAAACATAAATTTTTGTACTTTGAAAATTGTTTTTGAAAAAAATTCTAATGTGACTTTATTTTGTAGTTAATTATTTGTCATTCAACTGAGTGCATTTTATGTCAAATACACGCTATATGTTTTCAGTAGATCATATTTTTATACTTAGATTTATTTATCTTTCCATATTTCATGTGATAAATGCATTCAACTATCATGTCGATTCAATAGATTACTTGTCAAGGTATAATGTTCATGTCAAAATTCATTAATTCTTCCTAGTCTGATAAACAGCTTAGTCATGTAAAATTAGATTAGAATCCGAGACATGTGAAAATGAATATGTCAATGAGGAAATAGAAGGCAAAGGTAAATAGTTATTACCATGAAAATTAATTATTACTATGACAAATTGTTGAGTGAATGAAAGAAATAGTCTGTAGATATTTTCTTAAACATGAATTTCTGTATTTTGAAAAAATAAAATTTTTCTTGAAAAATATTCTAATGTGATTTTATTTTGCATGTATGCACTATTATATATTATATACAAATATAAAAACCGCAATAAACTTTTAGTATGAATTTTATACTTGTAGTTAATTATTTGCCGTACAATCGAGAGCATTGTACGTCAAATACACGCCATATGTATTCAGTATACCATATTTTAAATATTTATTATCATGAGAATTAATTATTACTATGAGAAATTGTTGGTTGCATGAGAAAGTAGTCTGTACATATTTTCTTAAACATAAATTTTTGTACTTTGAAAAAAGAATTTTTTTTTAATTCTAATGTGACTTTATTTTGCTTGTATGTACTATTATAAATTAACTACAGATATAAAGCTCGCATTAAAAGGTTATTAATTATGTAACAGGAATTAAATTTATCAAATAAACCTGACATGCTACATGTCGATATTGTTGGAGACATAAGATTGCAACACAAACACTGCTAATATTTCAGCCCATGGATAAGATAGTACGTTTGCGCTTTTACGTTACATAAAAATAACTGGAATCTAAACATTTAGTTTTTTGAAACGCAATATATAGAAGGAAAACAACTCAATATTCTATAGAATAAACACTTAGCATATAGCAGGAAAACAATTCAACTTCACTTTTGGGAAACGCTTCAAATATGCCCTTTTTGATGACGTCAATTAGGCGATTCATAGTGGCCTAGTTATTATTAGAAACTAGAAACGCAAAGCAAAGGAACAAACATGCTGTTCTGATCCACTCCTCATGGGTGTTACTTATACATTCTAATGTTGTTGAACAGAAACTCTAAACAATACATGATATGATGAGAAGAATCGGCATTATCATATGCTTCATTTAAAATATAAGTGTGGGTATAGAAAATATTATTTTATTGAGTAATCTAACTTGATAGAGTATGGCCCATGCTCAGAGAGCTGGTAGTTGAACGGAATCAACTGGATTCGAAAAATGAATCTTTGGTTTTGAAAATGGACACGCTACTTCTGAGCCACTAAGGATAGATCACATCGCATCCATATTTAACACTTATATACTCTGTCAAGTTTCCATAGTGTTTTTCCGTTTAGAATCGGTTTTGAAATGGTTTGAAAATGTTTTAAAAATAGTTTAATTACCTAATCCGTCGGCCGATTTGTACAAACGTCTATTCGGTTCTTACTACAGTGGTCTTATAACGCATTCGTCAAATGAGCATTCAATCGGAATTACCGTTTGAAAACTATCGTATTCACTCACAAACATTCATCATGATAATACACTGTTAAAAATTTGCAGCAAACTGTCCAGTCATTTGACCGTTTTTATAGAAAACGGTTACATGACAGTAATTTAACTCTATTCTGACCATATTATGGTCAGAATAGAGTTAAATTGCTGTTATGTAACTGTTTTCTACAAAAATGGTCAAATGACTGGACAGTTTGCTGCAAATTTTTAACAGTGTAATATACTTTAGGACCCTCCGTGTCCAAGTGGTTATATCGCCATTTCGCTAATCGATTGAGAGTGTATAGGAGAGAGGTTCGACTCCAACCGCTGGCGCAGGGTGCATTCTTCAACATTATTTCTGCTGCGTATTCTATCCTGTACTATCTGTCCTGTGGATAAAATGTAACCAGAACTGCATGGTGTGTGAAATTAATAAAATATGTATATGGATCATTCGACACAGTCTTTGTAGCCACAGGTCTCAAATCAGCTACAAAAGTAATGTAATGAATACAATAGAGTCCTGCTTTGGATCAGGTAATACGTTTTTACCCAACCCGACTCGTAGTTTGGGTCGGTTCGGGTCGGGCTGTCGTTAATTTGTTTTCGTTGCGGGTCGGTTTTTGAGTGGGTTGACTTTAAATGTTTCGGGTGCGAGTCAGGTTTTGACTCTTTCGGTTTGGGTTCACGTTAACCCGATTTTTCAAAAGAAAGTCAAGAATATTTTTCAATTAAAAAAAGAAACTTTCACTACCAGACCGACACACTTTGAGGAGTGATAGTAGACATGAAGACAAACATTATTAAATAGGAAACCATGGGGCGCAAACGTCTTCTGTAGGAGCTAGGGGCCATTAATGTTTAAGGTCCAAAACTTCAAACGATGATAAAAAATGGAAAATAGTGTCGATTCGTTTGCGGGTTTCGCTAAAATCAATCATTATATCACGATTTTCTTCAAAAATTTTTTTTTAAAGTTACGTTCAAATATTGTCGATAGAGGGTGCTTTAGACTTTAGAGTTACGAACAACTATTTTTTACCGTTATTTTTTGTATGGAGTTAAAATTATTCTAAAGTTTAGACTTTAACTTAAATTTTAAGCCCAAAATCGAAAACATTCGGATCGGGTAACTAGCGAAAATTGAACTGTGAACAGAGGGGGGGGGGGGGGGGGGATTTTAAACGTTCATAAACTGATCGATTTTGTTGCGGTTTGCGTGTAGGTTACTTTACTAAAACTGTAAATCAAGAACCCTTGGTAATTATTATTTTGAAAATGACGTACAGCTTTGGTGTCTTCATTTTTTGATAAAGGGCATTTCCGACACATCTCCGACATTTCAATGACATTACACCTGGGTGTTTTACTACCAGACCAACATACTTCCAGAAAGTATTAGGGCTGCAAAGACGACTCGGAATCACATAGGAATGTAACGTTGGAAATGCCTTTTTTGTGAGTTATGGTTAAAAGAAGCAGAGAAAAAAAGCAACGGAAAGAAGCAGAGAAACAGCAATAAATTAATGTGACAGAAAACAGTTTATTAGAACAGTTAACCGGAACAAAATTTTCACTTTTTTTCAAGCTGAAAATCTCTTATAATCCCTTAAGATGTTTAGTTCAATTTCTAAAAACTATTCGAGATACTCTTCTTCTTCACATCAAAAACCGTTTACGTTAAAATACTTAATTATTTTGAATTTACGAAATTATAAATTTTATAGTCTTTGTATCAAGTGAGTTATAGTTTTAAAAAACTCCATGCACTAAAAGAAAAGAAAATCACTTTTTTCAATGCGGAAATTTTCTATAATCCCTTTACAAGTTTAGTTCAAATCCCAAAAATGTTTCGTTTCAAATGTTCACCATCATATCAAAAGCCAGTTTCGACAAAATATTTATTTTGTAAACATTTACGTCAAATTACTAATTTTGTAAAAAATTACGAAATTTAAATTTTTATGCAGTCTTTGTGTCTTGTGAGTTAGTTATATTTAAAAAAGGCTCCAAGCTCTAACAAGAAAACAACCAAAAATTTCCCTTTTCTCAAGTCAAAAATTTTCCATAATCATTTAAGAGGTTTAGTTCCAGCTTCGAAAATGCTTCAAATGCTTTTCATCGTATCAATAGGCATTTACGTCAAAATATTTATTTTTAAAAAGTTAAAAAAGTTAAATTTCCATACAGTCTCTATGTCCTATGGGTTATATTTAGAAAAGGCTTAATCTTTTAACAAGTAAAACAGTAAAAATTTCACTTTTTGAACGACTAAAATTTAGTTATGACAGTTTTAATTTTATGAATTTTAAGCATTTCCTGGCACTATACACGCGTTTTTTACATTCTTCTATCTTTACAAGAAGAAAATATTGGATTCAGAAAAATTTTCCACTTCCAACCTTCGAAGGATTTATACATTTTAGAAGGTCCTGAACACGATTTAACTGTTTTTAGAAATTATCTATCTGTGAGTCTGTCTGTCTGTGTGTGAAAAAAATGTTGTCGGTGCTCTATCTTAACAATTAATGAGCGGAATTTTATAAAACTTTAGATTCAATTAGACCTTGGTATAATTTAGTGCAAATTTGTTTTTGGTTTAAATCGCCCAATAGGTGACGCTGCTAAGCTACATTTTTCACGATTTTCACGATAGCTATTATCTCAAGAAGTAACGCACAGAATTTCATCAAACTTCAAATTCTTTCAGAACTTGACATAAATATATGTAGATTATGTTTTCTTGTAAATATCCTAACAGGTGGCGCTGCTATGCTACATTTTTCGTGATTTTTACTAAAACTGTAAATCAAGAACTAATTCACAAAATTTCATCGAACTTCAGATTCTGTTAGACGTTTATATAAGTTGTTGTTTATTCCGTTTTGGTTTAAATCTCCCTACAGTTTACGCTGCTATGCTACTTTTTTATGATTTTCGCAATATCTATCTCAAGAACTAATGCATGGATTCTTATCGAACTACCTATTCAGTTAGACGTTAACATAAGTTGTTGCTGATTAGGTTTTAGTGTAAATCATACAGCATATGGCGCTGCTATGGTGCATTTTCCAGGATTTATACGATTTTAGTGATACTCATATCTCAAGAACTAATGCACGGAATTTCATCAAAAAGTAGATTCAGTTAGACCTTGATATACGTTGGTGCTGATTCGTTTTTGGTGTATGTGAAACCTGTATGAGATAGAAGAAAGTTTCGGGATTTGCACATCCGAATACTTTCCCTTTTTAGTCGGAAGTTGTGACCACATGAATTTAAATATTTTGATATTCAGAGATTATATTTAAAAGAACGTTCGATATATAGAAGTCTGAATGCATTCTATTGTATCATATTTCTTTTTCTTTATAAGTGATAAAATTTTGGACATCTCTTTTGAATCGTGACCAATAAAGTAATTAAAGTTTTTATTCCAAACTCTCAAAATTTCTGTAACACAATTTTTAATTTAAATTTATATTAAAAATTTCTCTAAGAATTTTATACAAACGTCTTCATATTTCATTAATACGGAAGTGAAATAGCAAATTAATAATTTAGAAGAAAATAAATCTTTTCATTTTCCATAAATTGCATTTCAAAATTTCATTATGAAAAGAGCCCTTAACGTTAAACTTCGGTGAATCTTTTAGCGAAATAAATTTATATTTAGAAACTTACTGAGATGAACTATTTAATTACTTAGTCTAATTATTTTTCCGAGCTTTTTTCCACAGCAAAAGGCAATTTTAAAATATATAAAAGTGTTCTTATGCGAAACAATTATTCAAACTAAGTTAAATGAAAACCCATAACAAATATTAAAAAGTAATTAAAGTTTCTTATCTTTATCTAAGAGGAAATTTACTTTCATCCAAATATTATAAATTATATTGGCATTTTAAAATGACTTTTATTTTCGAAAAAGGGTTATTTAGCTTACATAATCACATAATAAGATCACTAATTATAATTAAATATAGATAAAATGCTTAAGTGATTTGGAGAGGAACACATTTCTTCTCCTTCTTCTCCATGCTTTTCTTCAAAAACTTCAATAAACAAAATTCAAAGTTATCTACGTTACAATTTTTCCCTGGTTTTCTTTGAAAGTTGAAATATAAACTAAGCAAATTTATTATATTTCTTATCGCAAAAATATCCATAAATTTAAAAAGCGTAGAAAATAGACCAAATAGAGCCATATCAACTATCAGGTGTTTATGAAATCCCGTTCACCAGAGCAGATGGAACAATATTATATAGGAATGACCACTATAAAGTTTAAAACGAGATTAAAAGAGCATATGGTAGATATCAAATATGGCAGAAGTGCTACAGCACTGGCAAGATGACATAAAACATAGACTTTAAAAATTGATTTTAAAAATAGTGAAAGAATTTATCCATCAAGGCTTTATTTCCCATCTATTATCCGTGAATCAATAGAAATCTATATGCGTAACGTAAACATTTGCACTGAATCTACCTGATTTGAATTACCTAAAATTTGGCACGTGTCACTTCTCAGTTTTTAAAAGGCAATAAGGAAATATTAATTTTCACGTTTACAGTTGACTATTTCAAGCATCTGCTATTTTACATATATGATCTCGTAATTTATATTTTCAAGTTTATTATCAAAAATTTGCGAGAATATTTTTGTTTATCGTTACATATCTTGAAAATGGCGCCGTGCATGAGCACTGAAACATATGTCTATCATTAAAAAGTCTTTATAAGCCTTTTTGTGTGCCTCTTTGTATCACTTAAGCATTTTATCTATATTTTAACTTGGTTATTTAGCTATTAAAGTTTTTTTGAAGACCAAATACTTTTCCAAACAACAGAGTTTCGCATATTGGTTTCTTCTAAATTCTAGTTTTATTTGCTAATTTCTGGGTAAATTTCATTTACGAAAAATACAGGGAGTACACTGTAAAAAAGACAGGTGTTTTTTTTAATTATGAAATTATAAAATAACCATGAAAGAAAATATATACAATAACCTCTTTCAAATACATAAGAAATCACAACACCCAGAAATAGTATACTTCTTTAATTGCTACAAGCTGTTAAATAAAAACTATAAAAAAATAAAAAAAATATTTTTAATAAATTCTTTTCATGTTTCGGCTCCACCAAAGCCATTATCAAAACAAATAAGAATAATTTATAGTTGCTTACCTATAATGCAATGATTGAAATGCCATTTTTTATTTCTTCTTTATATGCAATGATATTTCGGGAAACTCTCTTGAATCTTGATCGATAATGCAATTACAGATTTTATTCCAAATTATCAAAATTTCTATAACATAATCTTTAATTAAAAATCAAATTATCCATGAGTTTTACACAAACATCTTTATATTTCATGAATACGGTAGTAGAATAACAAATTAATAATTTATATTAAAGAAATCTTTTAATTTTCTATAAATAGCATTTCAAAATTTCACTATGCAAAGAGCCCTTAACGTTAAACTTCTGTGTATCTTTTAACGAAATAAATTTATGTTTAGAAACTTACTGAAAGAAACTATTTAATTAACTTGTGTAATTATTTCACCGCGCTTTTTTCGATAGCAAAAGGTAATTTAAAAATATGGAAAAGTTTTCTTATACGAAACAATTATTCAAGCTAAATTAAATGAAAACCTATAACAAACAATAAAAAGTAATTAAAATTTCTCAATTTCTTATCTTTATCTAAGAGAAATTTTACTCTCATCTGTATATTAACTCCATTGGCATTTTAAAATGAACTTTGTTTTCTAAAAGTGGTTATTTAACTATTAAAGTTTCTTTGAAGAGCGAATACTTTTCCAAGCAACAGAGTTTCACTTATAGATTTCTTCTAATTACTTGTTTTATTTGCTAATTTGTTGATAAACATCATTTATGAGAAAGCATGGAATGCACTGTACGAAGAAGACTTATGTATTTTAAACTAGAAAAATATAATATAACCATGAAAGAAAATATACAATAATCATGAAATAAAATATACAATAACCATGAAAAAAATATACAATAACCATGAAAGAAAATATACAATAACCATGAAAGAAAACATACAATAACCATGAAAGAAAATATACAATAACCATGAAAAAATATACAATAACCATGAAAAAATATATACAGTAACCTCTTTCGAATACAGAACAAATCACAACAGCCAAAAATAATATATTTCTTTAATTGCTAAAAACTGTTAAATAAAAACTATAAAAAAATAAAAAAATATTTTTAATATTTTTTTTTTAATGTTTCGGTCCACCGAAGCCATTATCAAAACAATTAATAATATTTTATAGTTGACTATCTATAATGTAACTGAAACACTATCATGAATTATTCTTTATATGCGATGATATTTCTATAAACTATTATGAATCTCGATCGATAAAGTAATTGCAGTTTTTATTCCAAGTCTCAAAATATCTATAGCATAATCTTAATTTAAATTTATATTAAAAAATTCTTCATGAGTATTATACAAACGTCTTTATACTTCATAAATAAGGAAGTAGAAAAGTAAATTAATTATGTAGAAGAACATATAAATCTTTTCATTTCCTATTAATTGTATTTCAAAATTTCATTATGCAAAGAGCCCTTAACGGTTAAACTTCTGTGTATCTTTTAGTGAAATAAATTTATATTTAGAAATTTACTGAAAGAAACTATTTAATTACTTAGTGTACAGTAAAATCTCGTTATAACGAATTTCTGGAGACCACCGATTAAATTCGTTATATTGAAAAATTCGTTAATATGAAATTACAATATGGTGTTTTTTTTTTTTTTTTTTTTTTTTTTTTAAGGAAATTTTCATGCACATTGAATAAAAATATAATATTATTACTACACTTATATTAAATTTCGGTTAACATGCAGCAAACATGTCAGTAAATAATAAATATACATTATATTACTATTGGGAACTTACTAGTTAGAAATAAGATAATTATTAAGTTATAAAGTTTCAAGATTTTAATCATAATTATTATAAAGGAATTATAGTTTATTTTACATACCTTACGAGTAAAAACTAGTCGTTGGGGGCCACCGTAATACTTACCCATCATGGATATGCATAATGTAAAATATTAAAATAAAACATGTGTAAACTACTTATAAAATGCATTGCAGTTCAAATAAAATCGTGGCTTGATGACGTCACAAACTTTATAGGCTCGACTACTGAATGGCTTGAAAGAGGTTTTTCCTTATAACTCCAAAAATAATAATCCTATTAACTAGCGGTTTATTGCATCTGATTAAGCGTCAAATTTTCAATTAAAATATATCTTTGAAGTGAAATTTGGATGAAATACAGGATCATGAAAAATCGAAGAGTGTGGAAAATAGGATTACAAATATCTCAGCAACTCATTATCCGATCGACTTCATGCTTTATGCAAAATTTATGTTTTTTTATTGTCTTTTATATTCATTTCTTAAAATAAACAATTTCGAAAATTTTTATATACCTTTTATCAGAACGATTATTTCGAGAGTCCGAAAAAAATAGATCCGGTTAATCGAGGTTATTGAAATAAAATAGGCTTCTTCCCATTATTACATACTAAGTACATACCAAATTGCAAGTGTCTATCTCAATTTTTTCGGGAGATAGAGCGTTTACAGACACACAGACACACACACACACACACACACAGACACACAGACGGACGGCAAAATTTTTTTTCTAAAAATATGTTTTTTGGAATCTCCAGTGTCTGAAACGTGTAAATCCGTCAAAAAAAAAATTTCGATTTTCAAAACGATTACAAGACTTACCCTAGACTACGTATGATGGGTAAGTAAAAAATCCACGGATAGTTGCCGTTAATATAACTTTATTTCTTTACAAAAAAAAAAAAACAGAAGGAGGTTTTTTTTCTGCACTGAAGTTGACAATGCATTTTTCAAAATAAATTGTACAAAATGTTTTCGAATATTATTTTGCTGGGATAATTACTTTTTAAGAGTTTCAATGTTCCATAGAGTCCCTTTTGATGGCACAACACAATCTTCGGTACTTGATAGACAATCATCAGCAACTTCATTTTCATTGTTGCCCGCCTGCCTCTTAATTGCGTGTCCGACGAAAGTTTTTTCGCAAATGCTACTTTTTCAATAAAAATAATATTTTTTTTCTCTTGCCAACTCAACATTCGTAAAACTGAACTGACTATTCTTTTAAGCCTTCGATAAATTCGTTAATTTAAAAAATCCGTTAATATGAAATTCGTTAAAGTGAATATTTTTCTTATGTGAAAGCATAGGGCGTTTTTCAACAATCCAAAAAATATTCGTTAAACTGAAAAATTCGTTAAAGTGGTATTCGTTGTAACGAGATTCTACCGTATTTGAAACACTATCATTAATTATTCTTTATATGCGATGATATATCTATGAACTATTTTGAATCTCGATCGATAAAGTAATTGCAGATTTTATTCCAAGTCTCAAAATATCGATAGCATAATATTAATTTAAATTTATATTAAAAAATTCTTCATGAGTATTATACAAACGTCTTTATACTTCATGAATACGGAAGTAGAAAAGCAAATTAATAATTTATATGAAAATAAATCTTTTATTTTTCATAAATTACATTTCAAAATTTCATTATGCAAAAATCCCTTAACGTTAAACTTCTGTGTATCATTTAGAGAAATAAATTTATATTGAGAAACTTACTGAAAGAAACTATTTAATTACTTAGTGTAATTATTTCTCCGCGCTTTTTTTCTATAGTAAAAGGTAATTTAAAATATATAAATGTTTTCTCATACGAAACAATTATTCAAACTAAGTTAAATGAGAATCCATAACAAACAGTAAAAATTAATTAAAATATCTCCATTTCTTATCTTTATCAAAGAGGATCTTGACTTTCTTCCGAATATTATTAATTGCATTGGCATTTTAAAATGAATTTTGTTTTCAAAAAATGGTTATTTAGCTATTAAAGTTCTTTGAAGAGAAAATACTTTCCCAAGCTATAGACTTTCGCTTATTGATATCTTCTAATTTCTGGTTTTATTTGCTAATTTCTGGATAAACGTCAATTACGAAAAAAGCATGGAGTGCACTGTAAAAAAAAACAAAAAAAACCAGATATTTTTAAAACTAGGAAAGTCTAATATAAACATGAAAGAGAATACATAATAACATCTTTCAAATACATAACAAATCACAACACCCAGTGATAATAAACTTCTTTAATTGCTAAGAAAACAGTAGAAAATATTTTTAATAAACTCGTTGCATGTTTCGGCTCCACCAAAGCCATTATCAAAACAAATACGAATATTTTATAATTGACTATCTATAATATAATTATTGAAACGCCATCATTTATTTCTTCTTTATATGTGATCATATTTCGAGAAATTCTTTTGAATCTCGATCGATGAAGTAATTACAGATTTTATTCCAATTTCTGAAATTTTCTATAACGTAATCTTTAATTTAAATTTAAATTTAAAAATTCTCCTTGAGTTTTATACAAATGTCTTTATATTTAAAGAATACGGAAGTAGAATAGCTAATTATTAATTTAAAAAAATAAATGTTTTTTCTTCAATAAATTGCATTTTAAAGTTTCATTATTAAAAGAGCCCTTAAGCAGTGAAATTTCTGTATACCTTTTAGAGAAATAAACTCATATTAGAAACTTACTGAAATAAACTATTTAATTACGTAGTGTAATTATTTCTCCACGCTCTTTCCATAGCAAAAATCAATTTAAAAATTTGTAAAAATTGTTTTATACGAAAGAATTATTCAAACTAAGTTAAATGAGAATCCATAGCAAACACCACAAAGTAATTAAAATTTCTCAATTTCTTATCTTTAGCTAAGAGGAATTTTAAGTTTCATCTGAATATTATTAATTACATTGGCATTTTAAAATGAATTTTATTTTCAAAAAGTGGTTATTTAACTATTGAACTTTGTCTGAAGAGTGAATACTGTTCCAAGCATTACAAGCGTTGCATATTGATTTTTTCTAATTACTGGTTTTATTTACTAATATGCGGATAAACGTCATTTACGAAATAAGCATGGCGTACACTGTTAAAAAAAGACATATATTTCTGAATCTAGGAAAATATAATATAATCAAGAAAGAAAGAAAATATACAATAACCTCTTTCGAGTTACCAAGGATTCCGAAAAGCGTTCTTTATTTTTAGAAACCTCAGAAACCAATATATTTTTTAGATTTAAAGAGGACCTTATGAAAACAAAGTTTATTTTGCTGCCACTGATTTTCGGAAACTTTGCAGAGTACTTTTTATTGTGTATTAATCAATTTTCTCAATCCGGAATATAGTTTTATAGATGTTATCCATTCTCAAGTGAACATTTTTACGTTTAACAAACATGTTTTACAGACAAACATAAATTAACAGCATTAACATTAACATTAACATTAATAGTAATATTATTTTATTACTTGCACACATACAATAAATTACGCAGCTGAAAATGTTTAATTGAGAATTGATAGCATCTGAAAGCAAATATTATTTCGGTTTGAGAGAACTATTTAATGCAGTATAAAAATACATATATATGCTCGAAAACGTTTTCAAAAATCAGTGGCATAAAAAAAATTGTTTTTATACAACAAGACTTGCTTTATAAATTCTTCTTTAAATCTAAAAAAAAATTATTATTTCTATCTACATCGTGGAACAGGTGGCGCGCGCGGCAATCGAGCTTTTAACACTGAACGGAAGGGTAAAGTACAGTCGACCGGAAAATTTTAAAAGCTCAGTTCAAAAAGTAAAGATATTCTAATGAAGAAGAGCATTTTTTGGAATCATGAGTAACTCGGAATAAATTAATGTACTTTTTTGTTGCTGTTTATATTATATTTTCTTAGATTAAAAATCATATGTCCTTTTTCTATAATGCGGATGTTCTCGCAGCCACTTTCAGAAACATGCAATGTCATATAACAAACTATAACACCTTGTAATAATATACTTATTTTAATTGCTAAAAAGTGTAAAATAAAAACATTATAAACAGTAAAATAAGTTTTATTAGACTGTTGACATGTTTCAGGAGTATGTGAAATACCATTTATTAAAGAAGACGGATGAAAGAAGTAGTATATTGGCATGACAAGGAGGAAATTTAGTTATAGAAAAAAGGAGAATTTAACCGATATTGAGTATAATAGAAAAACCAAGTACTGGCGAGATTATATCAAGAAGAAACCAACCAAATAAATTTCAATGAAAGTAGGATAATTTTTCCCTCCAACTTATACTATGCATCCATTATAAGAGAAACCGTAGAGATTGTAACACGCAAAAATGTAATATGTAACGATGCATCATTATTTAATTTCCAAAATTGTGGCTCGAGTTACTCGATAGTTACAAATATGAAAATAAACATCGAAGTAAAAATAAAAATAACGTATGTAATTTGAAAAGGTACGTGAAAAATTAAATGATGGAATTTCAAATAATAACTTTATAGATCGTGCAATTGTTGAAAATTCTTAATTGTTTTGATAATGGCTCCAATGGAGCGGAAACATGTCAGCAATCTACTAAAAGTTATTTTACTAGTTATAAAGTTTTAGTTTACGCCTTTTAACAATTGAAAGAAGTATGCAAGTCATGTTCTGTCGATTTTGGTAGTTCAAGGAAGGCATTTCTAGTACCTCTTGTGACATCATTTCATAAACATACGGGTATGATATCGTTTTTTTTTTTTTCGTTTCTTCCCGTGCTCTGTTATAAACCAATATGTATATGTTGCAGGGCTACATTCAAATGGGACACTCTGTATGATTACGAGGGAAAGTCATAAAGTAAGTCACAAAAGATAATTAAAAATTAACTTACAATGATATTAACTTCAAAACTATTTTTATTTCTCAACATATTCTCCACCAATATTTATGCACTTATATCACCGTTTTATCAGTGCCCTCAAACCCAGCTTCATAACATTATTTGGGTTGCTGTCTCAGACACATTAGAACTTCAAGTTGAACCTTTTCATCATCGGTGAACATCATCTTGCAACTTCTCCAACATCCACCATACAGCTTCGACTTAGCCCCAAGCGATTTTCATGTGTTTAGTCCACTAAAAAACCATCTTGGAAGTAAGATGACGTTCACAGATGATGAAAAGGTTCAACTTGAAGTCCTAATGTGGCTGAGACAGCAACCCAAAGAGTCGTATGCAGTTGGTGTTGGGGCACTCATAAAACGGTGATATAAGTGCATAAATATTGGTGGAGAATATCTTGAGAAATAAAACTAGTTTTGAAGTGAATATCCTTGTAAGTTATTATTTAATTATCTTTTGTGACTTACTTAATGATTTACCCTCGTAAAATAATAAAAATTAGTGAACTTTTTATATAATGTGCATTTTAAAGAAACAAATTACTAAATTCTTCATTCATATAAATAAATATTGCACAAATGCAGTTGCATACAAATAACCACAAACAATAGTACAACTTTATTTGCTCTAACGAGGTTACAGTGGCACTGGTAATGGATTAAAACTAACTGAATTCATTTAAAATATTTTTTAAAATATGTCAATTTGTGATTCAGTATAATCTATTTTATGTTGAAGGAAGCATAAATTTCACAATATTCTACTCTGATGATTATATAGACTAAAAATCAAAAACAAAGAAAATTTCTTCATTGACGGAATAAATTTTACGCATACGCGTAGAGACATCATTCCGAGAAGCTATGTAACGTAAATTCTTAAGAAACATTTCAGAGTTTATTGTCATGCGTTTACAAGATAAATTACTGTTACTATCCTTTTGTTCAAATGTTTTTGTGCAGTTTAACTTTCTGAATCCTTCAAATGTTACATTAATCTTGCTATTCAAGCTACGATCGAATCGATTTATGTGTATAAAAATTGTAATTTATGAGACTTTTTTACCTGTTACTTGAATCCGAATAGTATTAAATAAACGTAAAAGTAAATATGTATACAAATAAATATAAAAAATAATATGTATACAAATAGATATGAAAATTAATATTTTGTACGTAATGAAATTTGGATTTATTTAAACGGAACTCTCTTTAATAAATATATAGAAGTAATTTTAAAAAGTCTCATTAAATCAACCTTTATTCGAAACAAATTTTATTCTTGAATACGCGAAAAACATTGCTAAATATATACACAACATCGTGATTTTAATATTGTACATATATACAATATTTTGTTATATGTTATATGTTCGGTAATATGTGAGTTTAAACGGGTTAAAATATAGCGCGTTAAATTGCAACCAATACTTAAATGGTTAAAAAGAATAAACAACATAATAATTTTTTAAGATTTTTTTCACCTATTTTATTATATGTACTCTTGTATTACATACAATTTTTCATTTATTTTACGTATTAAGTCAAGGGATAAAGCAGGTACCCGTACACAGTCCGATTGTGTTTTTTTTTTGTCTTATTAATGACATTGAACATTGATGAAATCATTAAAACAAACTGAAACATCGGCTTGTATGTAGATGATATTGTTATTTGGACCAACAACTAAAACAATGTTTCTACTCAGTACGGTATCAGTTCATCTCTCAGTGAACTCCAGAGTTTTCCTGAGAATCGAAAGGTTGTTGTAAGCCGTCTAAGTCTTTTTGTAACTTATTTACTATTAACAGACATTTATTCAACATGGAACCTACCATTCTTCTTGAGAACAGATGGATAAACTGGAAGAAACATGCCAAATATCCGAGGCTAACGAAAAAGACAGCCTGTCGCACTGTTCGTCTCTTTTCCGAATTCTTGAGTCAGGTGATGCTCTTTTCGTGACACAGGAACAGGAAAAGAGCACAAATGCAGGTGAACGAAAACAGCACCACGTGATTCTAGCGGTCTGAGGGGAGACGACCGGGAATCATAGTGCAGTAGGCTGGATTTTTCGTTAGCTTCGTAAGTATCTGAGATTTATTTGACCACAAGATTCTTAGTCATGCTCATATAGATAAGATAATGTCCCGGTCAAGTACTCCGCATGAGCCTAAAGGCTATATGGCATATAACGTATGGTTCAATATAGTATATAACGTATGGTGCAATATGGTCCAATGTCATGGAAGCGAAATTGGGATGTCCGTGACGTCGACCATTATAATATAAAGATTGTAGGGTCATGAAGTTTAGTTTTTAGTTTTTATCTCATATAGATAATCTAATTTTTAAATTCAGAAAAAACTGAACGTGCAAAATTTTATCGTTGGTTATTATTGGGGTTCTGGTGTACTGACACAAAGGATTGCTCATAACTCGCTCAAACTTCCTTTCCTAGCATATGGTGTGCAGTGATTTATCGGACAGCAATCTTCATAAGTTCAGAGAAGTTCAGCTTTACGTCTGTAAAAATCATTTTTTATTTCTAAAATAGCTCTCCGTTAGATATTTTGTTATGTGAGGTTGATCTTGAATAAAGAGAGGGTTAGGGAAAGGTGTTCCAGAATATCGTGTAACTATAAAGTTTTTTTATGCATAAATGTTCCTTTTATATCAGTTCCTTTTATATCTTTATTTTTATTTATGTTTTTCAGAATACGAATTACACGTTCAGTTCTTCAAAAATTCGCTTTATTTCTGTTTATTGGGTACTTAATCTATACCAAAGTTATACATTCGTAATATGTATATTTATATAGATATTATTCAATCGGTACCACTGATAACTTAAAAAAAAATTAATGCTTAAATATATATTGATAAAAAAAAAAGTCCCAAGTCTCGTTTAGAATATTCTTTAAAATATTTCTACAGTTAAACACTTCTATTGTTGCAATAAACTTTCAGAACTTTCTCAAAACAGACCATTGTTTCAGCCTTATTTTGAAACAAGTTTCTAAAAGTCATTTTTGGAAATGAAACTGCCATGTTTTTAATTAAAGTGTTTATGTGTTTTGAAATATTCTGATATTCTGTAAATATTTACATGAAAATCACTGTTTTAAGACTGAGTTGTTGGACGTATGAGTCTGCAAATGTGATGCGGCATTACAGCCGAACCGTGTTTTATTTAATGTGATAAAAATAAGTTAGATAATAATGCATCGCATAATTCCAAGTTTATTTAACAATTTTCAAATATATTTGAAATTATTTTAACTGAAAGTAAATTTCGAAAATATCAACTCGTAATTTAAATTATCAGTTAGGTAAATTAATAAGTAAAATAAATAAAATATCGTACCACTTAACCTATGTACAGATATATGAGTACTTTGTAAAAGTATATTTTAATTTTATATGTAATAACTATTTTTATAGACCAATTTGTCAATTAATTGGCATTTTATTCAAACGAAAAATGACGAAAGACAGCTCAAATTCTTCTTGATAGATAATTACAGCATACATGTAAATCTACGTATTAAATATTAATGTGTTATTTATGTCTAATGCATTATACTTACTTTGCAAAATAGTATGCTAAGAAATGTTCTCTTCAACCTTATATTTTTATATAAATAAAGCAAACTAATATTTTATTAATACGGTTGCTTCGAGCGGTTGAAGCACGTACTCTGTAATTCTTGTTATTATAAATGATGCTTATGCATTTTAAATTCATATATCTGTGTAGCTTAATATAGCTCTAGCCATATTTATGATTCACGGCTTCGTGTATTTGAAAATTAAAAGAAATGTACAGCATCTCTACCTTAAAAATTAGATTATTTAATAAAAAATTATTATGCAGGAGGAACTACCTTTTCTTAATAAAACTTTTGCTCAATACCTTTTACCCAACTAATTCTCTAAAATTAAATAAATTCACTTCTGTATCACGTTTATGAATATCAAAAGTTAATGGATGTACGAGACTGGACGGGAGCGTGTTTCGAAAGAAGAATTACATTTTACGTTAAATTATGTTTTCAATTCTTAGAAAATTGCTTAGATTACTTTTAATTTAAGCAAAAATTCTGTATGAAAGATTTTCGTTGGAATTATGCAACTTTTCTGAAATATTTGCATATGCAAGTAATGCACTTCTTTACGATACAAATATACTTAAAACTATAAACATAAAAACAAGAAGGAAACATCATGCATAGATTATGAGACATTTTCTAACAGTATCAGAATATTATTAACAAAATTATTTTTTTTTTCAATCAGTCAAATGAGATTTATAAATAAACAATTTAAGAAACACATTTCTCAATAAAAATCCATTTTCAAAAACTTGCATACGCGGTAATGTCGCGAATTGTGACTTGTGCAGCCCTGAAAATGATGCATAGAATTTATACACACCACTTAATACACTAAAAATTAGATGGTTAAAAATGCATTTCCAACTATCGATCATAGTTAGTCTTAAAAGCGAATTATTTTGCGCATCTCTCTAAATGAAAGATATATGCTACACACTCCATGTAGACATATCTTTAGGAAACTATAGAAAACATGTTTTTGTGCACCTCAGTCCTCCATTTACATTTCATTAGGTTTAAAGTATTATAACATCATTAAAATGCACCGCAAGCGATTTTTTATCCATGATTCCTTATGTAATGTAATTTTTTGTGCATCCCTGTAAGCGAACTATAAATGATAATTGTCTATACTCCATTAGAAGCATGTTGTAGCGAACTTCAGTGATGCATATCGATCCCATTATGCTTCAAATAGCTTAAGATCAATAAAATGCACCGTAAACCATTTTTCTCATAGACCATAATGCAACAGAAATCTCTCGTGTGTCTCTACAAAAAGGAATTATAAATGCCAAACCCTTCACCTCTAATATGAAACATTCTATAGTAAGCACCAATAACATATAAAAATTACATGGCAAACCGAGTATATTTAGTAAGTTAGATCAAAGCCAGACGGCCAGGAAGCCAGACAAATCGAATTCGTAAACACTTTTCAATGTTGTTGGAAAGAGTAGTTTCAGATTTTACTTACCATTCATACGTAGTATAGGGTAAGTCTTGTGATCGTTTTAAAAATCGTAAAAAAAAAAAAAAAATTGACGGATTTACACGTTTCAGACACTGGAGATTCCGAAAAACTTATTTTTAGAAAAAACAAGAACGAAAAATCATGCGTCAAGCATAGATTATGTAACACTTTCCAACGCTTCCAAAATAATTTTACAAATCATACCGTTTAATAAGCTAAAACATAACATCTAAGTAATCCGAATACTTTTCATCAGCCCTGTATAGGATCTATAGATTTGTATATATACTACATAGGATGCTAAATTTTAGTTCAGTTAGGAAACGCGTAGCACAGTTTAAAATTCTCCGTCTGGAGTTAAATAATACGGAAATGTGTTCGCGAACTTTTGTGCTTCCCTGTATAGGATCTACAGAATTTATACACACCACGTAATAGACAAAAAGCGAGTTAAAATTAAAATCGCGTTCAGTAACTTAAAACGCACTTCCAGGAATTATTGTTAACATACAGTAGAGAATTCTTTTGTGTGTCCCTGTAAATGAACGATGACTGCTATACACACACTATTCTGTAGTAAGCCTCTTGTAATCCACCTTATATAAATTTCAATGCGTTTAAAATAGGGAAACATTATTTAAATAAACCGCAGACGATTTTTCTCCATAGACGTAATGTAACGGAATTCTTTTGACTGTTCCTGTAAAGTAACTATAAGTGCTATGCACACACTATTCCATATTAAGCTTCTTCTAATGCACCTTAGTGATATATATAAATTTCAATGCGTTTAAAATTGTGAAACATTATTTAAATAAACCTCAAGTGATTTTTCCCCATAGACCGCAATGTAACGGAATTCTTTTGAGTGTCCGTGTAAAAAAGTATAAGTGCTACACACTTCCGTTGAAATAGGGAACATGCTATAGATAACGACTATAACATATAAAAATTGCAGAGCAATCCGAGCATATTTGCGGGAGTTACAGCACGGACAGACGGCCAGACGGCCAGACGCCAGACGGCCATACGGCCAGATAAACCGAAGTCATAAACACTTTTCAACTAGGTTGGAAAGTGTTAAAAAAATTAACCGTTCGTCTGTATGTGTGTGTTTTTGTGCGTGTGTGTCTGTGTGTCTGTAAATGCTCTATCTCTCGAACAAATTGAGATAGAGACTTGAAAGAACTTAGTATGTAATAATGAGAAGAAGCTTATTGAATTTCAGTAACCTCGATTATCCGGAACTATTTTTTTCGGACTCTCGAAATATTTGTTCTGATAAAAGATACATAACAATTTTCGAAATTGTTCATTTTAAAGGGTGAATATAAAAGACAATAAAAAAAATATAAATTTTGCATAAAGAATGAAGTGGATCGAATAATGAGTTGCCGAGATATTTGGAATCCTATTTACCACACTCTTCGATTTTTCATGACCCTGTATTTCATTCAAATTTCAATTCAAAGATATATTTTAATTGGAAATGAGACGCTTAATCCGACGCAGTAAGCTGTTAGTTAATAGGATTATCATTTTTTGAGTTATAAGGATGTTTCTTTTAAGCAATTCAGTAATCGAGCCTTTAAAGTTTATGATGTCATCAAGCCACGATTTTATACGAATTGCAATGCCTTTTATAAATAGTTTACAAATGTTTTTTTTCATATTTTATATTATGCGTATCCGTATGACGGGTAAGTATTCCGGTGCCCCCCCCCCCCCCCAACGACTAGTTCATATTGCAATAGATATTTTTAACGAGTCTACTATGCCTCAACCTGTTGATGCAAGATTGTTATAACTCCTGTTATTATAAATGAAAATTTTACTTTTTTTTTTGTTACAATATTTTTGTTGCTTCATATAACATATTTAGTTATGACAACTGAAGATTTTGTACATTTAAAATGTTGTTGAAAAAAATATAGACACACTGTTAAAAATAATCTGAAATTCACGGGTATTTTTTTCCTGAATTTCACAGAAAAAGCCTCTTTTCGCGATAAAAGGGTATTTTCCGTTAAAAAACAGAAAATTTTCTCATATTTCCTGAAAACAACAGAACGGACGGAGACGAAAGGGGCCAACGGAGATATTCCGTTATCTGATGCATGTTTAAAAAAAAAAAAAAATTAAACTGACATGTTGCTGCACAGAAAAACTAAAAATTCAATAAATTAAAATTTCGAGTTTATTTAAAACAACAAAATAGTGCTTTGGAATTAAAAAAAGTAACAATTTTCCCATTAAGATTGGGAAAATTGTTACTTTTAAAATTATTTGCAATTTATTTTTTAAAGATATAAGAAAATATTTGCACTTAAAATAAATTCTAAACAAACAGATTAAAAAATATACATTAAGTAAAATATATAATAAGTTAAATTAAGTAAAAAAAAAATAATCGATTTTAATAAAAAAAAAAATAATAATAATGCTTTCGAATAAAAATAAAAATAATAACAGCTTTCCCATTCATTTAAAATTATTCGAAATTTATTTTTTAAAGTAATAAAAAGCACTCGCACTGAAAATATATTCTAAGCGAACACATTTTAAAAATATATAATAGTTGAAAAAAAAATCGATTTTCTCAAAAAAGCAAACATTCTTTATCGAATTTATTTCAAAATATAACATTCATATTTTACATCTAACAATCAAATTAAGAATATATATAATTCATATTTTTATCCTCTATTAATATTACAATTTTAAAACATGAACATCATCTCATAACGAAATCTCCCCGCTATTAACTTCAAAATTACCAAGCTTGAAGCTTCCAAGTTCTAAGCCGCCATTTTGAAAAACCCCATATCATCCTTTAAAACTGCTACTCTAACAAGCGCCCACTGGTCTAACGGGCAAGACACTTGACTCGAGACGTGGTCAACCCTGGTTCAAACCCGATGTCGGCCGGAAAATATTCTTCAAGTATATCAGATCGTAAATACTCCCACAATAGTCATAGTCGACAGATGGCAGCACATGTAGAGAGGTAATTTTTTTAAACGGAATCTTTCAAAACGGAAAATCTACTAACGGAACGGAAAAAGTCCGGCTACTTTGCTGCCAGTAGTTTTACCGTGAATTTGAGGATTTATTTTTAACAGTGCATCATTGCAATGAAACAGGATATAACAATGTATATACAGGAGGAATTAATTTTTTCCTCTCTCTCTCGTCATATAACGGAGCTAATCCTCTGAAATTAAATGAATACGTACCTTTATCATGTTTATGAATATCGAAAATAAACGGATGCACGTAACCACGGGAAAATTACAAGCGGAAGCGTGTTTAGAATGAATAAATAATTACATTTCACGCCAAATTATATTTCGAATTTTTTGGATGATGACCAACCAGGATTATAATTAACTTGCGCGGAAATATAAAACAAATTAGTGTTGTTTTTTCTGTCGAATCAATTTTTCTGAAATATTTTTGCATATGTACGCAGGACAAAAATGCGTAAAAATGAGTAGGTAAAAATAAGAAAAATTTACTTATTTTTCCAGTATTTTCTCGATTTATAATAATTTTGAATATTATTATTTAAAAACACACACATACTCATACTTTTGTTTGTAGAGTTTGTCCCGTCTTAGCGTTTACAAATAGCTAAGTTCCATTCGTAAAAATGGGTATTTAAAAATAAGCAAAATGTATTTATTTTTCCATTATTTTCTCGATTTATAATATTTTTGAACATTCAAGAATCGAATTTAAAAACACACACATACTCATGCTTTTGTTTGTAGAGGGTGTCCCGTCTTATCATTGACCAATAGCTAATTTCTGAACGTGTATGATTCAGTTGCCCCTTAAAGCGTACGAAAATATGTTATTTTAACATTTCAGATTTGAAAAAAAATTTCGGACGCCAATTATTATGTTAAAGCATACGAAAAGTAGTTATTCAACATCTTAAGTTTTCAAAATACAAATAATTTATTCAACGGTAAAAATTTCTATCTTTTCTACAAAAAATAATCAAACAGAAAAAAAATTTTCTTTCACGTTACATCTTATAAAAATGCATCACGAGAATTAAAGATGAGAGGATAATAAAAAAATAAATAAAACATGGACACAAGTTGCAAAAATATTTAAATGTTATTCTTCATTATGTAAATATCCGTTTACGTCAAAATATCGTTTTTATAAAACGTAAAAATCATTTTAAGTGCTGGTAAGCTCCGACATTTCATTAAATTCAAAGTATTGTAACTTGATAAGTTTTGGTTGTAGACGCAATGGATTTTTACTATTTTACGTCACAGAGCATCGAGATTTTTTCTAAATATACCTTATAGAATCCAGAGAACGTATACAAAAATTAATAAGTGTGTCTCTTCGAAAATTAATGGTGCGACAATTTCATTAAACATAACCTTAATTCCTATCTTATTTTGAACACTTATTTGTAATTTACATTGCCTTTGTTTCTCCAACCGGTAAACAATTGTGACGCATTTCAAACTTTTTTTGACACCTTGTATAGTTTCGTACAATATTTTTTTTAAGAATGTGCGCATGATAAACAACTGTGCACAAGAAATGCAAATAAATCGAAACGCGTGTAGTCAAATACGGATTCAAAACATCAGCTATTAGATGTAGCTCGTTAAATGTGAATTATTTTACGAACTGTATGAAAAAAACATTTTCGAATTGTACATTTAATGAACAAATTCAATTGAATTTTATAATATGTACATTTAACGAACAATTTTAATTTCAATTTTATATTCTGTATATTTAATGAACAGTTTCATTTCAATTTTATAATATGCACATTTAATGAACAATTTCATTTCAAATTTATTATATGTACATTTAATAAACAATTTCATTTCAATTTTATAGTATGTACATTTAATGAACCCATTTCATTTCAATTTTATAAAATGTAAAATGAATTACTATGTGACTATGTTATTATTTATCTACAAGAAGTGGTTTTTAAGCACGTATGATATTCGAGCATCTCATGCATTCTTTTATGACACAACTATACTTAAAAATAAATTCGAAATAAGGTAAAGCTAGGAAAGTCTGCGCACAATTCAAAAGAATAGCAATAAAAATCTAAATATTAATTTTTTGCTAAACTATCCATGAATAATTTTTACTTCATTTGTTTTTTATGCATTTCCATTGCTATTTTGTTGTTATGTTGCAATTTAATAGAACAGTTGTAATAAAACCAAGAAAGTTATTTTGCGCAATCTGTCCTTACAGGGTTGGTGTGATTGCGCACATGGGTACGAGAGATTGTTACTAATAATAACTACAATTAAATTGTTAACAATAATAATTACACTTAAATGACATTGCTGTAAGGTTTTTGTGAACAAGTTTTATTGTACTGGGAGTAAATATTTCAACCTAATGCTTAAAGAATCAGAAAAAGGAAATAATTTTAAAAATGATTAAAAAATTTTAATTAAAGGAAAAAAATAAAGAATCTGAAAAAGCAAGTCCAGATAAGATTACAAAATAAAATTATGTAACTTAATAACACGTTTAACTTAAAATTAGTCCATTTTTATTTTTCAATTTTTTATGCAAATTTACCAATAAGCTGCGTAATCTCTCCTAGCATTTAAACTATTGGGAACAATGCGCCATCTTTCCTAAGTAGCAGATGCGCAAACTCTCCAATTTTGGTAGGAGAGATTGCGCGACCTTTTATTTAAACATGGCCGCTACTAAAACGAACCATTGATGTTCACATTGTTAGTCTAGATTAGAAGCTTATGAAAAATCGTTTAAGTTAAAATATTTTGTACTATTGACATTGTATAGAAATTCTGATGAACAGCTATGAAAATTCAAGCACTTACTTTGGGAAAACAAAACAAAATAGCAATACTTTATCTTAGACGCTCAAAGCAATCAACGTGCACTTTCAAGTAGACACTCCACTACTGTTGTTGTACAAATACCTGGAGTCACTGCGCTCTCACTCCATTCCTTCCCCCCGAACCTCTATGTGCGCAATCTCTCCGACCGCGCCATCTCTCCTGGCTTTACCTTATATATAAAAACTAGTCGGATGTGTCAATCCCAAAACTTTCTTCTATCTCACACAGGTTTCGCATACACTAAAAAGAATCAGCACCAATTTATATCAAGGTCTAACTGAAACTCAAGTTTCATTAAATTCCGTGCATTATTTCTTAAGATATGACTATCGCTAAAATCATGTAAATCCTGCAAAATGATGCATAGCAGCGCTACCTGCTGGGCGATTTTTACCAAAAACTAATCAGCATCAATTTATATCAGAGACTAACTGAATATAAAGTTTTATTACATTCCGAGCATTGGTTCTTGAGATAGAGCGACCACAAAATTTTTGTCACATGCAGACAGACAGACAGAGTCACTGACAGACATTTTCAAAAATTAGTCAAATCGTGTTCAGGACCTTCTAAAACGTATAAATCCGTCGAAAACCGGAAGTCGAAAATTTTTATTAATCCAATACTTTCTTCTTGTAAAGATAGAAGAAAGTAAAAAAGGATAGGTTCAGGATTTTATTTTAAGGGACATTTTAAAATAATGTATTGTGCTCCAAATAGGTGAAGCAGCAATGTTGTAATTGTTGTTACTGTAAATGATATTTATCCTTTTTAACACTTTCCAACATAGTTGAAAAGTGTTTATGAATTCGGTTTGTCTGTCTGCCTGTCTGTCTGCCGTCTGTCTGTCTGCCCATACTCTAACTCACGTAAATATGCTCGGATCGTCATGCAATTTATATATGCTATTGAGGCTTACTGTGGCATGTTCGGTATTGAAAATGAAGTGTGTAGTACTTATAGTTTTTTACAGGGACATTCAAAAGAATTACGTTACATTGCGGTGTACAGGGGAAAATCATTTGCGGTTTATTTTAATGATGTTACACAATTTCAAACGTGTTGAAATTGATATATATCACCAAGGTGCACTACAAGAGACTAATTATATAGATTGTGGTGTGCATAACACTTATAGTTCCTTTACAGGGACACTCAAAAGAATACCGTTACATTACGGTCTATGAAGAAAAATTGTTTGCAGTGTATTTTAACAATGTTTCACTATTTCAAACATATTGAAATTGATATATATCACTAACGTGGACTACAAGAGGCTTACTATAGAATATTTTGTGTATAGCTTTCATCGTTCATTTACAGGGACACACAAAAGAATTCTGTTAAAATACTGCTTATTAACAATATTTACTGGGAATGTTTTTTCAGTTGCTGAACTCGTTTTTAAACCGTTGTCAACTCTTGCCGGATGTAATTATGACGATTCAACGTTTCAGACAATCAAAAATGCACTCTTAAAAATAAATCCGTGAAATAACGATAAAACTTCTTGCTTTAAAATTGCCGGACATTTTTTCCGTTCTGTTAGTAGGTTTTTCGTTTTGGGAGATAAAAGACGGAAAAACTGCGTTTGAAGAAGAGGTAACTTTTCGTTGTAAAGCTAGTATATCACTTATATTCAGTTTAAAACTATGATTTAAAAAATAAAAACCAAATACTTACATCTGATATTGAGGGAATCCACATTCGGTGACCGGAGGACTAAAAACAAACTTGCTTTACGAGCTCGTGCGGGTCACATTCAAAGAATATAGTTTGTGATCCTGATGACCAAAAGCAATACAGTTGCAATGCAGCAGCATGATACAAATCTCACAAAAAAGGGAAAATTATTTCACTGAGTTTATTTTATTTATTTATTTTTTTTTTCATTTCTGTGCAGCAACATGTCAGTTTTTTAAACATTGAAAATAAATATGCAGCAAATAACGAAATATTTCTGTTGTCCCCTTTCGTCTCCGTCCGTTCCGTTGTTTTCAGGAAATATGATGGAATTTTCTGCTTTTTTAACGGAAAATGCCCTTTTGTCGTGAAAAGGTACTTCTGTGAAATTCAGGAAAAAAATTCCCGTGAATTTTAGATTATTTTTAACAGTGTGATAAAATGTGATAACAGTGTGACAAGTCAGGAAATTTACAGCATCTCTGAAGCGAAAAAATTGAATAATAATAATTTATAGGCAAGATGAATTACTTACTATTTTGTGTAAAACTTTGTTTTCTCTACTTCTTCATTGAATACGGCAAATCCTCTGAAATTAAATGAAGAGACAAATTTATCACATATATGAATTTCGAAAGCAAACAGATGTATTTAATCTATTTCAAAAAAATAATCGAAAGTGGGTTTAGATGTTTAAAATAACAAACTACATTTATTAAGACACAACGTTATAAGGTTTATGAATTTCGAAAGCAAACTGATGTATCTAGTCTCTTTCAAAAATCTAAGCAAAAGCGTGTTTAGAATATCAAATTTCATTTCACGTTAAATTATTTTTCAAAATTTTTTGGTAAAAACAGAAATGAACTTATGTTTACATATACAGGGAGATTTTTTTTTAAGTTGTGAAAGTAAAACCTTATTACAAAAGAACCACTGATCCAAATGACTTTATATTTCACCACTATGCTCCCAAAGCAATGGGAATTTTTTTGGCGTAGTTAAAAAAAACTTAAAATCACACCGACAGATGGCGCTGTAAGTTAACAGAAACAAAGAATATCGTCAGTGGGAGGAAAACAATGGACTGTACTTTGAGAAAAATAAAACTTTATTACACATATCAAAAACATACAGAACACAGTCATTGGGAAAAGGAATTGCGAACACCTTCTCAGAAACATAACGAAATAAAAATATGGAGTAAAGCATTCGTACGGAACTGCATAACTAGCGCAACAGATTTTAAATGTTGTGTCCACCGTTTTCAGCTACGAGTTGGAAACGTGAAACCACATGTTCCACAACAGAGTGAAGAGTATACAATGTGCGTGTGCCGTTTGCAAGCTCGTCTCCCGACTTTACTGCATGTACAACGCCATCTGTCGGTGCGATTTTAAGTTTTTTTTACCCACGCCAAAAAAATGCCCATTGCTTTGGGAGCATACTGGTAAATTTTAGGTCATTTGGACCAGTAGTTTTTTTGTTATAGGGTTTTACTTTCGCAACTTAAAAAAAAAAATCACCCTGTATTATAGACCCATTAGAATGCAAATGCTTAAATTATTCCCATTAAACGAAAATTATCCGAATTCCAAATATCTGGACCAATGTCAGAAAATAAAAAATATCCATTAAAAACTAAACAGACTTATTGAAATTCGAACTGTATCTATTCGTTTGTAGAAATATAATTTCCTTGAAATTCCCAATTAAACCAACGGTAAAATTTATATTTAATTGGAATTTCCAAAGTGATTTGGATAATTCTATATCGGTATAACACCAATTCTAGAAATACTGCATTTTTCTATTCTTACATATTAGGAAAAATCGAAGAATTCGCCTCTATTTTAGAAACTGTAATTAGACTTTTAAATGAAACATTTAATACTGGATGTTGTTAAAAGATGGATGAAAGAAATAAAATAGCTGGAACATTCAAATATATATTTAATATTCCACTGCTAGAAAGTTATTAACTTTGTTAGACATTAAATTAAAGATGTAATTACCGCTTAAAGTGATAAAAAAATTACACAAAAAAGGCTTAGCAATACCTTTTAATATAAGATGACATGTTTCATGCTCTCTAACAGTGACTTCTTCAAGATCAAAATGATAAATAAACTATTTTCGCAAAGTTTTTGAAAAATATAAACAGAAATCACGAGATCACATGTATAATGTAAGCAGGTGTTTAAATTGGTCAAACTATAAACATGAAAAATATTATTTGACTGCTTTTTTCCCGTTTAAGCACCTGCTTACATTAGACATGTGATATCGTGATTTGTGTTTATTATTTTCAAAAACTTTGTGAAAACAGTTTATTTATCATTTTCATCTTGAAAACGTCGCCGTTAGAGCACATGAAACATGTCATCTTTATATTAAAAGTATTTTTAAGCCTTTTGTGTTATGTTTTTATCATTTTAAGCAGTAATTACATATTTAATTTAACTTCAACAAATGATTTTATTATATTATTTGTTAGACATATTCAACTAATGTATGTAAGTACAGTCGAATTCGGTCAATAGGACAAGTAAGGGAATTATAGAAAACTTCTGATTAACCATTACTCGTAATATCCGTGAATATAATAAAAAAATAAGGAAAAAAATACATATTTAAACTAACTACTAGCATTTGCTTTAAATGTCTCAATGCTAAAGTAAATGTTGTTCGGTGCTGGCATGTAGCCAAATCCGGCAACCCTTTGTGTTTCGTCATTTTCTATTGTAAAGGCAGAGTGTGTTTTGTTTTCGTGAAGTGATGATGTATGAGAAATTTTTAGAATCGTGAAAATTAAAATATTGTTTTACAGTCCACAAAAGTTTAACAGATTATTTGAGTTGAGTGATTTACTATGAATTATTCATCGAGTATAAAACAAATGTAATATCATAAGGTTAACATAAAATATTCAGTCTTACCTTTGTGAGTGCCATTTTCATCATACAAAATCACAGTACTGGAGTTAAATTTCTATAAAGAACTAGCAATTTCAAAAACATGAGTGACGTACAGTAGGGGAGATCGGGATAAATGGGACAAGGGATGGCTGAGACGTTCTCAATATTTCAAGCAATAAACTTTTTTTTAGTTGCTTCCTATCCTCATAAATTTCACTGTCATAGTGTGCTTCAGAACCATAAGCAATAGCACATGGCTGTTTTCAGTTTTCTTCAAATATGCATTTCCTGAAAACTCTGTTTAAAAGAATTTTTTTTTTTTACATTTGAAGTTACTTAAATATCTTATGCAATATAAACAATTAAGATATGTTGTAGTTTTTAATTTCAAGACTCAATATTGGTAGTTAAAATGAATGCATATTAACCATTGTGACAAAATAATTTTTGAAACAAAATGGCTGACAATTGAATATATGCATCATGGAGATGATTGGGACATTTCAAATGGGATGAATGGAACTGTCTCATTCATTCTTTGAAGATGCTGAAAAATATATTTATTAACTAAATAATATTATATAGGTTGATTATTATTATTTTAACATTTCATCATCATTGTAGCCATCGTCTTCAGCCATTGAATGCTTCCGTTTATGAGCCTTTTAAGACAAAGCTGAGATGAGTCCAAGATGATTGGCTAACAAATAATCCTGGAGGACATATTACAATTTATAATGTTTCAGCTTTTGCCAAGGAGGCATTTTTGTTAGCTTTTAGTCTTTAACATTGAATACGGGGAGGAAAATGTTTGTGTCCCATTCATCCCTGCTGTGGGGATGATTGGAACATAGAACTTTTTTTAAAATTTCATTTATATTTCTGTATAATGGTAATAATCTTGAAAAAATATTGTGCATAAGATGTTGACAAACACTTAATGTATGACATGTGATATATAATATTGATAATAACTTAAATAAAATATTTAAAATAAATATTTTTGTGAAAATGTCCCATTCATCCCCTATCTCCCCTACTGCAACTCATCACTTCCCTTTTCCCGGATAAACTCAGCTAACATTGGAATAGATATTGCAAATTTTAAGATATTGAATTGATATATCCTTTCATTTTAACAGCCCAATAAAAATCAGGAAAAGCCTTGTTAATATGGTCCAGAGTCCGAATTAAAGAACAAAAGGTTTTCTTCTATGATATTTATTTTCCATGGCCCAGTTATGAATCTTACAAAGGGGCAGTATTTGAAACACATCTTCCCTTATTTCTTTCATTCTTTCAAGACTTCAAGACATTCCTTTACAATTTCTTTGGTAGGGGAGGGTCTCTTTGAAAGTTTAAATTATCTCTGGTAAAGCGGATAAATTACAACATTTTGACAGACAATTGTAAAGTAGAAGTAGTATCGCTGAGAGAGAACAGTGCTTGATAAGAAAGAGAGGTACTTTTGTTTTATAGCGACCCACAAGGATGAATCGCCAAGCGAACAAGATTTATCCCCAAATTATACAGCATCTATAACATTATAATAAAATATTATGTATATAATATTTCGTGACGTATATGGCCAAGTATACATCCTATATGACGCATACAGCATGTATAGTACATATATATGGCATGAATATAAGATGTATATTATGTATAGATGACATATAAGACGTAAATAATGTGTATATAATGACGCATAATGGTACATATATGAATGTTTAGAGTATACATATGCGTAATTATGATGCATATACCTTTGCGAGGATTAAGTCGAAATCATAGCTGCAACCTTGGTACAATCGTAATGGTGGGTGCCGAACACGAAAATACCGAAAGAGATTTCGTTTGCAATTCTACCCTACTATTCGCCGAAAGTCAGACTGGAATGAACAGATATTTTGCTCGTATTAGCCGTGATCCTGCGTTTGCAGCTCGTAAAAAGCGGGGAAATCTTAATATATTTTAAATGATGAACAATTCTTATCATGCAAATTGCTGGTTTTAACCGTCTTCTCATTTTAGCCATGCTCGTATTAAGCGAGTTCGGCTGCTTTTACTGTACTGTATCATTTTTTTATTTGTTTTTAGTAAAAGTGCGATCTTATTTTCAACATACATTTTGCCTTGCTTTTTATTAAACAAAAGCATTTTGCAAAAATTTTCATTTCATAACTTTTTTTTTTCATGTTTGTCAAAATTATCCAGATTTCTGAATATCCGGATCAGGGGTGTTCCTAGGATGTGATCAGGGTGTACACCAATCATACCACTTTGATTTAATAGTAAACTTCTCTTTATTTAAGGGGTACATACGTTCTCAACTTTCAAAAAAACATTTTTTTTTTTTTTTTAAGGAAATTATATTTTTATAGTGTTTATTATAACTGTCAAACAAATTTACAGTGCTATCTCAATTATTAAGAAAGATATGAGCAAAAATGTAAGCGAATACACGAACTTTCAAACCTACTTCGCCAAATAGATTCTACTGAAGATTCTATTACCTTATTGAAGCTGATTAAGGCACAGGATGGCCCACAGTATGGCGCAGGAATAGCAAATTAAGTGTAAGTTGAAAAAAATATATATCAGTATATTTTTTACTTCTAAAACTTTACACGTAATTTCCGGGAAAATACATTTTTCAACATAGGCAGCATGATACAACATGAGCAAGTTTTAACATTTTTTAAATAAAATTTACGCTCATCTACTTATAACTAAATTGTCTAAAGGCCATCGACGCATTTTTTGAAAATTTTATTTTTTATATTTTTTCAATGGGTCAAAATTTTAGACGAAAAATGACATTTTCTTCTAAGTAGCGCAACATCCTTATTTTTCAAAAATTCAAAAATATGAGCCGATGGTCTTTAGCTACAACGTTATTTTACAAGAAAAAACTGGGATTTTAATAATTTTTAGGTACGTTCCTAATTATATAAATACGTAGAACCCAATAGTCGTCGTCTGGTCCATCTGTCCGTCCGTCTGTCCGCATATAACAGCGCAAAAACTACCCAACCGAATGGTTTGAAATTTAATATGTATTAAGAAAGCAACAATTTAGCAGCAACATGGTGAAATTGCTTTCCCCCCCCCTGTAAAACACCTTCGGTAATGAATGGCCTATTGAAGTCGTTTAATCGTTGCAGAATTGTGTCGCGTCATTTCAAATTTTATGAAAATCGAATCAAAACTTAAAAAGATATTAATAAAAGTTTTCTTTATTATTTTAAATCCTATCGTACGCAATCTATATAATAAAAGCGCAAGTCATGTGACTGAGGAAAACAAATACGGGCAAACCACTTCTTTTTTCATATACCAGGCGGCTATTTTTATTAAAATTTATTTTTTCGAATAAAATTGCATACAAGTTGCATTTTTAAAAAGATCGTTGAAAAAAAATTGTTCGTTTGAGAGATGAGTTATATTAAAAAAATGTATAGATTCTGAGATAACTTCAGTGGAAATTACGTTAACAGCCGAATATCTCAATCCATTAGAGTTATTACACACATGAGATTCGTTCATCATGAGTCATAAAAATATCACACCATGGACGCAATCATTCGCAAAGCAGATGTCCATGGTGAATTTTACAGTGCCGTCTGGTGTAGAAAAAAATTCGCATTTGTACACGTGGCATACGTAATAAGAAAAAAAATAGGCATGCTCAATTCGCTCATAGCAGACGATATAATTCATTTCACTGAAATAATAAAGATGATTTTTTACATTGTGAAACTAGTTATAAAACGAACGCACCTGATATGTCACGTTTAACGTACAATTTCCAACTTATTTGTTTCTACAGGAAGTTAGGATGCTGCCCGTCGACCCTGGATATTTTGGTTCAGGTCACCGCAGCAGCAAGTATCCGACGTAATATGTGATCAAATTTAACAAAAAAATATTTTTAAATATTTGAAACAATAAAAGATAATGCGCAATTATTAGTTTTTTTCAATTTTCAATTAATTCCTAAATCAGAAAATTCTATACTATATTAATTTTTCGCCGCCAAGGACGTATGTAACAACTTAATCGCGATTTCCAATGGTTAAATAAAGCAAAAAAATTAATTATTTAATTCTTTTTCAATTAAAACTTGTCGTTAGGGGCCACCGTAATACTTATCCATCATGGCTATGCCTAATGTAAAATATGAAAATAAAACATGTGTAAACTATTTATAAAATGCATTGCAATTCGACTAAAATCGTGACTTGATGATGTCATAAACTTTAAATGCTCTATTACTAAATTGCGTAAAAGAAACATCCTTATAACTCCAAAATTGATAATCCTATTTATTAACTGACGGTTTTTCTGCGTCGGATTAAGCGTCTCATTTACAATTAAAATATATCTTTGAATTGAAATTTGAATGAAATACAGGGTCATGAAAAATCGAAGAGTGTGTAAAATAGGATTACAAATATCTCGGCAACTCATTATCCGATTGACTTCATTCTTTATACAAAATGTATGTTTTTTTTTATTGTCTTTTATATTCACTCCTTAAAATAAACAATTTCGAAAATTTTTATATACCGTAATTTTGGGTGTATAAGCCGCGGCTCAAATAAATTGGCTTCGGACCGGAATTTGTTTTTAATGAAATGTAACGTGTTACATCTTGGAACTTATTTGCATTTATTTCTGTAAAATTAATTCTGGTTTGAAACAGACTTAATTTACCCGCGGCTTATACACCGGAAATTACCTTTTATCAGAACGAATATTTCGAAGAGTCCGAAAAAAATAGTTCCTGATAATCGAGGTTACTGAATCGAAGTTCAGTAAACTTCTTCCCATTATTACATATTATGTACATTCTAAATTTCAAGTTTCTATCTCAATTTGTTCGGGAGATAGAGCGTTTACAAACACACACACAGGCGGACGGCAATTTTTTTTTTTTCTGAAAATAGGTTTTTCGGAATTTCCTGTGTCTGAAACCTGTTAATCCGTCAAAAAATTTTTTCGATTTTCAAAACGATTACAAGACTCTATACTACGTATGATGATTAAGTAAAATGGGGTATGAAGGCAACCTTGACCTCACACTAGGGAACTTTTGGTTCGGATTAAATCAAAAACACGTTAATCGACATTATGTGAGAATCCCTATATTAAAATTATGGCTCTGAACTTAATATTTCGTAGTTTTCGCTTGCGTTTTGAAGTCTCATTAATCATTTCAAGAAGTCATTGTATCAATGCGACATTCAACATCTTAATCGATCAAACCATTGTTTACAGTATTATGTGACTCTGTGAATGTACTTCTTTTTCATCCACAATCTTTTCAAAATTTATATATTCCTGAATTCACAGATGATGCATGGATGCATTCAAAAATACATAATCAAATAATGCATTAATACACATGTTGCATCATTTTCCGTCTCATTTAATCATTTTAAGAATCTTACGTTATTCAATCAGCGAAATATTATTATATTGAATTTAATTCTTATAATGACTAATTTATTAAAAAAAGGGGGGGGGCAATTGTTTAAAAAAAGTTTTTTTTCTTTTCTAAAATAAAGTAACTATTGCTGCTGCCGCTGCAATTGAATTTATTGTGATCGTTTAACTTTCTTGGCTCATAATAATTAAAAAAAAACTATTGCATATAAAAATATGAAAACTGGTAGTTGTATGTAGTTGTATAGAGAAATGCATAATAAATACGCTGAAGCATTCACTTTTTAAATCGGAGAATTATTTTAAAACATTAATGAAATTGGGCTGTTGAAATCTATACTAATATTATAAAGGAGTAAATCTTGTTTGTTTGTTTGTAGGGGGTAATCTCTGGAACTACCGAACCGATTTCAAAAGTGATGGTGGCAAATTGATGGTGACAACCCCTGCTCCAACATAGGCTATATTTTATGTCGGTGCCACTAACCCCAGGGGGTGCAGGAGCAAAAAACGTTCTAAAATTGCGATTTTTCAGTTATCACACTGGCTGTCAAGCCCTGAGAGCTTGGCAGCCGGTTCTGTATGTATGTATGTACGTACGTAATGCGATAACTCTTCATAGAAATATCCGTTTTCCTTCAAATTTTGTTTATAGGTTCACTGTGTTAAGGCGCGTCCCTGATTAGTTTTCGGGATTGATTGGTTAAGTATAAAAGGGGGGGAACAAGGGGCTAATTCCCCCCCCCCTTAATTTATATAAATGGGTTTTTCATGCAGAATTATTCCGTTTTCCTTCAAATTTTGTTTATGGGTTCACTGAGTTAAGGCGCTTCCCTGATTAGTTTTCGGGATTGATTGGTCAAGTATAAAGGGGGGGAACAAGGGTCTAATTCCCCCTCCCCTTAATTTATATAAATGGGTTTTTCATGCAGAATTATTCCGTTTCCCTTCAAATTTTGTTTATAGGTTCACTGAGTTAAGGCGCTTCCCTGATTAGTTTACGGGTTTGATTAGTTAAGTATAAAGGGGGGGGGGATCGGGGGGGGCTAATCCCCCCCCCCTTAATTTATATAAATGGGTTTTTCATGCAGAATTATTCCGTTTTCCTTCAAATTTTGTTTATAGGTTCATTGGGTTAAGACGCTTCCCTGATTACTTTTCGGGATTGATTGGTTAAGTATAAAGGGGGGGAACAAGGGGCTAATTCCCCCCCCTTAATTTATATAAATGGGTTTTTCATGCAGAATTATTCCGTTTCCCTTCAAATTTTGTTTATAGGTTCACTGAGTTAAGGTGCTTCCCTGATTAGTTTACGGGTTTGATTAGTTAAGTATAAAGGGGGGGGGGATCGGGGGGGGCTAATCCCCCCCCTTAATTTATATAAATGGGTTTTTCATGCAGAATTATTCCGTTTTCCTTCAAATTTTGTTTATAGGTTCACTGTGTTAAGGCGCTTCCCTGATTAGTTTTCGGGATTGATTAGTTAATATAAAAGGGGGGGATCGGGGGGCTAATTCCCCCCCTTAATTTATATAAATGGGTTTTCATGCAGAATTATTCCGTTTTCCTTCAAATTTTGTTTATAGGTTCATTGGGTTAAGACGCTTCCCTGATTACTTTTCGGGATTGATTGGTTAAGTATAAAGGGGGGAACGGGGGGCTAATCCCCCCCTTAATTTATATAAATGGGTTTTTCATGCAGAATTATTCCGTTTTCCTTCAAATTTTGTTTATAGGTTCACTGTGTTAAGGCGCTTGCATGATAATTTTCGGGATTGATTGGTTAAGTATAAAGGGGGGGGGGACGGGGGGATAATCCCCCCTTAATTTATATAAATGGGTTTTTCATGCAGAATTATTCCGTTTTCCTTCAAATTTTGTTTATAGGTTCACTGAGTTAAGGCGCTTCCCTGATTAGTTTTCGGTATTGATTAGTTAAGTATAAAGGGGGGGATCGGGGGGCTAATTCACCCTTAATTTATATAAATGGGTTTTTCATTCAGAATTATTCCGTTTTCCTTCAAATTTTTTTATAGGTTCACTGTGTTAAGGCGTTTCCCTGATTAGTTTTCGGGATTGATTGGTTAAGTATAAAGGGGGGGAACGGGGGGATAATCCCCCCCCCTTAATTTATATAAATGGGTTTTTCATGCAGAATTATTCTATTTGCTTCAAAATTTGTTTATAGATTCATTGGGTTAAGACGCTTCCCTGATTAGTTTTCGGGATTGATTGATTAAGTATAAAGGGGGCGGGAACGGGGGTCTAATACCCCCCTTAATTTATGTAAATGGGTTTTTCATGCAGAATTATCCCATTTCCTTCAAATTTTATTTATAGGTTCACTGTGTTAAGGCGCATCTCTGATTAGTTTTCGGGATTGATTGGTGAAGTATAAAGGAGGGGAACAAGGGGCTAATTCCCCCTTATCTATACTAATATATAAAGTAGTAAAGATTGTTTGTTTGTTTGTTTGTAGGGGGTAATCTCTGGAACCACTGAAGCGATTTTAAAAGTGATGGTGGCAAATTAATGGTGACAATCCCTGCTCCAACATAGGCTATATTTTATGTCGGTGCCACCACCCCCAGGGGGGTGCAGGAGCGAAAAACGTTCTAAAATTTCGATTTTTTGTGTACTGAAGGAGATAGAAGTATCAAATTTGGTATGGTAGTTACTTATAAGATGTAAATGCTCTCTAAGAACAAATTATAAAAACATTCGCAATTTAAAAGGGTGAGATGAGGAAGATGCGTTCTAAAAACATTCTAAATTACAATTTCTATGGAATCTCTGAAACTACAGAACCGATTTCAAAAGTGATGGTGGCAAATGGATGGTGACAGTCCCTGCTCCAACATATGCTAAATTTTTTGTCGGTGCCACTGCCCGCAGAGGGTGCAGGAGCGAAAAACGTTCCAAAATTATGATATTTTCAATAATGAAGGAGTTAGGAACTTGACATTTTGTATGGTCGTTACTTACAAGATTTAAATGCTCTATAAGAACAAAATCTAAAAAAAATCGAAATTTAAAAGGCTATAAGCAAAAAATTTTCTAAAAACATTCTAAATTACAATTTGTATGGAATGTCTGGAACTACTAAAGCGATTTCAAAAGTGATGGTGGCAAATGGATGGTGACAATCCCTGCTCCAACATAGGCTATATTTTATGTCGGTGCCACTACCCCGAGGGGGGTGCAGAAGCGAAAAACGTTCTAAAATTGCGATTTTTGCGATGCTGAAGGAGCTAGAAACTTCAAGTTCGGCATGATTGTTATTTATAAGATCTAAATGCGCTCTAAGAACAATTTCTAAAGAAAAATGATCTAATGATTCTGCGATTTTTCAACTATTGAATTTCTAAAATTACCAAATTTCACAATAGAGTACCATAGCGAAACATTCACGCGTAAAAAGATAATGATAAGGGCGACGTGTCCTGACGTGTATATTGACTATAGCACGAGTCACAAATTATAGTATCCTTATTATTCTGTTAAAATATAAAAGTGAATTATGAAATGTCAATATTTTGTTTGATTAAAGGTTTGTTAAGAGAAATTGACCAGCGTAGCGGGCGTAGCTTGCTAGTTATACAATAAAATCTCGTCAAGTAAGTTTTATAGGATCAAAAATCATCCATAGCAATTTAACCATCTTTTGCAGGCACATAAATAAACTAGATTGTGGTTTGCAATATTTTTAAATTTTTTGTGGGTTTTTTTCTTTTTTCTAATTTTTGTTCAAAGTTTCAGTATCTCAATAGCGATTCATTTCATACTTCGAAAAAGTCATTTTGTTGAAAGAAAAAATAAGATGTTCTCTATCGCAATTTTAATGTATGTAATGTTCCCCAATCCATCCCTTTTTAAATCTATAAGAAATAAAACTGAAAAAATATAAAGAAAACACAGACATCCGGTATTTATAGGATCAATTGCATAAATAGTAGGAATGAAAAAATAAACTACATAGGTATGACAAAAAGGAAGATAGAGGAAAGACTGGAGGAACATATTAGACATCTTCAATTGAATAAACATACTACAACCTTTGCAAGGAAACATATATATAATAACGCCCATAAAACTTGAAACTTTGGAAATGGAAGAAATAACGAGCTATGACAATATGCAAAACGCTCTGATAGTGAAACTATCGAAATCAATACATCTAAAATAGAAGTTGATAGAAAAGTGATGTCAGAACTATAAACATTTTATCATGAATTAACTTAATTATCCTTCAATAAAATAAATAAGTGATTGCAACTAGGAAGTGAAAATAAACACGTGTGCCGGGGAAAAGTTTTTTCTACTTATCTGTGAATACTCGGTAAAAACTCTCATGACTTTATGTGAACTCTAAAGTTCAAGGTTTAGTGATGTCATACTTGACTTTTATGTTTTTCCTCTCAGAACTGAATAACGAACAGTCTCTATCTTGCTCTTTTAAGTAAAGAATTGCAGAATATTCTCTGCAACTTAATTGTTTTAACTTTTTTTTATTAAATTAGCGATCTAGTTAAATGTGTTTGTCATCAAAACCACTGAAATACATTGCTATTTAAGAATACTTCAAACAACATAATTATGGATTAAATCGACTCGATACGCTGGACACTGATGTCGCCGTGGACTTAACAGGTAGGAGAAATTTCCTTACCTATGCTAACTTTTAAGAAAGAAAAAGGATTTATTTATTTTATTAAAGCGAATCTGCAATTGCCGTAGTTCACAATTTTAACAGAAGTGTGTAACGATATAACACATGCGATAATTGACTCTCGATGAAAAAAAAATGTTATAAGATGGGGAAAAAGAAAAGGAAAAACGTAAGATTATAGAGAATCTACCAAGCTCCAATTAAAAAAAAACGAAGCATACTTGAGGAGTGACAACTGAGGATGCTCTAGTTTCAGTGAAAACGTTCTTGTGTTGGTGGACTATTTTTGTAAAACTCTTTCACATATTTGTGATGACGGGCTGTTTTTATTGAACTTTTTAGCATATTTTAAAAGATTGACCTGCCATAATGTCTGATAATAAATTGGTAACAAAGAAAAAATAAGATATTGTTGTTTTCTTGAAACAATATCTCTTCTTATATTGATATGGTTTTAGTAATTTTACATGTTATTTGGCTAATCAAGGACTTGTGTACTGCTAGAAAAAAGAAAATAAAGCATAAACTATGCATAAGTATTTTTAGACGGTAAAAATAAAGAAAAGATAAACGAATCTATGAAAAATAACCACACAAATTCACTCTTTTTTCCATCAAAAACATTAAAAAAAGTGACTTTAGAAGTGACGAACTTTAGAAGGCTTTAAAAAATAACTTTAGAAGCGAAATATGCAACTCTAATGTAAAAATTCTAATATAGGTAGAATATAGTTTTAAAAGATCATTTTAAAAATTTATAAAAGCAATTTCTTAGCCTTAGTATAAGACAAAACATGCGCGATTACTCTTTTTCATTTTATAGTACAAAGCATTATATTGAAAGTGAAACTTAATTTCCGTAATTTTTTAAATATCTTGTAAACTTTATTCGGAATATTTAAACCGACACAAATGTTCTAATTTAAGCTTACGAAACAAAAAATATATATCCTAATCTTACATTGCATTTCAAGCTGATGAGCAAATATTTGAACATAAGACGTAATTACGAAAATCTTAGTTGAATAGAAGAGCAAATTGTTTACTATCTTACAAAATAACAATGAAGTTACATATTTCAAAAGACCAAATAATTCAGAAACGTATTAGATGAAAGAGTGTCTGCTATGAGTTGTTCTGTTCACTGCATTAGATTTTAAAAAAGAATTAAAACATTATTTGACTTTTAAGAGTAAAGATGTGCTAATACATTTCCTTAATTCTTTTGTTTTTTTATTGCGATTTTCTTGTTAAAATTGTTTTTCGCTTTTGCCTTTACCAAAAAGTAATAATTTGTATTTCTTTAAAATAGATTTTTAGATGTATATTACTGCAAATGTATGTATATATAGTAGAGAGCGAAGGAAATGGCAAAAATTCTTTTCGTATAAAAATCAATATTTGTGAATAATATTGCAGTCACCAATTTAATTTTAATATGGAAACACACTACATAAGTAAACTTAATGATACCGCACAGTAATTTTGTTTTTGTGAAAACAGAAATTTTGTGATAAAGGTATAATTACACCACAAATATGTGTGAAATTTTCTTTTTTTTTTTTTTTTATTGCGTTTTTTGTTAATAGTTTTTTCGTTTATGTCATGCTAAAACATAATAAATTTGTATTTCGTTAAAATAGATTTTTAGAAGAATATCATTGCAAGTGTATATATATATATATATATATATACATAGTAGGGAGCGAAAGAACTGGCAAAAATTCTTTCGTACAAAAATCAATACAGGGTGGTTCAGAACTATGTGTCAAAAATGTAAAGGCAGGTAGAGGGGACCTAAATAAGCAGATTTCGTATAGGAATGTGGGTGCGGAAATCCAACGTTGAGGCAGTAGAGGGTGCTATTGAGTTCGGCGGATGAAAGCATTTTGCTGGCTTGAATCGTCATTTTCCACATGGATTTCCAGCAATATGCATCGTTACACCAATGCGAAGCTTGTCGACATGCATTTCATGTATGGGGCTGCGCAAAAAAATGGAGCGGCTGCTCTAAGGATGCGCACGTACAAGATTACTCGAGCCTGTCGAAAGACTATCCTCTACTGTGCGTAATACTTCTTCTTCTACTGCAGGAATTCTGCGATATCTTCCAGTGCCCGTATTACTCCTGTAAGCATAAAACGATCCACTCACGCACAACACCCGATGAAGATGCTCAAACGTACGGCGATCCCGCAGATTCTTACCCGGGAATAGTTCCATGTACATCCTTTTTGAGCAGCCGCTCCATTTCCTTGCGCAGCCTCATACATGAAATGCACGTCGGCAAGCCCCCGCATTGGTGTAACGATGGATGTTGCTCGAAATCCGTGCGGGGAATGACAATTCAAACCAGCGAAGAGTTTTCATCCGCCGAACTCAACAGCGCCTCTACTGCCTCAACGCTGGATTTCCGCACCCACATTCCTATACGAAATCTGCTTATTTAGGTCCACTCTACCTGCCTTTACATTTTTGTCATATAGTTCTGAACCACCCTGTATTTGTAAATAATATTGCAGTCATCAATTTAATTTTAATATTGAAACACACTACATAAATAAACTTAATGATACCTCACAGTAATTTTCTTTTCGTGAAAACAGAAATTTTGTTATAAAGATATAATTACACCTCAAAGATGTATGAACATTTCTTTAATTCTTTTATTTTTTAATTGCGATTTTTGTTAAAATGTTTTTTTCTTTTATGCCATGTTAAAACATAATAATTTGTATTTCATTAAAATAGATTTTTAGATGAATATTATTGCAAGTATATATATATATATATATATAGTAGGATAGTAGGGAGCGAAAGAATTGGCAAAAATTCTTCTTGTAGAAAAGTCAAAATTTGTCAATAATATTGCAGTTACCAATTTGATTTTAATATAGAAACACACTAGATAAGCAAACTTAATGATACCATGCAGTAATTTTGTTTTCGTGACGATAGTAGTTTTGTTATAAAGATATAATTACACTCAAAATGATATGATAATGGAAAGTCAAAGTACTCTTCTACTAAGCAAACCCGGAATTAATGCTTGCCTGAGTGAGGAAAAAATAGGTTAATTTGAAAACGGAAATACCTCTTAGAACATGTTGTCAAGTGATGAAAAGTTTTGAATAGGATGAAAGCATTTATTTAAAGGTTAGATCACGACAGAAGAACTCTTTTCACGCTAATGATCAATATCAATGCTAATGATCAACGTCTGGTGAAATTTGTAGCTTTTTACACAAAATACAAAATGAAAATTATTGCAAAAAAATTGAAATATGATCTGAATGCTTTAGTCTTTTGATGGACTGTTGTTAGAATTTAAAATTATGCTAGTTATTTTAAATAGGTCCTGTTAAAAGTACCAAACAATAAAATTTTATTCGAATCATAAAGTTCAAAATTTTAATGGCTCCTAAACTTCCAAGACTTCAGTGATATTAAAATTTAGCAAGTTATTGGTAAATACAACTCTTTTAAAGCGGTTTTAACCTTTATTATGGAATGAAAACTCATTATTGTGTATTTATGGGATAATCTGTGTGTATTACCAAAGTGATGATTAGTAGTTCATTAACAGATAATCTGTGTTCATTACCTTTAAAGTCATTTTATTAGGTCCTGCTAGAAGTACCAAACAATAAAATTTTATTCGAATCATAAAGTTCAAAATTTTAATGGCTCCTAAACATCCAAGACTTCAGTGATATTAAAATTTAGCAAGTTATTGGTAAATACATCTCTTTTAAAGCGGTTTTAATCTTTATTATGGAATGAAAACTCATTATTGTGTATTTATGGGATAATCTGTGCTCATTATCCTTAAAGTCATTTTATTAGGTCCTGCTAAAAGTACCAAACAATACAATTTTGTTCGAATCATAAAGTTCAAACTTTTAATGGCTCCTAAACTTCCAAGACTTCAGTGATGTTAAAATTTAGCAAGTTATTGGTAAATACAACTCTTTTAAAGCGGTTTTTAACCTTTATTATGGAATGAAAACTCATTATTGTGAATTTATGGGATTATCTGTGTTCATTACCTTTAAAGTCATTTTATTTCGTCTATATGAAAAGAAGTATTTCCCGAACTAGTGAAAAGATTAAAATATAAACGATTATGTATTTTGAAAATTAGAATTTCTTGAGCAAAACAATGTAAGGTATGTTTTTCAAACATGGCTATGACTATTTATATGTATGGACACTGGCTTAACGAAGCGATGAAGTGAATCAGGCAAACTTCCACCACTAATTTTAAAATATTATTTTTGTCTTAACTAATCATAGTGATTAAATGAGATACAAAAAAACTTGTTGAAATAAATTGTAGAAGTATGCCTGATTGCATTTTTCGTACCTGTTAAGTCAACACCTATGTTTATACGTTTACGTATTTTTTCTATGTCCAGCTATATGTAAAAATGTGTATGTTGATGTGTAAATATATATACTTAAATATCTACTGTAAGTAAGTATTACAACTCAAAAATATTACATTCCGCAGGAGAAACAAAAAAATATTTGCATTTTTTAAGTATAACGTAAAATTGTAGCACTTAACTCTGCATGGTGCTGTAAAAGAGTACATAAAATAATAAAAACATTAAGAATCAAGTTGTAGAAGAGATAGGAAAGATTTCATAAATCTACCCCCCCCCCCCCCCACACACACACACAGTTTGCACAACATCTGGGGTAACAAACTGACATTTACCGAATCTAGCAGTTTCCCGGGAAATTAAACTTACAACACTTTTCCTGTAGCAAAACGCACCTATTTGTGCAATAATTATCAAAATAATTTTTTTAGAGTTGTGTAACTTTTTTTGCAGGTGAGCGATATAGATGGAGATTTTTTTTGTTGTTGTTGTTCAAATTAACGATTTATCGTTTCCAATGTCTTATTCTCAACAATCGCATCAGTTTTGTTTGTGATGTTATACACTGTAAAAAATGACAAATGTTTCTTAATCTACGAAAATATAATATATTCACGAATAAATTTATAATAAAAACTCATCCTTGTTATCCATGATTCTGAAAAGTATTTCTTTATTTTTAGAAACCTCAGACATCAATGGCATATTGATTTTTAAATAATCATTTATAAAAACAAAAATTCTCTTGCTGCCCGTAATTTTCGAAACGTTTACGAGCTTTTAAAGTGTATTAATCAGTTTTCTATGCCAGGAATATAGTTCTTTCCGATGCTATCCATTCTCAAGTAAACATTTCCATGTTCAACAAATATGTTTAACAGACAAACATGCAAAATTAACAGCATTAACATTAACATTAACATTATTTCTTTACTCTTTCAGGTATAAATTAATTTATGCAGCTGAAAACGTTTCCTTGAGAATGGATGACATTAGAAAAACAGGTATTCCAGGCTGAGGAAACTGATTAATACACTATAAAAACTATTCGGAAACGTTTCTGAAAAAGTACGGCCAGCAAAAAATACTTTGCTTTTATAAATAATTCTTTAAATTTTGAAAACGTATTGGTTTCTGTGGATTCAAAAGACAATGGAACATACTTTTCGGAATTTCGAATAACTCAGAAGATTACATTATATTTTCGTTCGTGGTTATAGTATATTTTCATAAAATAAGAAACATTGGTCATTTTTTGCAGTGTACGTATATTTCATTGTAACATCACTTGAATTACACTTTTGTTTCATCGATTCCATATTTTTCTCCCTTCTATAATTTTGCAGTAGAGGTTATTTTTCATCTGCGTTTCGTTCTCTTTAACTATTTTAAAATGCCATATTATATTAACGCAACAATCATGCTCTTAATATATCGACTGAGTATACATTATATTATACAGGAGAAAGCATTCATTTCATTTTCATCCACAACACTGTGATATTGTATATATTCCTGAACTCACACTTTTGATGCGTGATGCATTCAGGAAAACAGACAATGCATTAATACACCACTCGATCCTTTTCCATTCCGATTAATCATTTTAAAAGAACCCCACGTATTTTATTCAATGGAATTACTGTGCATTAATATCGACAATGATTAAAAACATCCTTTTCCATATAAAATGTCTGTATTTGAAAAACTTATATTACATTAAAGCGACATTCATCAATAAAGTCATTATTTACTGTATTGTGTTCGCTCGCATTCATTTAATTACCATTCGTAAAGTTGTTAAATCCTATATTTTCAAAACTCACATTTGATACATGCAGTATTAAAAAAGACAAATGTTTCTTAGGCTATGAAAATTTAATAAAAGCACATACGAAAATATACATTTAACTCTTTTGAATTACCCTCAATTTCCAAAAGCGTTCATTATCTTTAAAAACCACAAAAAATACATACATACCTGCCAACTTTCAACTAAACTAATGTGAGTTAATTTGATCCAGGTTAAAGACGTTTCAAACCAGAAAACATATCTGAAAAAATAATATATATTTAGTTTCATGTTCTTACATGGAACCTATTTGATAGCTTTCTTTAAAAATAAATCTGGTATAAAACGCGTTTAACCTCGGTTAATTTAACTTACATTGTACGGAAGTTTAGTGCAATGTTAGCAGGTATGCAATATATGTTCCAGATTTAAAGAAAGATTTATAAAAGTAAACTCTCTTTTGCTGCAACTTGACTTTCGAGATTTTTTACGACAAGTTGTTAGTGTAATAATCAGTTTTCTTAAACCAGAATATCGTTTTTCAGGATGCTAACTATTCTCAATTATACAGTTTCAGCTGTGTAACTGAATTTATCCATGCAAGAAAAATAAAATAATGTTAATTTGAATGTTAATGTTAAGGCTGTCATCCATCATACTTGTCTATAAACATGTTTTTGAACTTGAACATTTTCACTTGAGAATTGAAAGCATCCAAAAAATCTGTAATCCTGGTTTAGAAGACTGATTAACACACTACACAAACTAGTCGGAGACATTTCCGAAAATCATTGGCAGTAAAAGAAGCTTTGTTTTTATAATTTTCCCTTTAAATCTCTAAAATAAATTAAGTTTGTGGGATTTCTAAATATAGGGAACGCTTTCAGAAATCGTGGGTAACGCGGAAGAGGTATATATTCGTTTGTGATTATATTATATTTTACTAGATTAAGAAATATTTGTCGTTTCTGATAGTGTAGCTGTGATCTGAAGTGCATAATTACGCAATGTATTGATACAACTACTCAACCACTTTCCAATTTGATTAATCAGTTTAAAACAACTCCACGAATTTAAGTTATTACTAATTACAGTGAGTTACTTTTAACAATAAATCATTTTTTTCCTTTCAAAAAAATGTATGTATAAAGAAATATTACATAAACGTGACAGTCATCGCCCTAATCAATGCAATTACTTTTTCCTTTATTCTGCTCATTTGCAATCATTTCATTTTTGGGGTTTCCTTCATCTCACGAAACCCTATTACTCTCGCTCCGTCGTCTGTCCGTCAGAGAGCTATTCTCGGAAACTATGTAACTTACAGAGTTGAAATTTTGTGTATATAACTGAATACCGGCTATGAAGAGCTCAAAATGTTAAAATTTGAAAAATTAGTATTATTTTAATAAATAGAGATAAAAAACTAAAATTCTAACAGCTTTATCCTATTAAATTTAAACATTTTTCGTTATAGCAGATGCCAAAAACTAAAAATCCACGATGAAAATCTTTCTACAATAATTAATTTTCTATCAGACGATTTCCACGTGAAAAATGAAAATGACGTAAAAAGTTTCACCAATTGAATAAAAAGATTAATATGAAATAAAAATGATTGAGGTCATAGTGGTAATAAAGCGGAAATTTTCAAAGATTTCTCAATAATACAAGGCGTATGAGTATGTGTATGTACACAAAACAGATTAATATCACGTCATTAGAGAATTAAAAAGAAAATCTGACGTCATATTTGAAGTTGAACGAATTTTTCAGATGTTTGGGAATAATACAAAGCGAGTATCGATATGAGTAATAGAGAATAGTAAATATATGAGTTCGAGAAACATATTGAATCATGATAAAAATCCGATTATGGAAATATTCGCATATTTTAACATTTTAAAGGTGTACAAAATGTTTAATTTTGAAATTATATTTTATATCGCATTTAGTCCGCGTGACAGATATTATTATGACAGAATAAAATAGCCGGCTTCGCCCGCTACCGGGCTGGTTTGGATACTAGAAAAAATAGACCGGTAAATTTTTACTTTATAAAAAACAAAAAACACAAGTTTTTTTTTTTTTTTTTCGTTGCTAAATGAAATTTATTTGGATTTATTAAAGAAACGATAAAGTGTTTTGAAAGGAATATTAAACGAAACCCTTTGAGCGATCTTCGATCACACTTACCCACTTGTTATCATTAGCGTCAAATCCTATATATTGCTTAATTCACAATTTAACCGGAACTACCATTATCTAAAATATACAATTACGTAATGCATTAATACACCCACTCAACCACATTCCATTCTGATTAATCAATTTAAAATAACTGTACTTTTCAGTCAATAGAACTACAATGCGTTTACTTTTAACAACGAAAGAATTTTGCCTTTAAAAAATTGTATGTATAAATTATTATTACATTAACGCGATATTCATTGTGTCATTCAATGAAATCACTGTCTAATGTATTCTATTCGTGCTTCTTCGCAATCATTTCATTTTCATCCATAAGCGTCAACTTCTATATATTACTGAATTTACGGTTTATTAGTGACTGCCATTTGAACTGTACAATTAGGTAATGCATTAATAGAATTATTCAATGACTTTCCAGACTTATTAATCAGTTTAAAACAACCCTAAGAATTTTAGTCAATATAATTACTTGTACATATTAAATCAATAAATTAACGACTGAATTTATTAAATGTACATTTAAAAGAACGATATTTTATTTCAGACTTGAATACACACATATTAATATAATAGACCCAACACGAGTAAAAAATTAGACGGGGGCCAAAACTGGAAATATAATTACAATGCGTCACTTTTATAAATGAATAAACTTTTCCTTTTCAAAAAAAAAAATGTATTTATAAAGTACAGTCACCTCTTACTTATGCGCCTCTCCGTTATACGCGTCTCTCAGTTATACGTGAATTTCGTAATGTCCCTCCACAAGGAATAGGAAAATAATGCTATCACGCTCTCACTTATAAGCGCCATTTTGAATTGTCTCTCTCAGTTGTACGTGGAAATAACAGCGCAATTCACAAACTCTGAATTAAGTGCGATTTTTTTTTATCTATAAAGAATTTTCTGCACGTGTCACACGGTTTAAAAAAAAAAAAAAAAAAAAAAAAAAACATTCCATAAAGCTCCTGAGAGGGAGGAGAGGATGTTACAATTCTTTTTGCACCTTCTCCCCTCAGTTCTAATGGTTCCTTCTTTTCTTTCTTTTCAAGCCACGCGCATATCTAAAATTTGAGATTTTACAAACCACTTTAATTCAGTGATTCAGAGAAATGAGAGCTTCTAATTTACCTATTAGTGGTGAGTTATTCAAAGAAAAGGCAGTCACTTTGTCATCAAAAATGAGAATCGAAAATTATTCGGCATCTTGGGCATGGCTAGAAAAACTTAAAACACGGTTTAACAAATCATTGTCTGAGTGGTAAAAGGGTAGCCGTTTCAGATTCAACTGCAAATGAATGGATCGCAGACCTTCCAAATTTAATTCAAAACTTTGATGTTAAGAACATTTCTAACGGTGATGAAACAGGTTTATTTTATCGTCTTTTGCCAAACAAAACGCTGGATTTTAAGGGAGAAATATGCCATGGTAGCAAGCACAACAAAGAAAAAGTGACTGTGATTTTATGTTGCAATGCGGACGGATCAGAAAAGTTACCGCCTATAGAGATAGGTAAATCCAAGAAACCACAGTGTGTAAAAATGTGAAGAAATTGCCATGTTCTTATGCAAGTAGTACCAAAGCCTGGATGACATTGAAAACATTTTTTAGACTTTTTGAAGGAATTTGATAGAAGATGGCTAAAAAAAAAGAAGGAAAAGAAAAGTTCTGCTATTTATGGATCAGTGTCCCGCAAATCCTTCAGATCTCTCTTGCTGACACATACACGAGTTATATTTTTCCTTGCAAACCCTGTTGTACTAGCAGACTCCAGACATTAGATCTCGGTATAATAAAGTAAGTTAAAGCGCAGTATAGGAAATATTTGGTGTGAAAAATGCTTATATCACTACAGCAGGAAAAGTAATTCAATAAAATTTGGATTCTGGATGCTATGCATTTGTTGGTTTCCTCTTGGAATAACGAAACAGCCACAACAATTTCTAACTGATTTAGAAAATCGTGTTTTGTTCATTCAAATGATTCTGAAATTATTCCATTACAGGAAAATGAAAGCAGCAGCAATGATTTTAACATAGACGAAGAAGAATGGAACAGCATAAGCCAAGATTCTCTTTCATTTCAAGATTTCGTCATTTTTGATGAAAACTTAACATCAATGGCAATAAGAGATATTGAAACTGTTTTTGATCACGTGATAGCTGAAAAAGAAGGAAAATATGATGATAATGGTGAAACTGATACTGTAATTGTCCCATATTATGCTACTGCTTTAAGAGCCGTGGACACTTTGAGATGTTACCTTCAAAATGCTGATGTAGTATCAAATACAACGACTAACTTTAGTGCATTAGAAAAGGTCGTTGTACAAACGCGGCCAAAACAAAAACAAAACTAGCATTAATGACTTTTTAAAAAAGAACTAATTGGCAATTTTTTAATGTAAGTATATCGTCTTCTATGTAAAATGAAATTTTACGTTTCTGGTATTTTTTTAACTAAATTTTATAGTGAAAGTGTAAGGATTTTTTTTTAAGTTCACTATACTAATATTACGCCCCTTTTATTTTATAAAATGTTATTAATCATAATTCTTATATTTCAAAATATTTTCCTTTCTCAAAATGTGTATAATGTGTATAAAGGATTACTACGTACAACATCCTCTCACTTATGCGCGATTTTAAATCAATACCTTCAAACGCGTATAAGTGAGAGGTGACTGTATCTACATTAACGTGTCACTTGACGTCTTAATCAATAAATTCACTATTTACTCTATTCTGTTCATTCGCAATAATTTCATTATCATCCGTAAGCGTCAAATTCTATATACGAGGGTGGTTCAATAAGTTCTCGGCCTGACAGTGAAAGCACAAGATGTTTGACATAATTTCATATTATTTTTCAATGTAGTCCCTTTGCAACGTAATACATTTCAGACACACTCTTGTGTGCGAATTCTTTGGTACAGCCCCGTACGAGGATGGTTCGAAAAGTTCTTGGACTGACAAAACAAATATAAGATTTTTTGACATTATATCATTTTATTTTTCAATTTCCAACACACTACATTTCAGAAAACTCTTGAAAAATGTTTTTTTTTTTTTTTTTTTTTTTTTTTTTTTTTGGCGTTTTTGGTTGACATTCAACAAACGTGGCTTGCATCAAGCGGAAGGCTTTTTCTTACCCAAAACATCGTGTAAAATGTAGTGAACACGGTCTATCGAGATGTTTGCAATGTAAGATAGTTCGCGGCGCATCTTCAATCGGCGATCATTTAATACGGCATTGTGAATTTTTGAGACGATTTTGTTGGTGGTAACGGTTTTGGGGAGTCTTGAGCGTTCATCATCATGAATTGATTTCCTACCATGTTTAAATTCGGCAGCCCACTTTTTTATCGTCGATTATGAAGGGCAAGAATCCTTTAAGGGGGAATGTAAATCTTTTTGTATGTCGGTGGGGGTTAAACGTTTTTTAACAAAATATTTGATGACAGCTCAAACTGCAATTTTTTTTCCATTTTCATAAAATGTCAAAACCTGTTTACTTTACTTTATCGCCCAGCAATAACCAATAAACTCACTCGTCTGAGACTCGGTAGCATGTCATTTAAAGGATCATACTTTACAAACATCATTGTCATTTGGTCATACTTGTTTCATCTCTGTGTCAGACAGAGAACTTATCGCTGAATTCACAGTTTATCTGGGATTGCCATTTGAAATATATGATCACCTACTTTAAATCATTAGTACACATATTCAATATTTTTTTCAGTCCAATTAATCACTTAAAAAAACACAAAGTATTTTAGTTTATGGTATTGCAGTGCGCTAATTTCTACAATGATTAAAATCTTCCTTTTTCATATAAAGTATCTATGTTTGGAAAAATTACATTATATTAAAATGATATGAATCATACTAATCAATCAAGTCATTAATAGCTATATTGTGTTCCCTATCATTTTATTTCTATCCGTGAACTTGACAAATCGTATATTTTACAAAGTACGCATTTTATATGTAACTGTGATTTGAAATGCGCAATTGTATGTGATGTATTAATACAACTATTCAACAATTTTCAATTCTGATTAATCAGTTTAAAACAAGCCTAAGAATTGTAGTCAATAAAATTACAGTGCTTTAATTTTAACAATAAATATACTTTCGTTTTCAAAATTTAAAAAAAAAATTATTCATAAAGTATGTACATTAACATGGCATTTGACGTCTTAACCAATCATATCACTATTTTCTATATTCTGTTCATTCGCAATATTTCATTCTCATCCATAAGCGTCAAATTCTATATATTGCTGAATTTACAATTTATCCGTGACTGTCATTTGAAATATACAATCACGTAATGTATTAATACACCCACTCAATCACTTTCCGTTTTGGTTAATCAGTTTAAAATAACCCTACGAATTTTAGTCAATAGCACTACAATGCGTTACTTTTAACAATGAATAAATTTTTACTTAAAAAAATGTGTGTATAAATTATTATTACATTAGCGTGATATTCATTGTGTTAATCGATGAAATCACTGTTTACTGTAATCTACTCGTGGTCCTTTGCAATCATTTCATTTTCATCCATAAGCGTTCAATTCTATATATTACTGAATTCACAATTTATATATTACTTATTATCAGTTTACCATTATCTGAAATATACAATTACGTAATGCATTAATACACCCACTCAATCACTTTCCATTTTGGTTAATCAGTTTAAAATAACCCTACGAATTTTAGTCAATAGCACTACAATGCGTTACTTTTAACAATGAATAAATTTTGCCTTTAAAAAAGTTGTATGTGTAAATTATTATTACATTAGCGTGATATTCATCGCCTTAATCGATGAAATCACTGTTTACTGTATTCTACTCGTGCTACTTTGCAATCATTTCATTTTTATCCATAAGCGTCAAATTCTATATATTACTGAATTCACAGTTTATCCGGGACTGCCATTTGAAATGCATAATTACGTAATGCTTTAATACAAGTACTCAACCACTTTCCAGTCTAATTAATCAGTTTAAAACAACCCTAAGAATTTTAGCCGATAGAATTAAAGTACACTACTTTTAACAATAAATAAACTTCTCGTTTTCAAAATTTAAAAAAAAATGAATTCATAAAGTATGTACATTAACATGGCATTTGACATCTTAATAAATCATATCACTGTTTATTTTTGTTTTTATTTCTGTTCATTCGCTTAATTTCATTCTCATCCATAAGCGTCAAATTCTATATATTACTGAATTCACGGTTTATCCGTGACCGCCATTTGAAATGCACAATTACGTCATGTGTTAATACAAGTACTCAACCACTTTCCAATCTGATTAATCAGTTTAAAACAACCCTAAGAACTTTAGTCAATAGAATTACGGTACTTTACTTTTAACAATGAATAAAATTTTCGTTTTCAAAATTTAAAACAAAAAATGTATCCATAAAGTATGTAAACTAACATGGCATTTGACATCTTAATCAATCATATCACTGTTTACTATATTCTATTCGATCGCATTAATTTCATTCTCATCCATAAGTGTCAAATTCTATATGTTACTGAATTTACAATTCATCCGTGACTGCCATTTAAAATATATATAGTCACGTAATGCATTAATACAGACACTCAATCACTTTCAATTTAATTTAATCATTTTAAAATAACACCACATATCAATCAATTGAACTGAAAGCATTACTTCTGATAGTAATTTAATTTTGACATTTCAAATAAAAGATCGTTATTTAGAAATAAATCTTATAAACAGTAAATTTTTTTTTTGTTTTCTTGAAACTTGATAAATGTTTTACTGTTTTTCAGTATCTAAGGTGAACCACCAGTAACTGACACTTCTTTCATGTTCCAATCACTATTACAAAACATTAAATCTATTTTATACTTACCTTTGCTTTTGAAAGGATAATAAACATATAAAAAAATGGCAAAATTTTGAAAAATTATACATTTTATTATTAAATATTAATTTGATTCTTAAATATGATCAAGAACTCCAGTAACTGATACCATCCCTATTTTGGAACACCAATAACAGACTCAGAGTGAACCAATGACTGACACTTTATTTTAAAAGATTAAAATGCTTTAAAAAACTGTATTCTTTATTATAAAAACAAAATACATTAATATCTATTATAAAAAGTGGGATTTAGTAAGCTGTACTGCATTATTACTAATGCAGAGTACATAGTAAGAAGTAATATTTAGTACTGTGTTATTAGTTATGCAGATATCCAATAACTGACATTTATGAACCAGTAACTGACTTCTGGTGTCAGACACCGATAAAACAACTTTAATTTTAATGGTGTATACTACAAGATAATTTTAATTTATTATTATGCATTTTTAAACAGTTCAAATAATAGATTTCAACTTTCTCTAATATAACCAATAACTAACACCTCTGTCAGAGACTGGTGAATTGAAATTCTAGGAACGAATAACTGGCTTCATATTCACTTCAAAACTATTTTTATTTCTCAACATACTCTCCAACAATATTTATGCACTTATATCACTGTTTTATCAGTGCCACAACACCAGATGCATAACATTCTTTGGGTTGCTATCTCAGCCGCATTAGGACTTCAAGTTGAACCTTTTCATCATCTGTAAACATCATCTTGCAACTTCTTCAGCATCCACCATACAGTTTCGACCCAGGCTCGAGTGATTTTATCTGTTTAGTCCGCTAAAAAACCATCTTGGAAGCAAGATGATGTTCACAGATGATGAAAAGGTTCAACTTGAAGTCCTAATGTGGCTGAGACAGCAACCCAAAGAACTGTTTGCAGTTGGTGTTGGGACACTGATAAAACGGTGATATAGGTGTATAAATATTGGTGGAGAATATGTTGAGAAATCAAAATAGTTTTGAAGTGAATATCATTGTAAGTTATTATCTAATTATCTTTTGTGACTTGCTTAATGACTTTCCCTCGTAGTTTGTATACATTGTGTGGTCATTTAAGTTCCAGAGATGAACTGCTAAAAGTAGAAAATCTTTCATAAAATATGCATAAATGTTTTTAGAAGTTTAAAAATAATGCAACCCCTTCTTCAGAACACTTTCGATAAGCTAAAGACGTGTATTACGCAACAGCAGTTAATTCTCTGACGAAAGACATGCTACGAAAGTTATGGGAGGGAGGCTATGGACTTCCATGGATGGATTCTGCCATGAGATCAGACGACACTTAATTGATCAATTATGAACACTTTGTTGTGAACTTGATATAATTACAATTATTTTGTATCTTGTAGTAAATATGTTTTGTTTGTTTTAAAATTAAACAAGAACTAAAAATCATGCGTCAAGCGTAGATTATGAAACACTTCCCAACACAATCAGCATACAGTAACCTAACTTCACAGCGTAATCAGGTGAAAGATGATGACTAAATGAACCATTTGATATATGCATAACACATTTGACAACCCAATTTCAGCAACTACCATCAATAGTCGCAAAATTGAATTATTTTGCGCAGCCCTGTATATGATTTATAGATTTGTATATATACTACATAGTATGCTAAAATTTAGCTCAATTAGGAAATGCATAGCGCAGTTGAAAATTCCCCTTCAGCAATTTCCCCCAATAAGCGAAAATATACTTGAGATCTTTTGTACAGCCCTGTATCTGATCTGTAGAATTTATAACCACAAAGTAATATGAAAAAAAAAACTAACTAAATTTAAAAACGCGTACCACAACTGATCACGTACTTCCAGCAATTATTTTTCATTGACAGTACCGTAACGGAATTCCTTTGCGTGTCCCTGTAAATGAACGATGTTATGCAACACTGTTATGCACACCAAATTCTACAGTAACCATCTTGTCGTGCACCTTATCTTGTCGTGCATAACAGTTTCAATATGTTTGAAATAGTGGACCTTCATTAAAATACACCGCAAACGATTTTTCCTCATAGACAGTTATGTAGCGGAATTCTTTTGAGTGTTCCTGAAAATAACTATAAATGCTATACACTTCGACTTCCTTTTCAACAACGAACATGTCATATTAAATCTCATTAACGTGTATCAATTGCATGGCAAACCATGTATATTTACGTGAGTTAGAGCACAGACAGACGGTAGGTAGACAAACCGATTTCATAAACACTTTCAACTATGTTGGAAAGTGTTAAAACGCAGTTTGAAAACGGAAGCAGAGCAGAGACACTTGGTTTAATAAAGTATTGAATCTATAAAATCTATTTTTGTAACTTTCTGAAAATAAATGACAGAAACGTGGAAATCTTTCCGATAAGAATAGAATTATACATATATTTTTTTTTAACTTTTTAAAAAGGGATACCCAATGGACATTGTTAACTTCAATTTGTATTTATTACTAACTTTTTAAAGAAATTATTTTCAGAAATATACATTAAAGATCTTTGTTCTTTTAACCCATTTTCGGCCAAAGGTGCGTAAACGCACCATTTCAATAAATATATTTTTATTAACACTGTGACGTATATTTTTCACTAATTTTGTTTTTCTGCTATTTTTAAGGGTTCTGGAGACATAAAATATTAGTAATTCAATTGAAGTAATCACTTTCTGTTGAGAAATTTTCAAAATACGCTGGTGTTTTACTTGAAACGGTTATTGACAAATTCGACTTTTTGAAAATGTATAATTATTCTACTTGAGATTAATCATGTGTTTTTATATTGGAGTAAAGTTGTAAGTTCTGTAAATAAAATAAAAATAAAACAAATGCCATACGAATACTTAAAATTTTTTATTTAAGTTTAATGGTAAATTATATTATACTATATTTAAATTAATAATGGTAACGTCAAATTAAATAAAATATTATTTTTCATGCACGAAACTTTTTTGGTGTCTTAATGAATGCAATTTAAGCAAATTTCACTGCAAATAATACTATATTTTATAAAATTTGCATGCTTGCCCTAAAATGGGTTAATATACAAACCATTATTTTAAACTGAAATCGAAAGCATTCTACAAATTTTACTGAATTAATAAATGTTATACGGAATTTTTAACCAGATACCAATGTTATAATGGATGAATATTAAAAAAATAGAAATTATCTTTCATTGTGCTAAGCCATGTTATCTTGAGCAGATGAGTAAATATTTCCAGATGAGATACAACTGTGGAGCTTTTAGAAGAGTAAATAAGCCAAATGTTTATCTTATCTGATAAAACAATAATGAAACAACATATTTTCAGAGACCACGGTATTAAGAAGTATAATATAGGTGAATGATTATTACGAATGAGGTTTATTCCATTTAATACATAATTTATAAAAATTAATAAAAATACTTTACTTTGAAAAGAAAAGTTGTGCGAAAATCTTAAAAGATCTTATATATTTAAAATGTTACTTGAAATGCATATATCGACTCCTAGTTTTATACTATTAAAGCCAAATGTTATTTGTAACATGTTTGTATTTAATTGATAGCTAATTCAGAACTAGAGACTCGGGTCATTAAAAATTGCGTTCCATTTTTCCACAAGATTTCTCTGTTTTAGTAAAAATATTTCTTAAGAAATAGGAGCACTTGGAAAATAAACTAGAAATTTCTCAAGTAAATAGTAAACGCAAAAAGAAAAACATAATAAATGTTTTTTGTGTTATTCTTAAAATAATTACTTAGTACCTGATTTTATGTAAAACATAATTCAGGAATGAAACGCTTTAAAATTTTGCATGAATGTTTGAAAATTGTTTATTGATGGAATAGACTTATCGTTATGATCCCAGATAAACTACATTACGATGTGAAGATTTCTAAATTTCTGAAGAATTCCAAAGACATTTTCGTGGATTTGTGTGAGAACTAACATAACAATTGAAAATAACTTACTACATTCTCATAGTAGCATCAAAGATGAATTTTAAAAAGTTATTTTAAAAGAAAAGCTATGTGTAAATCTTTGAGATAAGCATACTGGACAAGTCACCCCCTGAAGATATATCTCCAATACAGTGTAACACCGCCTTCGTCCTTGATAACCGCCTGGATTCGTCAAGGATGGAATCTACAAGGTTACACACACAAGTCGACACATACAAGTCAACACATACAAGTCAACACATACAAGTCGACACATTCAGTCAACGCCGCTCGCTCATTAGTAGATAACACAAGGCCAGAAAATTAGGGGGACGTTGATTAGAGCGTGTTAGTCTCTATTCCAAATAATCCCCCATTTATTCTGTGAGGTTAAGATCAGGAGATTGTACGGGCCAGTCGAGGTGCTATGGGGACTGTGAGTGTCCATCAAAGCAGTCACGTATTCATGCAGCTCTGTGAACAAAACTGGTGTCATGTTAGAAAATGTGGGACGTCCATAGCATATGCATCAAGAAGATGATGAGTGAAGGGTAACATTTTATTAACGAGAATGTTCAAATAGACAGCCTGGTTTATATTAATAGTCAGATCAGACATTGACACAAGTCATAGTCTGATAAACACTCCAAAAACCATCAGACAACCACCCCCGGTTAAACAACAGCTTCTACACACTGTCGTTAAATGCCTCACTTGCACCCTATGCAATCGAAACTTCGGTGACAGTCTAAAAAATACAAATTTGTGATTCATCGGACCACACTACTACTCTAGTCAGCTACTCTCCACGTTTGGTGTTTTTGGTGTAATACTGAGGTGCAACTTTTTGTGTGCTGCTGTGAGCAACTGTCACTTGCGAGGTACTCTGTTAAAGATATTTATTACACGCAGTTTCCTTAGTAATATGTGATTAGAAACAGGTTGGGATGGATCTTCATTCACTGACTACAGTAATTAATCTCGGATTTGGAACCGATTTCCATCTCCCTTTGGGTTAGTAATTTTTAACCAGAGTTTTGACGCTGCGATTCATGTCCACCAGGAGTAAATCATTCCTTCAATACACGCTGTACAGTCTGTTTCCATGCACGAACAAATTGGGTAGTTTCGCTCACTGTCTGGTCGTTGGCAGACCTAAGCATGATAGCACATTTTTGACAGTATGACACATCCCTATACTTACCTACACTTAACGCAGTATTCCACTACTTCAGAATGACTTACCCAATACACGTTACTGCTGTGATCATGGAGCAGCAGTGCAGGATCGGTTTTCCTCATGATACTTCTGCAACGTAACATACGTACATATATATATATATATATATATTGCAAAATTTAAAATTCCATACCCTATTAAATTTACTCTATAAAAAATTCCTTTTATTAATATTCCATTTACAACCCTAACTTATTAAAATATTCCCTTTCTTAAAAATATTCCATTACTGTCCATATTTAAAAAATATATATATCCTAATCTACTTAAATTCACTTTTTATTTCCCGACAAATAAGATGTAAAAATCACATTTCATAAGAATATTTCTTTTTTAAATCCTATTTTCTGAAATTCTTTATTATATTAAATATTTCCTATCATTCTCGCATTTAAATCTCTTTTATTTCTTTTAATCTATGTAAATTCATCATTTTCCTTTTCAAAATACTCTAAAAAATCATTCTTTTAAATTGTTTTCTCTATACGCAAATGCCGAAAATTATTCTATTAATCTCCCGCGCTTTTTAATTTCCAGAAAATTATTTCCAATCCAAAAGCATAGAAGAGACGTATTTCTTCAATATTAATTCACAGAAAGCAGAAAAGTTGCTGAGAAAGTTGAACTTGCATAGGTTAAAATAGGTCACGTGTTACGAAATTCTTCTTGCGCGATCGTAGCTTAAAACGAACTGACGGACGCAGAGAGAGAAGGGATTTTGTCGTCGAAGTGAGTGTTTAAATAAAACGTTGCTGGAGTTCTAGTGTTCTTTAATATGGAGATTTGTTAAGTTATCGTTATGTAAAGCGAGCATTCCTTCGGAAATTAAAATGATTGAATTTAAATTAATGGATTCGAGTGCCATCGTGTTCTTCTTTTCTTCTATCTACATTTTTATGCAGCTGCTGATGCTTAAATTTCATACGACTGCGTTAATTGTTGAAATGCTTGCCATATTTTGTCATCGACTGCAGAAAAGAACTAAAACAATAGCGGAATAGAACACACATCTATATCTATACTAATATTATAAAGGAGTAAAGATTGTTTTTTTGTTTGTAGGGGGTAATCTCTGGAACTACCGAACCGATTTCAAAAGTGATGGTGGCAAATTGATGGTGACAACCCCTGCTCCAACATAGGCTATATTTTATGTCGGTGCCACTACCCCAGGGAGGTGCAGGAGCGAAAAACGTTCTAAAATTGCGATCTTTTCTATACTGAAGTAGCTAGAAATTTGAAATTTGGCGTTGTAGTTACTTATCTACAAAAACAACTTTTCAAAAGTATAAAAAGCCAAGCGTAAAAAAAAAAAAAAGTTGTGGCTAAAAAATGGTGTGATATCAAATTTCCAAGCTATTATATTACTTATTTAACTTTTTCCCATTAAATAAGTTATCATATTTATAAGTCGAGTGCCTACGTATACATTTATAGAAATCGTTTTCTCCTGTACTAAATACATCCTAACGAGTTTCTGAAAATTCAATTTTTTTCAAATTATGCATGATGGGCTTGGCGGCCATTTTTGCATATTATTCACAAAATTCTAAGCACCCAAATCCAAAATTGTTATTTAAGCAAATATTTTAAGCGTTTCATTTATAGACTTGTATGCTCTGAAAATTGTGTCTTAAGATAATGATGACTTATCTCAAAGATTCATCTTATGATTTATTTTTTAGAGTAATTATTAATTTCAAACTAGTAAAAATCAATTTCTCAAAATATCAGTCTTATCTAATTTATCTGTCCGTAGTTAAAATCTGAAGTTCGAAATTGTTATAAACATATTACATTGCAAACATATTACGCTTTTACTTTAGAAATTTGGGTGCTTAGAAACATGGAAAGATGGCCGCCAAGCCCATCATGCATAATTTGAAAAAAATTGAATTTTTAGAAACTCGTTAGGATGTATTTAGTACAGGAGAAAACGATTTCTATAAACGTATACGTAGGCACTCGACTTATAAATATGATAACTTATTTAATGGGAAAAAGTTAAATAAGTAATATAATAGCTTGGAAATTTGATATCACACCATTTTTTAGCCACAACTTTTTTTTTTTACGCTTGGCTTTTTATACTTTTGAAAAGTTGTTTTTGTAGATATCATTTCTTTTTTTTTAAATAGATTAAACATAATTTAAATAATCGAAACATGAGAAATAATTTAAAATTACATTTTACTTTCAGTCATTGTAAAGGGTTAACTAGAAATACCAGTAGCTTTTTCAATTAAATTAATTACACTCTTAATAACAACATACTAAATGTGGCTTGTTATAATACTTGTTATCCTCCGTTAAAAAATATCACTGAAATTATCCATGAAATGAATAAAAATTGAATACGTACATAGCGTGTCAGCGCTGCATTTGAAATCAAACGCGATATCACGCTCTTTTATTATGAGCACTAGCTGGCTTCGCCCGCTAGCGGGTCCCTAATTTACATCGGGGCCTCGAATCTTGTAAAACCTCGAATAAGATAAAGCTCGAACCGAACGAACCTCCGACCTGGTTCCCCGCTGCCTTCGGCACCAGATAATCCCTTAATTTGCACATCGAATAGTATAAACCTCTAACCAAACTAACTTCCGACACGGGTCACCGCTGCCTTCGGCACCGTATAGCAGTCGTGCTGCGCACGCTCAAGTTCCATCTTCCACCACCAGGTAGCGGAATCTGCTCTGTATGAACCTCGGGCACTGAAATCTTTAAGGCTATAGATGTCGAGTCGAATAAGCTATACCCCGTCGTGATCTAGCCCATAGAACCAGAGATAGGAAAGTGCCCCCTGGTGATGAAAAAACGAACTAAAATCGAAAAGCTCTATCGATGTCGAATCCAATGAGCCATACCCCGTCGTGATCCGACCCATAGAAACAGAGATAGGAAAGCGTCCCCTGGTGGTGAAAGCTAATCGTGTTTGGGGGTCAAAAGGGGGGAGGAACAACGGAGATGCATAATAGGATTAAGCGGTCACAGACCTTTCCAACGATGTATCACATGAGAGGTATATTCAAAATTTAGAAAATCCCCCCCCCCTGCATAATATGATTAAGCGTTCACAGACCTTTCCAACGATATATCACATGACAGATGTCGGCAAAATTTAGAAAAGTGCCAACTTTGGGGGGGGGGGTGAAAGTGGGAGGATGGACCCCGAAGATACATAATATGAATAAGCGGTCACAGGCCTTTCGAACAATATATCACATGAACAGTGTCGGGGGGGCGCAAAATGTGGAGGTGACACCTGTGGTGCATAACACGAATAAGTGGTCACAGCCCTTTGTAACGATATGTGACATGACGGATATCGTTAAAATTTAGAAAAGTGCCCCCCCCCCCCCACCTTGTGTAGGCAAAACGCGCTCCGCCCCTCCCTATAATCTTTGACGCGGCTTTATTTTTAAAATTTATGTTATGTGTTATAAAATATCGTAAAGTTTCAAACAGATAGCCTTATTATACTTCTTAATTTTGTTCACGCCTCTCCCCATCCTCTCCCTGAAATGTGACGCGCCATTCTTTTTTATAAATTTTTCATCATGTGTTATAAACTATCTTTATAACAGATCGCATTGAAATTTAATATATTTGCTGAAATTACTATTATATATATAATAATATTGAAATAAACCCTCCTTTAGCTTGTAATTAAGATATACGAACAATTTTTAGAAATCCTGAAAGCTGATTTTGATTTATTAATTTATTTATTTATCTATTTATTTATTTTTTGTTTATTTATTTATTTATTGCATGTTCGAAATTTCTTAGCAATTTCTTAGATTTACATTATTTTATTCAATTAAACATTGTACTGTTACAATAAATTTAAATGGAAACTTCACTTCTGAAACAAAAATAATTTAACAACTGGAGTTCATTAATTTATAGGAAAATGACGTGAAAGGTATTCCTGCGAACGAAATGCCTGTCCTTTGCCGTGTTCTTTTATTTTTAGAAATAAATGAATCACATTTAATTCATTTCAAAAATTTTGTTTACGTTTGGAAAGAAATTTTAAATGGCGATAACTCTTAATGTATACATTTTAGAAGGTACATCTTCCCGCAAAAACTAATTTATTTTTAAAGATCTTTCTAAAAACGTAAATTATATATTTAAAATATTTTTAAAGCATAAACACTACATCTGATTACTTTATTTTACAATATTTATAAAAACACGCATTTTATCAGACAATTAAATACACTAAACAAACATGAGTGAAAAATTGACCTGGGCCAGGACTCGAACCTGGGGTCTTATGCGTACCGTGCTGAGGCTCTGCGAATGAGCCACACAGATCCATATACCTGACCGGCAATTTCTCATACTTATTCATGTTAGAAATAGTCATCTGCCACAGTTTGCAGTCATATTTAATTGTTTGATAAAATGTGTGTTCTTATAATTATGATGTTTTATTTTTTTTAAAAATATCTTCAGAAGAGAATGGCTGACTTACAGATGAAATTTGATGTGGTTATAACCTGTAACTGATTTGTGCTATTATAATACAGATGATACATGGTCGTTGGCGGGTTTTATCTCTGTTTTGGCATAATTTTTTAATCGCCAAGTTAATTAACAGTTTTGGGCTAATTATGGATAGAAAATAGTATTTTTTTCACTGGATTTCATAAAAGCACATATATTACGTAATTACTTGTCTAAAAATGCAATCCTTTTTTTATTCTGCCGAATATTAAGGTCTGTAGGTTGTTTGAAAAAAAAAAAGTTTGACGAAGAAAAAAGTGATCATTTTAAGTAACTGGACGTTTTTTTTTAAATCTATATCTCTGTTTATAAATTACTTGTGAAGATGAGTTTGGTCTTAAATTGAAGAAATTCTTCCTTAGATTCTTCTAGTTTTCGTTTTTTTTTCTGTGACGCTTGTTTTATTTGATATCTGATATTTTAATCTGGCATGTTTTGTCGATTTAACATTGCGAAGTTGATTTCTGTAATTAAGCAGTAGCGGTCTTGTCCAGTTCTTGGCGTTGTTTGTGTGGCGTTTTTTTTTTTTTTTTTAAGCTTGGCTTGGCAGAGCGACCGCCCTGCTTGATAAAATGTAAATGCTCTCTAAGAACAAAATAAAAAAAAAATCGAAATTTAAAAGGGGTGAAAGGAGTGAAAATCGTTCTAAAAACATTTTAAATTACAATTTCTATGGATTCTCTAGAACTACCGAACCGATTTCAAAAGTGATGGTGGCAAATTGGTGGTGACAATCCCTGCTCCAACAGCCTCTTTAATAAGAAACTATGCGTTTCTAACGACTGGGTTTTTCGCTAATTGTTGCCACAGATTAATCTCGGAAAATGAAACATTTGAAGTTACTGAAAAAAAATAGTAGCTCGAAAAGTATTTGTCAGAAAATTGTTAGGCAAACTGCGTTTGAAAGGTAAAAAATTGTAGTTTTCTTGATATAAATTTCAAATCTAATGATTATGCCATTTTTCAAATATTGAATTTGAAAAATTACCAAATTTCACAATGGAGTACCATAGCAAAACCTTCATGCGTAAAAAGATAATGATAAGGGCGACGTGTCCTGGTCTTGTATATTGGCTATAGCACGAGTCACAAATTATCGTAGCCCTATTATTCTGTTAAAATATAAAAGTGAATCATGAAATGTCGATATTTTGTTGGATTAAAAGTTCGTTATAGGAAAATTGACCAGCGTAGCGGGCGTAGCTTGCTAGTTATTATATAAAGAGGAAACGGTGACTGACTGACTGACTGACTCATCAACGCCCAGCCGAAATTACTAAAGTCAGGGTCACGCAATTTGGACTGTAGATTGCTGTTATGGCCTAGGCAAGCAATAAGAAGGGAAATTTGAAAATTCCCCCTCCCCGAAGGGGGTTAAAGGAGGGTTCGAATGTTTTAGTTCATTTTGCCATATCTCAGCAGTGGTTATAGGTAGGAGCTTGAAATTCCAGAAAACAAATCTACTACAAAAATGATTAAACACCTATATCAGCGATTTTAGAAATTCCCCCAGAAGGGGGTTAAAGGGGGGTGGTCGAATGTTTTAGATCATTTCGCCATATCTCAGCAGCAGTTATAGGCAGGAGCGCGAAAATCAGGAAAACAAATCTACTAAAAAAATGATTAAACACCTATTTCAGCGATCACAGAAAATCCCCCCAGAAGGGGGTTAAAGGGGGGTGGTCGAATGTTTTAGGTCATTTCGCCATATCTCAGCAGCAGTTATAGGTACGAGCGCGAAAATCAGGAAAACAAATCTACTAAAAAAATGATTAAACACCCATTTCAGCGATTTCAGAAATTCCCCACCCGAGGGGTTAAAGGGGGTGATCGAATGTTTTAGGTCACTTCGCCATATGTCAGCAGCAGTTATAGGTAGGAGCGCGAAAATCAGGAAAACAAATCTACTAAAAAAATGATTAAACACCTATTTCAGCGATTATAGAAAATCCCCCCAGAAGGAGGTTAAAGGGGGGGGGGGGTGGAATGTTTTAGGTCATTTCGCTATATCTCAGCTGCAGTTATAGGTAGGAGCGCGTAAATCAGGAAAATAAATCTACTAAAAAAATGATTAAACATATAATTCAACGATTTTAGAAATTCCCCACCCGAGGGGTTAAAGGGGGTGGTCGAATGTTTTAGGTGATTTCGCCATATGTCAGTAGCAGTTATAGGTAAGAGCGCGAAAATCAGGAAAACAAATCTACTAAAAAAATTATTAAACATGTATTTCATCGATTTTAGAAATCTCCCCCGAAGTTGTTAAAGGGGGGCAGTCGAATGTTTTAGGTCATTTCGCCATATCTCAGTAGCAGTTATAGGTAGGAGTGCAAAAAATCAGAAAAACAAATCTACTAAAAAATGATTAAACATGTATTTCAGCAATTTTATAAATCCCCCCCACCCCGAAGGGGGTAAAAGGGGGGTGGTCGACTGATTTAGGTCATTTCGCCATATCTCAGCAGCAGTTTTATGTAGGAGCACGAAATTAAAGAAAATAAATCTACTAAAAAATTGGTTAAACACGTATTTCAGCGATTTTAGAAATTTCCCCCCAAAGGGGGTTAAAAGGGGGATCGAATGTGTTAGATCATTTCGTCATATCTCAGCAGCAGTTTTAGTTAGGAGCGCGAAAATCAGGAAAACAAATCTACTAAAAAATGAATAAAATACGTATTTCAGCAATTCTGGAAATTCCCCCCAGAAGGTGGTTAAATGAGGGGGGGGGTCGAATTTTTTAGGTCATTTCGCCATATCTCAGCTTTTATGTAGGATAGCGAAATTAATTAAAACAATACTAAAAAATTGGTTAAACACGTATTTCGGCGATTTTGGAAATTCCCCCCAGACGGTGGTTAAAGGGTTATTCAAAAGTTTTGGATCATTTCCCCATATCTCAGCAGCAGATTTAGGTAGGAGCGTGACATTCAGGAAAACACATCTACTAAAAAATGGATAAACACGCATTTCAGTGTTTTTAGAAATTCCCCCAAAGGTTTTAAATGGGGTGGTTTCGAAAATTTTAGGACATTTCGCCATATCTCAGCAGCTGTTTTATGCAGGTGAGCGAAATTCAGGAAAACAAATCTACAAAACAAATGATTAAACACGTATTTCAGTGAATTTATAAATTCCCCCCCCCCACACACACCCCAAGGTGGTTAAAGGGAGATTCGAAAGTTTTAGGTCATTTCGCCATATCTCAGCAACAGTTTTTGGTAGGAGCGCGAAATTCAGGAAAACAAATGTACTAAAAAAATTACATTGTCTAGCCGTGCAAAGCCGGGACATAACGAAACCATCGTGCTACTTAAGGGTGATTAATTTTTTGTCCGGTGATATGTGTATACCTTTAAAATATTACTTGCAGTAAAAATAGGAATTTCCTAATTTTATTACAATATACATCTTTGTTTTATCTATTTATATTTAGTTCATATTTTATGTAAACCTAGAAATGCAGATTTCTAAAAATTATTTTATTTCAAACAGTTTTACATTCCTCATCCAAATAATAAAAATACTGCAGATGGAATAGAATCATTTCAGGAATTACAATGTATTTTATATATTTCGGACGAATTTTAAGTCTTTTCTCCGATTTTTTCTGTAACTAGAAAGCTTAAATATAAATCTTAAAAAATATTCTTCATAGTGATGGTTAATTCCCAAGATAAATCTGTTTCTAACAATACAAAATTTAATGTGTATCGATATATTGTATTATTGTTTCGAGATTTCATGTTTTGCGGCAATTTTAATTATCTGTAATTCCAATCTAATTTTGTTACTTTGTTCCAGTCTTCACTCATATTGATATAAATGTATTTTGGAAGTTTTTAATCATATATTAATGTCAAATTAATTTTCAATGATGAAAAAAGAAGTTATGAAAATTTCCATGGAAAGGGTTCAGACATTATAATATTTTTATTTAAGAAATATTTTTTTCTAAATTTGTCTAATGCTAAAAAATAAGCAAATGCATTTCAGTAAATTAGATTTTAAAAATGCGGTTTAAAATACTGATAGATTTTCATTTTATGTTTTGAAGATGGATGTATTTGACAATTTCAGCATTATTTCATTGCAAATTCATATGCCGCACAAGTTTTAATATTTTTTTTAATTTCTTAATATTTTTTCTGGTGTATATTCTACGATAATTTTACTTTTTGAAATTTATGGGTAAATTCCTAACACACATTATTTGTAAACTCCATGTAAATTTAAGAAAAAACATATAAACTATACCTTTAACTGGAGTACATTAATCCAAACAAATCAAATAGGTTGTCGATTCATTTAAAAATGTGTTATCATTTGAAAAAATAAAGTTGGTACATTCTTTTAATATTGTAGACAGTCTTTATTTCAAAAATTGCAATCATATTCTGTAAGAATGTATTATTTCGAGGCTAATGACATCATTTTTTTTTTTTTTTTGTGAACGATCTGAGGATAAAGAAAAATCTGTGAATAAACCTGTTCATTGTTATTATTATTATTTTTATTATTCTTTTTTCACGAACTGTACATGGTATAGTAGAACTCCACTTTTATAATTTTGAAGGGAGTTAACAGAAAAAGTGTAAATTGAGGAAAATTACTGTATAACTCTGCTTTTACACTGCAGGGGCTAACTTCTACCAGTATTTTATAACAGAAAATTTTCCCTTATTTAATATAAATTTTGCGTTTACATGAGACTAAAATTTCTATATTAAATTACTCATGAAAGTTTCCCTGACGGTAGTTTGACCCTGGTAACACATTTCAAGGGAGGTAATGACAAGCTACGTCGCCGAAGGCAAACGTACTTCACCGCCGAATCCAAATTCTCTTGAATCCATACAAGGATGCGACCTGAGAGGGCCCGTTTACCCGGTACACCTTCACAGGTAGTGCTCTTCGGTCGGTGGGGGAAACGTTGGCGTGAGCCTCCTGCACCTCTCGATCCTTTCCCAAATAAAATGACGACAGAGATCTATGCGACATGCGGTGAAGCCCAAAATTAGAGGACACCACCACACAACACTTGGGCGGACGCTGAAATGATCCGACGACTAAGTAGCCGGAACCCCAAAGAGAGAACCGGATCCTAGAGTGATGCCGAACCACCCCAACGACTCATTACTGTACCGCAACTTCCAAATATCGATTTCAAGGGAGGTAAAGAAAAGGTGTAAATTGCGTAAAAATGTGAAGTCCAGGAAAATAAAAGCGGGGTTATACTATATTTAAAATTTGCAATATCCGTTATATGCTTATTAAAAAGGAGGAAAAAGTATGATTTGTAGGAAAATTTAAAAAGTTCGATTTTTCTGCTACTTTAACAGGTTTGCTTTATCTGAGTTCTACTGCATTATTACATAATGTGATATTTATGACAAAATTAAAACACTGTCAAAAGTTATTTTTAAAAGTCAATAAATCCGCCCAAACCCAATAATCTCTTCTCTGTGATCGTAGTTAAAATAAAAATTTTCTACCGCAATACTAAACCAATTGATTTCGTATATTGAAAAGCAAATATTTCTTGACGTACTGCAATCAAGAAATTTTCGGAAAAGTAAATATTTGATTTCAAGAATTCTTTTGAACGACAATATTTATCAAATAAAATATTTCAGAGATAATATATAGCATTTCTAGATGTTTCATTTGGCATTATAAACGATAGCTAGAGAAATATGATTTTGTTAGGCAGTTTATGAAAAATTGAATTTCATTGTTTCCATCTTTACATTTTGATGAAGTAAGGTCAATACAAAAACAGGCACAATTATCTGAATATTTCATGTTTAGTGTTATCTATTTAGCCCCAAAAAGATTAAATTTAGCTATAACATTTTTTTCATTCGGCACATTTTTAATTTTAACACCTTATTTAATCAAAGTTCAAACCTTAAGGTTGTTTAATATATATATGTTTTTTCTTTTTCAGCTTCGTTTAGTCATTAATTTTTCTATTAAATTTAATACCTAGTATACCGAATTCAACTTCTTTACTTTTTTAGCTTTATTGAGGAATATTGAAATGTAAGTAAAAAACATCGAACTTCATTGTTTCAATAATATTTTATTTATGTTTTAACAAACTCTAGAAGTGCCTCTTGAATTATTAAATGTATTATTGGTATTATAAAATGTTTTTGTTTACGCTATAATTACTTTTTCCATTTGTTTGATTATTGCATTCAAATTATAAAGTTTTTTAGAAACAACGCGATATTATGTTGCTTTCTTAAATTTGGTTCAATTACATATACTGGAATGTACTACAATTAATATCAAACTTCACAATTATAAGTACAGTCCAGGAAAAAACTGTCATCAGCTTTAACTAATTCTGCAGCAAAGAATCGTGTAAAAACGCTATATATACTAATCGATTGGGGAAAATGTCTACTAGTATTTGCTATGCATAAATTATACTTTTGGGGTCATTTATAACACATCGGCTGATAAGTTCCCGGTCTGACACACAGATGGCGTTGCAATCGTCGAACCAATGCTTTTTTTAGTAAATACTAATCTTTAAAAGGTAGCAGAAAAAATGTCATGACGATTCGCCGTGTGGATAAAACATTACAGTAGTTTTAGTTGAACGACTTTGTTGATAAACAAAAAAAGGGATAAACAAGAATTTCAAGAATTGTTATTTGATGGGGAAAAAACACCGTTCAAACAAAAGCTTGGCTTGATAAGCGTTATCCGGACACTGCACCAGGTAAATCAACCATTATTGACTGGTTTGCTGATTTTAAACGTGGTCGTACGAACACCAGTGATGCACCACGCAAAAGAGGTGGTTACTGCAGAAAACATAAAAAAAGTCCACAAAATTGTTTTGAGGAACCGTAAAGTGAAGTTTCAGGAGATAGCGCAGACTCTGAAGATATCCAAGGAACGTGTAGGTTTTATTTTGAATGAACATTTGTCTATGAAAAAGCTGTTGTCAAAGTGGCTGCCGCGCGTGTTGACTTTTGACCAAAAACAACAACGAATTGATGATTCTGAGCACTGTTTGGAGCTTTTTCGTTATAAAATTAGGTTAATTATTATAAAATTATTATTATTATTTATTTATTAAATTATTATTATCAAATTATTATTATTATTATTATTATTATTATTATTATTATTATTATTATTATTAAATTATTGTTATTTATTATTAAAGTTGTGCTATTTATTAAAGTTATAAAGCTATAGTTATAAAATTATGTTAAAAAATTGTGTTTTATTTTTTAGGCCGGGAACTTATCAGCCCATGTGTTATATTAAAATGTTAACAATATTTAATTCTTCAAGTAGTAACGTCCGTTTTTGGCTTTTTATTTCAGTTCCTTGAATCAAATCAACTTATAAAATTATATAGTTTATGCACTTATTCTTAAATATTCAAAGAGTTATATATAAAAAAGGATGTTAGGGGTTTATACATACATTTAGAAAAATAAAATTTAGATCTTACATGGAAATATTCTAGGATCATTCAGATACTACCCGAAAAAATTTTACAAAAAAATATAAATATAAAATAAAGTAAAATCTTATAAAACAAAACTCTGTGAACATTTTGCTTTTCCGTATATGCAAATGAAAACAGCAGACGTCCCCATTAGACGATCGAAAAACATTTTTCTATGCCTCGAAAATTAATTACAGTAATGAGCTTTAAATTAACATATACATGTTTTTAACTATGCTGGTTATTTTTATGTAGTAATTAATGTAGGTTATAATTCAATAATTTTTTAATATAAATTAAAATTTGAAATTGAATTGAAATGAATTTTTGATACAGAATAATAATTCCATAATAAAGTTTTTTAATTAAAAAAAATCCAGATTATGTTCATTTATTTATTTTTCTTTAAAAAGGAAAAGAAAACATTAAAGAAATATTCCAATCGGCTGAGTTTTGTGGTAAGATATGAAATTTATCACGTGTATTTAACATTAACATCCGGGAAATTTAATCCCATCTAAATCTGTGAAAATGTAATTCAAATGGCATAAACTATGTATTTTTCTTGGATGATTTGATTCAAGGAACTCAAATAAAGTGTCGAAAGTGAGTATTACCTTTTGAAAAAAAGAAATTTGGTACAATTTATAATATGTAGATAACCGCCGAAGGATAATTTATGTATAGCATTAATGTAGTAGATACAATTATTTGTAGGAGAATAAGTAGAAGATAATAAAAGCAGTGTTGCCAACTGGCCAAGGAAGTTTGGGGCTAAAAATGACTAAAAAATAAATAAAATGAGATGAATTTTCGTTAAAAACACTAAAAAAAAAGATAATATAAATGAATAAAGAATCAATATAACAAAATTTATTAACAATTTTTATTACTATTCATTGTGTTCTTTATTCATTTATATTATCTTTTTTTTAGTGTTTTTAACGAAAATTCATCTCATTTTATTTATTTTTTAGTCATTTTTAGCCCCAAACTTCCTTGGCCAGTTGGCAACACTGCTTTTATTATCTTCTCCCTATTTTTTAATTATTGTACACTACGGTGTATAACACACACTTTGGACACCAGAAAATTCCTGAAATATTTACAGGTGTGCGTTATACGCCGGATATAAAAATTAAGTATTAAAAATTGAGAAGCTATGAGTATCAGAATTGAGATTTCTACATCAATGGGCATTATATATGCCGTATATCCTAGCTTCATATTTGCTCATTTTTTACCTTTATTTTTTTGTACTTATAAAAGCTCACTTAAGAGGTTACATGCAGCGAAAAATTTATACAAGTGGCTATTTCATTGCTAAACTAATCATTTAAACCGACAGAGTGAAAATGTCCCAAGGCGGGAATCGAACCCAGGACCCCAGAATAGTGCTCTGAGGTCCTACCACTGAGCTACAAGGAACGATATCCCAACTCGGCATCTCTTACTCTTATATGTATCGGAAAGGCTACAATCGCAGCACAAGATGAAAACTATCATCCAGAGCACTCATCCCTGGAGGCTCAGGTTCGATTACCGGCTTGGGACATTTTCACTCTGTCGGTTTAAACGCTTAGTTTAGCAATGAAATATCCACTTGTATGTTACTAATTAGTTTCAAGCGAATTTCACTCCTTGGACATTAATTGAAAAATTAATTGGAATTCACTTGAAAAGTTTACATATTTTGGAATTTTTTAGGAAGGGAGTAACATTAATTGAAAAACTAATAATTCCACGTTGTTTTTATTACTTTTTTGTGTGTGTGTGTGTTCTTTGTTTAATTCGGTCACATATTGCGTCTTACACCTGCAGCCGCGTTGGCCTGTAAATTTTATTCAAAAACGTTAAAAATTGTTCAAGTTATTGTGCTGCCCATGTTGAAAAATGAAGTTTCCAGAATATCGCGTTTAAAGTTTTAGAAGAAAAAAATATACTGATATATATATTTTTTTTTTCAACTTACACTTAATTTGCTATTCCTGCGCCATACTGTGGACCGTCCTGTGCCATCTGCAGCTGCAATACGGGAGTAGAATCTTTAGTAGAATCTTTTCGGCGAGGTCGGTTTTAAGGATTGTGCGCGCTCACATTTTTTTCATACCTTTCTTAATAATTGCTATATGACTTTTAAATCTTTCTACCCATCATTCGACACACACCATAAGAATTTAATTTCCGTCAAAGAAAAAAAAATAAAATAATAATAATAAAAAAATGTTGAATTTTTTTTTTTTTAAACGCATTTAATCCCTTAATATTTCTTATTGTATTTTCATATTTTCCGAAGGCGTCTTCGCAAAGAAGGAGATGTGCGTAATACAGTGAATGAATCTAATGCAAGTAAAAATATTTTTTATATATATGTACTAAAAATACAAAGATTTAAGGTTTATCCTAAAAATCAAGCCTAACTTCGTGACTGCAATTCATGTAGTTCTAAAATATTTTCGTTGCAATGCATTAACTTGGCATGGGCTCCGATTATTGAAGATTTATGCTTGATAGAAAGTCCGAAATTGTGAAAAAAAATTTTAAATATGAAATTTTTTCCCCTTTTTTAAGATATGGCAACAGAAAAAAAGCATTATTCAAACTATCGATTCAGGATCTCTAAATTGTCTTCTCAGCATATAATCATAATTTAATTAATATTTAAACTATTAAATGATAAGAGAGTACCTTAAAAAGAATATATTACACTCTTTATTTTTTATTTATATTTTCCACTTTTTAGTGTTTTAAATATGTTGTTGTCGTTTCAATACCAGTTAGCATATTTTGGCGTGATTGGTTTGGCGCATAATTAGCTCCATTGTTTTTGTAATATCTAAAAACTTGTAACCATAAAGATTATTTGACGATTTATCTCCTCTGTCCGTCTAATTTGTTAATATATAATTTAATTCTTAAAAATATTATACAGTTGTATTGCCGTCTAAAACACACGTGTTTACATAATTTTTATAATTCTAGCCTATCAGGAAGTGAGTGAAACACCGATTACAAAATTCCATCTTTACATACAAAAATCAAATTAACCCTTTGTGACTCAGTAACTCCGATTTGAAAAATATTTTCTCATATGTTAGAATACATCATTTTAAATATGTAAAAAAAATTTTTTTTAAATTAACGTAAAAAAAAATATTGATTAAAATATACTTTTTTTCACATCTGCAATTAACAGAAAATTAGATGCATCTTATTAATATTGTCAATATTCTAATACAAAATTATAGTGTGGTTCGACAAGTTTTCAGCCGGTCAGTGAAGCACAAGATTTTTTACATAATTTCATATTATTTTTCAATGTAGTCCCCTTGCAACTTACGTTTAAGACATATTCTTGTGTGCGAATTCTTTAGTGCGGCCCTGTAAGAGGGTGGTTCGAAAAGTCCTCGACCTGACAAAGAATATACAAGATTTTTGACAATATTTCATTTTAATTTTCAAGTTGCAACACAATATATTTGAGAAAACTCTTGAGAAATGTTCATTCTTTGTCGTTTCTGGTCGACCGACGTTCAGCAAATGCGGCACGCATCGAGCGGAAGGCTTTTTTAAACCCAAATCACGGTCTATCGAGATGCTTGCAATATACTATATTATTATTTTCATTCTTATTCTTTGCATTCAAATATTATGAATGTGATCATTTTTCAATCAGTACTCAAAGATAAATTTATATTATATTCATACTTATTATAGGTTGTAATCAAAGAGTTATGTACTTATCATATTCTGTTATGTTAGCATTTAAAACTGTAAAGAGTCATTTATTTAATTAGCACTCAAATGGAAATTATTACATCCATACTCAAATTAATTTTGTTTGCATTTTTGCACTCAAAGAGCTACATACTATTTTATATCTATATTGCTTGTATCTGAATTTATAGATGAGGTTCTGATCTATATACAATAAGTTAAATAATAATTTAACATATACTTAAAATGTCAGTACTTCAAGATTTTTATATATACACTAGCTAACCCGCCCGGCGTTGCCCGGGCCCGAGATAATTACAATCTCAGAGAAAGGCGTTAACCCCCTCCTTCTCGATACCCGCAAATATAATGACTAATTTGTTCAAGAGAACCACCGTCACCTACAATAACGCGATCATTAAAAAAAAAGAATTACATTTTTCCGATAATTAGAACATAACGAAGACGCTACGCTAAAATAGCGGCAGATGACACACCTTCCCGACCTCAATTTCAAATCTATATCTTAATTAGTTACCTAAATTTTTGTTCATTAGTAAAAATTGGCAATTATTTCCTTTCATTTTCACAAACTAAATGGAGAGATCGGCCCGAGAAACAGATCTCTTTGTAGTTCAGTTTTTAATGAAAGCAGATCCCTGTCTGAAACTTTCTCGGATCGTTTTCACTGGCGCCGGCAGATTTTTGGCAGTTTTTTGCATAAATTAAAAAAAAATTACCAACCGAATTTTTCAAAAATCACACAGTATACATAATATATTTTTACATATGCTCAGAAATTTTCAAATTGATATCTCAATTTGTTTTCTTAAAATTTGCTAATTAGTAAAATAATTTCAAATTTGTTCATTTCCGCTTGCAAATCCAATGCGCCAGTTCGTTTCTTTTGCCATTTTGATTTAAAAGATGACATTTTAGAAGCGATGGTTAACGAGAATCTAATTAATATCTAGGCTAATTATCAAAATATAAAAATTCTGAGGCTCGGTGCACATGGCCAGACCTTGGACTATCCACACCTAAATTTCCAGACTTCTAGGTGGGCTAGATTTTGCTTGCCATCGCCAACAGACACACACACGGACACACACACAGAGCGAAACTTTCTTTTATTAATATTGATAAAGCATATTATTCTTACATAAAAAATTAATGGCATTCCATCTGTTGCTTCAGGGAAAAAAAATTATTATGTTATGACTGCTTTAATCTTTTATTTTTCAAATTTGTTCATCCAAAAGTTTAATTGTTATCTCAAATTTCATTGCTTACTTGTACTAAAAAATTATACTTAATTTGTAATTTCATCTAAGACTAATGAAATGTCAAATCTCGGGCTTTTACAAAACCTAGAGGTATAATAATTTCAGCATGCCCGCATGAGGGCTGCTTTGTCAAATATGTATTATTTTTTAATAAACTTGCCAAGCAGAGCTTGCAAAGGCGAAAGTCATATGGTAGGCCTCCCTGCTTGTTTGAATTTGAATTTCAGCAAGTTCACGTATCTTCAATTGGCGATCATTCCATACGGCATTGTAAATTTTTAAGATGAGTCGGTCGTAGCGGTTTTTACCATCGTGAATTGATTTTCTGCCATGTTTAAATTCAGCAGCCCACTTTTTTATCGTCGAATATGAAAGACAAGAATCCTTTAAGATGGGAGGTAACTCTTTTTGTATGTCTGTGGGAGTTAAACTTTTTTAACAAAGTATTTTATGACAGCTCAAACATCATTTTTTTGCCATTTTTAAAAATATTAAATTTGTTTATTTTACTTTATCGCCCAGTAATAACCAATAAATTCACGCGTCTGAAACTCGGCAGCATGTAATGGAAATGAGCATACTTCACAAACATCATTGTCATTTCGTCATACTTGTTCCATCTCTCTGTCAGGCCGAGAACTTATCAAACTACCCTAAAGTATAGGAACTTACCATTGTAAAAAATCTATTTTTGGATGTTACCAGTCTTTTTAATTTTACAAAATGTACTAAGTTCATTTTAACAATGCATCTCAAATAATAAATAAAGCTTTAGCATGAAAAATTAACCCAGTATCGCCCTCTGCTGAGAATTCTTTGAAACAAATTATATTAACTGCTGTGTTAGGAGATCACAGCAATAAATAAAATCATATTTTAAAGTCTACTGTATAAATAACATTGGTTTTTGAGTATGTTGCAGATAGTTATATAAATACGTAGCACTTATAGTCGTCGTCTTGTCTGTCCGTCCGTCCGTACGCACATAACAGCGCAAACACTATCCAACCAAAAGCTTTGAAATTTAATATGTATAATCGTTCCAGAATTTTGTCGCGTCATTTCGAATTTTATGAAAATCAAATCAAAACTTAAAAAGATATTAATAAAAGTTTTCTTTATTCTATTAAATCCTATCGTGCGTAATCTATATAATAAAAGCGCAAATCATGTGACTGAGGAAAACAAATACGGGCAAACCACTTCTTTTTTTATATGCCAAGTGGCTATTTTTATTAAAAATTATTTTTTCAAATAAAATTCCATAAAAGTTACATATTTAGAAAGATCGTTCAAAAGAATTGTTTGCTTGAGAGAAGAGTTATATTCAAATATATACAGATTCTGAGATAACTTCAGTGGAAAATAGTTTAACAGCCGAATATCTCAATCCATTAGATTAAATAAACACAAGAGATTCGTTCGTGATGAGCCATACAACTATTAAACCATGGAGATAATCATTCGCAAAGCAAGATCACCATGGTGAATTGTGTAGCGCTGTCTTGTGTAGGAAAAAAAATCGCATTTGTAAACGTGACATACGTAATAAGAAAAGAAAAAGGCATGTTAATTTTGCTCATAGCAGACGGTATAATTCATTTCACTGAAATATGAATGATGATTTTTTTACATTGTGAAACTAGTTATAAAACGAACGCACGTCATTCGTCATGTTTAACGTACAATTTCCAACTTTTCTTTTTTTAATCATAATACGTTAAAATTTACTAGACGTGAATTTTTAACAACAACAGCAAAAAAAATCAGTGCTATCACATCCAATCCTTTGAAGTCTGAAAACATTAGTAAAACAAACATTTTATACCGCAAAGTTTAGTCAATTGATTTCGTAAATTTAGAAGAAAATGTTTATAGACGTTGCGCAGATAAGAAATTGTTCGAAAAATAAATACTGGCATCATGGAATTTGTTTTGAAATATAAAATTTATCAAATGAAAGTATTTTCAGATAATAAGTGTAACTTGAAGATATTAGATTTGATGTTTTGGAAGAACACTATACTGTAAAAAATTGCAGAAACGTTTACGAAAATTTAATGTAAACCTGTAGTTCTGGAAATTTGGAATATATTTGCAGTATTGTATCCTGATAATCAAAAAAGTTTAAGAAAATTCAGTATAAACTAGTAATTCTGAAAATCTGAAACTATAACCAAAATTCTTTCAATTATCTTCAAAAATATGTAGAAAAAACAAAAAACAATCAGAAATCTCAAAATTTTCAAAGTTATCAGATACATCTTTCTACGATTCGAAATTCTTTCAGTTATCTTCAAAAATCATTAGAAAGAAAGAAAAACAATAATAAATCTGAAAATTTTCAAAATTATCAGATAGAAATTATCAGATTTCGAAAATTTAGGAAAAGCAATTGGTCATTTTCATTTCATAAACGTTTCCATAAACCTCAGAAACCTATTTTTATTGTTTTTAAATTTCAGAAATGTTTCCAGAATTGGTAGTAATTATGAGATCATATTGAATATTCGCAAATGTTTCTATAATAATATATATATATATATATATATTGTGAAATATTTTCTGTAATTTTTGCCTCGTAAATAAAACCAACTGTTAATGGAAATTATTTGCATTCTGATGAATGTTTTTTTTTTCCATATAAATAATAGCCACAATAGTTCAGCAATAATTGTTCTCTTTAAGTCATATGTTAATGATTGTTAGACATAATCTAATTCATTATAAATATTTCATTCCGTCATACATATTTAAAACCACTGTAGAATCTCGAAACTGAAAAACCTCTCTGTAGATAAATTACGCAAACACGCAATTTGTTGGATGTGCACGCAATTGCGTCGTTGGAATACACATTGCACTGCATTACTTTAGTATAACTTAAAACTAGTCAAACAAAGGCTGTCTGATGCATATGGAAATAATTTTGCATTTACTCTTTTGAGTTCAGAAGAAACTGATTTACAATAAGATGGCCCAAATTATATAACGCGACTCAAACTTGAAGCGTTGAGAACCACACTGCAAAAAATAATTGTTGAATTTACAGTATAAAACTGGCATCCCAGCTGCCAGTATTATACCGTAAAATTAACGCACGGTAGCGTATTACTGCTTACACTGCAGCGTATTACTGCTTTTTTTACTGTTTAATACTGTTAATTTTACGGTATAATACTGGCAGCTGGGATGCCAGTTTTATACTGTAAAATCAACAATTATTTTTTGCAGTGCAGAGTGCACTAACCTTGCCAGCTGTGATTTCGAGTAAAATGCTTTACAAAATTTGTACGAATTTCCGTTCAACACTTTTAGGCCAGTTCTACCAGTGCCAAAAGAAACCAAACTTCTTCATCCAGCATACAGTGATTAATTTGGCAATGCCAGAGTGGACAAAGGTACTTGATCCACTCTTGCACTAGCCCACTTGATATCCAAATCATGTTGAACCATCTGTTATACTGGCTGTATGACTTGAATAGTTTCGAAATTAATAAAATGCATTATAAAGTCAATAGATGGCATGATATACAATTGTAACATTTCGAAAGTTCAGAAATATTATCAACAACTTAACTAAGACAGTTTGCAACGGCAAACCAGAAAAATGCGGCAAAAAAAACAGAGAAGCCGATAAGTCATCGGCTAAGCAAGCTCGTGACAGGGATACAGAAAGAGCTTGAGACTAAAAATTCGTTTTGCTACGGCTTTATTAATTATCATATTACCACCCAGACATGGGTTCAGTTAAGCACCAACAGGAGTTTGGAGTTTGGAGTCTGGTCGTGGCGACAAGGCAGTCCTTTATAAAAAACTTCCCGTCGAATCAAAGACCGAAACTCGAGTCGCGCTCCGAAGAAACCAGCTCCAAGAGAATGGAGCGAATGAGAAACCTTACGCGATTCGCCGTCTACCCCCTCTCTAATTTCTCTCCGGGGAGAGAGTTTAAAAATTAAGGGAAGAGGCAGAGCAAGGGATGACAAAGTCAAAAAGTGATTTCGTGGTAACGAGTAGAAGGAGCATTTGTTTTGACTCCAGAGCTCAGGGCGATTAACCCCTTCGCGACGAGCGCCCTTTACAGAATTTTTAATCTTTTACCAACGGTTTTTCAAAACAGAAATTTTCGCCTAATTGAATCGCAGAAATGCTAAGATTTAATGAGGCACAGCTTGCAATAAAAAATAACTGGTGGGAATAATCGAGGATTCTGAGCATCTTATGCGTCACGTATACGTGTCGCTCGTCCCCAAGGAGTTAAGGCCTATACTTAGTGCATCGTGAAGATCATATCAACCATAAGATTCTATCGTCAAAGGCCAGCCATTGAACTTATGAAGTGTACACCCAGTGAACTTTAGTGAGAAATCACCTTTCGTTTGAATAAGATCTAGTGAATTACTTATAAACTTTCATTTAGAGACTTTCGCTTATAGAAACTTCATAAACTTTGTTTAATCTTGACCTGACTTTAATGGAAGCATATCTAAGCAGCCACAGCTGAAATCTGCGCTACCCACGAATTTCGAATCTGTTTTGTATTTTATTTTGCCTGATAACTATAGATTATTTTAAATAAATCATTAGTTTATCCTTTAAATATATCTGTGACTAAACGTGATATCCATGAAACCAAACCATCTTACTCGCTCCGCGTTCTAAGTTGTCACACAAAGCTTTAACACTTCAACACTTCACTTTAACACTTTGTTTTACATGTATTTGACACCTTGCTTAAGTAAAAGATGTTTTTAATTTTGTGTATATGTTTTAGAAAAGGTGAAGTTTTATGTTTTTAAATTTTGGAATTTAAAAAAAAATTTTAATTTAACACTTCAAATTCATATTTCACAAAAATGTGGGATTGTGCACTCTGGTTCTCAACGCCTCCATTAAAGCTTTAACAAATACAGAATTTATATCTTTTTAATCTTTATCTGTTTTAAAAATGCAGCGAATTTATCATATTTTTAAATTTTAACAAGTTTTAAAGTAAATAACTGCGTGAACTATGAGTTCTCCGTCCCCAAATTTCGAATACATTCGGAAATGTTATTTAAGAATTATAAAAAATAAATAAATAAATGTGACACATATAGATACAGAGACCGCTTTAGCTAATAAAACCCTATATCTATCAACTAGTGCTTTACTATCTATATTTGAGACAAAGGTTAAAAAATACATTTTACCATTAACTCCTATTTAATCTTGATTTACAATTCTGTGATTTTGTAAAAAAAAATGTACAAAATTTGTATAGTAATACTGTCAGATAGACTCTATTGATGTCATTTAATCCATTGAATTTCTCGAGATGTGTAACAAGTCTCACATGCAAGTGCATGGCTCAATTTGGATGTCATGTGCTAAGTAGCACCTGGGGGAATCTATATATTTAAAACGCTAAGCGATTTCTTTCAACAATCCATGAGAACAGACTACTGCATCAAATTACATCATTATTTTTTTAAATGAAAGATATTTGGACACAGATTTGTTATCGTGCATTCGTTTGTTCGAAAATTTAATTAATTAGCTGTAATTTTCAATTAAACTTTTACTTCTGCTAATGACGTCATAATCGGATAACGCCCACAGTTACAAGGCATAGAGTTTATTCTCTGAACTCTGTGGTTGCGAGGATATTAAGAGAATATTAAAAGCACGCGGCTTTTAGGCCGAATTTTTTAATTTGCAAGTTAAGTTTCCGTAAAAATATTTATCCGCGTGTTTTAAAAGCGAATAAAAATTCATATTTATTGTGACGTCACGGGAATATTGTCCATTGGGTTTATTTTATCATTATCATTATAACTTTGTTGATCCCATTTTTTCATTCCAATTAAATGCAAAATATATTTTTATTTGTATGCATGGTGTTTAAGCATTAAAGTAACGGTTATAAAGTATGTGTGAAAAGTTTGCACCGGTGAAAATCACGTTATGCTTACCTTGAAATTCATTTTAACATTGATAAAACTAAAGAGAAAAATGTATATGATTATGATTGTGTCAACATGACGTAATTTTAACTGATTTTTCCACTCATAATTATAAAAATTAGAATTGGATCCGTCATTGATTTCTTCATCTTGATTGCATACCTTGATTACATGTTACGAATTACTTTTTTTAATTATAGGTTAGAAGATTTCCTTTTTTAATAAAAAAAATCACAAAAGTAAAGCATTTCAGGAAATTTAAAATTATTAAAAATAGAGTTAGGGTAGAAAAAAAATCTTGAAATAATGATTGTATTATTAGCTAGAATAAACAATGTAAGACAAATATTTCATAAGAATTATTTTGGTAGGTTTATTATAAGTTTATTTAACAGTTCCTTATTAGCGCAAAGTCCTATTTCTTTCATTGTGAATTTCTCTTTCGATGTCAAAAAATGGTTTTCGACTTTTAGATGCCAGCCAAAATACAGTGGCAATTTTTAGAAATGTACAACGGTTGTGACAACAAACGGCGCTATCGCTTTAGCTTTCATCGCGGTTACATCACTTCTAAATACTACAAATTTCTATTTTTTACTACATTTTACAATTTCAATTCTTACATCATCAATTAGAAAAAAAATTAGCTTTCGATTGAAATTTATTTGAAAACTGCCGCTTAATTTAACGACTTTTTAAATAATTTTCAAGCATGAAGAGTTTTTCAATTCTATCTTATCAATGACCACCAGTTTGCTTCAGTAATGTAAAATAGCCTCTGGGAAAGTTGCCACAATTAAAAGTAGAATTTCCAAACCATCATAAAAAGTGAATAATAATAATAATAATAATAAAAACAGTGATAAATCATAAGATCAGATTATCCATAAGATAGAGCATTTTAGCGCTAAACGACAATCTGTCAAAAAAAAACTATTTTTAGTTTATGAATAGCATAAAATTGATAAGTTGAATTCGTTGATGTATATGTTCCATCAGGTATCAGAATATGCTAGAAATTGTATTTTTATATTTTATTACATTTGCCAACTGTATAAGAGGGAAAATATCCCCGACTGTGATGGAAAAGGGATAATCATCCTGATTATGTAAAGGAACCGAAGAAAAAATACAAATAAATTACACTTGAAAACATTAAAAATCTCCCTCACCGGCCGATTGATTTATTACTGTAAAAAAAAATACATAAAAACTGATTAGTTTAAAACAATGGATGCGTTTTAGAAGATATGGATTTGAAACGAACAATGATTAAAGAGGACATTTTAAAACTTTTTTAACATCGAATTTCGACGGTGCTTTTGGGCAGATGCAATGCACATGCGCATAGGAGCTCATTCGGTTGCATTATCACAGGTGTGGGGGGCGGGAAGATGTGTGCTTTATTTATGTTCGTTTATTTACTGAATATGATATGACCGTAGGAATATACTATTTGTATATACTTCATAGGTCCATGAAATTTTTTTCTTGCCGTGGGGAATATGGCTGTAATGTCAAACTGATTTGCATTACACAGTTGTTTACGGATTGTTTGTTTGGAGTTTGCATCGGAAATTGTATTGTTTTTGACTGGGGGAAAAAAACTTTTAAAATAAAATATTTGAAAGACTGTTTCATACGCACCCCTTTTTAAATAATAAAGAAGCTTATTTTAATGATATTGTTATAGTATTTTTTTCCGTCAAATTTTGACGGGTTTCATCTAGTTTATATTGTTTTACTATGACGGAATTTTACTTTCAAAGATCCCCTTAACAGATTTGAAAGCTTTGGAAAAATATGAGTCTTTTAGTATTTAAAGTTTAAATTAAATTAATTAGATAAATGTAACTTACCTAAAGAAACCAACTAATTTAAATTTAAGCCAAAGCACTGCACTGGCACACTGCATTAAAAGCAGTAACAGAAACAAAATGAGGAAATAAAAGGTGCCGACAATCATCTTAAAAATGTGTTTCAATATACATACCCGACTTTGGCATTTTCAAAACTCTGCAGTAACTAACCTACTGAAATTTATATACATATAGAAATGTAATTGGAATAGTATTAAATTTTGCACGCAGTTTCAAAGAGCTAAAGTATGCAGCGAGAAACTTGCGAACTTTGCATGTCGTCAACAAGAACTCCGAAAATTCTGAAATTAGGATTACTTTGTCTACTCGGAAACGAGAACCCAGTATTATGCAGTAAAATTAACAGTAATAAACAGTAAAATAAGCAGTAATACGCTACCACGCATGTGCGGAAGTGTATTACTGCTTATTTTACTGTTTATTACTGTTAATTTTACTGTATAATACTGGCAGCTGGGGTGCCAGTATTATACCAAAAAATCAACAACTTTTTTTTGCAGTGTAACGCATGTATCATATATGATATTATGTTTTGTATCATATATGATATCATGTTTTGTATCATATATGATACAAAATTCAGTACAAATTAAGGTTTGTTGCAAATGAGTGACTCAAACTTAAATGAATAATTGAGATATGGTTTAACTAGCTTTCCAGTATAGATATAAATGCTAAAGTGATACAAACAGAACACAAAGAGGCTTATAAAAACCTTTTAATATATAATGATCGACATGTTTCGAACGCAAAAATGGCGCCATTATCAAGATCTACACGATAAACAAACTATTCTCAACTATTCACAAAATTTTGCGAGAATAGTTTGTTTATCGTGTACATCTTGATAATGTTTGTGCGTTCGAAATACGTCGATCATTATATTAAAAGGTTTTTATAAGCCTTTTTGTGTTCTGTGTGTATCACTTAAGCATTTATATCGATATTTTAATGGTAATAGTGATTTTATTATATGCTTGTGTAGCCTGCAAGTGTTTTAGCACTTTTTCTTTAAATTGAAAATTGTTTAACGGAGGTTTTAATTTAACCCTGAAGCACACGCGCAGGGTATGAGTTACATGCGGTCGTACGGTTGTTATTTTGCCGCCAGTACTTCCAAATAACTATTGTCGCCTTATTTAGTCGCAGAAAATTGTTACATAGACTGTGGTAAATAAAAATAAAGGTCGGAGATTACTTTTCATAAAAAAAAGTGGTGACAAATGCAAAACCCTACGCAGCTTGGGTATATCCTAACATGCACGTATGCTTCCGAGTTAACCCTTAACTGCTCTTAGCAAACTCGGAGACCACAGCTTTTTTCAATATTAAGAGTTTAACTTGTGATTTTATATTTAACTATATACTAAGGTACATCACCGCAACAACTCTATTTGGCGCCTGATGCGAAACCCCTTGTTAGTTTTACATCGTTGATACATGAGTAGTGTTTAGTGTCGGCATCGATTAGGTTTGTCAGCGCCTATTCTAATTGATGGCGCCTAATAAGGGGGCACCGCCCGCATAACCCTCACTGCAGCCCTGCTAGAGAATTTTGTTTGTTTGGAGCACTAAGTACTATCGCTAGAGGCTTTTGAATAGGTGAATTTTAATTATAATAATCATGTACATAAAGTGTAGTACAATAACAGTACCCTATGAATTAATCAAGGCTTTTATTCATCTTTCTGTCAAGCCGTCTCAGCGACAGTTCACAGTAGCAATGCGACAATTTCTGTCATAGTAGTTATGCGTTAAACATATTTATTCCTGTTTAACTTGATGTATGTTCATCGATTAATATTATATATTCAAATTTAGTTCAACAACATAGTATTTCAATTACAATTTAGTGTAACTTATTTTAAAAAAATTAAACTTTCCATTTAAATGAAACTCATGCTGCCCAGACAATCAAATAAAATTTCGAATGGTTTAATATTACAATGTTACAAAACTGTTAATTGAAATTTATGCCGCGTTAGCTCTCCCCCCTTCCCCGTCTTTCTATTTTCACTCATTTCATTTCAATTCTTTCTGCTATAAATTTCAATCAAATTTATGATTAATTCACATTTCCCAACTGCGAGATATTTTAATTAAACTCCAAATTAGCAGTTAAATATTCTCTTTTTTAAATGAAATCCATATTATTAGGAATATCTATATTTCTATTTTGAAATCAAATCTGTAATACATATTTTGCTACAATATGAAAAGTGATATAATTACAAGTTAAAATATTTTAATTTTTAACACTTTCTAACAAAGTTGAAAAGTATTTATGAATTTGGTTTGTCTGTCTGTCTGCCTTCAATCTGTCCGTGCCCTAACTCGCGTGAATAAACTCGGACTGTCATTTATTTTATATATGTTATTGTGAATTACGGTGGTATGTTCGGTATTGAAAATGAAGTGTTTAGCATTTATAATTCGTTTACAAGGACACTCAAAAAAGTTCATTATATTATGGTCTACGGGGGATAATCGTTTACAATGTAGTTTAATAAACTTACACTATTCCAAACATATTGAAATTGATATACATCACGGAGGTGCACTACAAGATGTTTACTGTAAAATATGGTGTGCATAGCATTTTTATCATTCCTTTACAAAGACACACAAAAGAGTTCAGTTACAGTAGTGTCTAACTTCGATAATTGATGGAAGTGCGTTTTCAGTTGTGGTATGCGTTATTAAATTTAACTATTTTTTTTGCATATTACTTGTTGTATATAAATTCTATAGATAATATACAGGGTTACACAAAAGATTTCATTTCTGTCGATTGCCTGAAATTGATGCAAAACAATTGTCAACTGTGTATGCGTTTCGTAATGGAGCTAAGTTTTATCATACTATCTAACATACATACAAATATATAGATCATATACAGGACTTCAAAAATAATTTGAATATTCTTCAGACTATATATGGTCATTGCTGAAAGTGAGTTTTGAAATGTGTTATGCGTTTTTGAAATTGTTTACTTAAATATCACTGTAACATCCTATTAACTTAGGTGTTATAAAAACAAGAGAAATATCAAAAAACACAAAACCAGTGGTTTATTCTAGAACAAGTAATAACAACGACGTGAAAGTAGTATTACATAAACTGATGATGCATAAGCAGTAGGATCATACATACATAAGTAGTTTATGTAATACTACTTTCACTTGGTTGTTATTACTTGTTCTAGAATAAACTGCTGGTTTTATGTTTTTTTTTTAATTATTATTTCTCCTATTTTTATAACACCTAAGTTAATAGGATGTTACAAAAATAAGAGAAATATCAAAAATCACAAAACCAGTAGTTTAGAACAAGTAATAACAACGAAGTGAAAGTAGTATTACATAAACTGATGATGCATAAGCATTAGGATCATACATAAGTAGTTTATGTACTACTACTTTCACTTCGTTGTTATTACTTGTTCTAGAATAAACTACTGGCTTTGTGTTTTTTTATATTCCTCTTATTTTTGTAACATCCTATTCACTTAAGTGTTATAAAAATAACAGAAATATAAAAAAAAACATAAAACCAGCAGTTTATTCTAGAACGAGTAATAACAACGAAGTGAAAGTAGTATTACATAAACTGATGATGCATAAGCATTAGGATCATACATAAGTAGTTTATGTAATACTACTTTCACTTGGTTGTTATTACTTGTTCTAGAATAAACTGCTGGTTTTATGGGTTTTTTCTCCCATATTTATAACACCTAAGTTAATAGGATGTTACACAAATAAGAGAAATATCAAAAATCACAAAACCAGTAATTTAGAACAAGTAATAACAACGAAGTGAAAGTAGTATTACATAAACTGATGATGCATAAGCATTAGGATCATACATAAGTAGTTTATGTAATACTACTTTCACTTCGTTGTTATTACTTGTTCTAGAATAAACTACTGGCTTTGTGTTTTTTTTATATTCCTCTGATTTTTGTAACATCCTATTAACTTAAGTGTTATAAAAATAAGAGAAATATAAAAAAAAACATAAAACCAGCAGTTTATTCTAGAACGAGTAATAACAACGAAGTGAAAGTAGTATTACATAAACTGATGATGCATAAGCATTAGGATCATACATAAGTAGTTTATGTAATACTACTTTCACTTCGTTGTTATTACTTGTTCTAGAATAAACTACTGGCTTTGTGTTTTTTTATATTTCTCTTATTTTTATAACACCTAAGTTAATAGGATGTTACAAAAATAAGAGAAATATCAAAAATCACAAAACCAGTAGTTTAGAACAAGTAATAACAACGAAGTGAAAGTATTATTACATAAACTGATGATACATAAGCATTAGGATCATACATAAGTAGATTATGTAATACTACTTTCACTTCGTTGTTATTACTTGTTCTAGAGTAAACTCTGGTTTTGTGTTTTTTTTATATTTCTCTTATTTTTAGAACACCTAAGTTAATAGGATGTTACAAAAATAAGAGAAATATCAAAAATCACAAAACCAGTAGTTTAGAACAAGTAATAACAACGAAGTGAAAGTAGTATTACATAAACTGATGATGCATAAGCATTAGGATCATACATAAGTAGTTTATGTAATATTCACTTCGTTGTTATTACTTGTTCTAGAATAAACTACTGGTTTTGTGTTTTTTTTTTAATCTTATTTTTATAACACCTAAGTTAATAGGATGTTACAAAAATAAGAGAAATATCAAAAATCACAAAACCAGTAGTTTAGAACAAGTAATAACAACGAAGTGAAAGTAGTATTACATAAACGGATGATGAATAAGCATTAGGATCATACATAAGTAGTTTATGTAATACTACTTTCACTTCGTTGTTACTACTTGTTCTAGAATAAACTACTGGTTTTGTGTTTTTTTTTATATTTCTCTTATTTTTATAACACCTAAGTTAATAGGATGTTACAAAAATAAGAGAAATATCAAAAATCACAAAACCAGTAGTTTAGAACAAGTAATAACAACGAAGTGAAAGTAGTATTACATAAACTGATGATGCATAAGCATTAGGATCATACATAAGTAGTTTATGTAATACTACTTTCACTTCGTTGTTATTACTTGTTCTAGAATAAACTACTGGTTTTGTGTTTTTTTTTTATATTTCTCTTATTTTTATAACACCTAAGTTAATAGGAGGTTACAAAAATAAGAGAAATATAAAAAATCACAAAACCAGTAGTTTAGAACAAGTAATAACAACGAAGTGAAAGTATTATTACATAAACTGATGATACATAAGCATTAGGATCATACATAAGTAGATTATGTAATACTACTTTCACTTCGTTGTTATTACTTGTTCTAGAGTAAACTACTGGTTTTGTGTTTTTTTTATATTTCTCTTATTTTTATAACACCTAAGTTAATAGGATGTTACAAAAATAAGAGAAATATCAAAAATCACAAAACCAGTAGTTTAGAACAAGTAATAACAACGAAGTGAAAGTATTATTACATAAACTGATGATACATAAGCATTAGGATCATACATAAGTAGATTATGTAATACTACTTTCACTTCGTTGTTATTACTTGTTCTAGAGTAAACTACTGGTTTTGTGTTTTTTTTTTATATTTCTCTTATTTTTATAACACCTAAGTTAATAGGATGTTACAAAAATAAGAGAAATATCAAAAATCACAAAACCAGTAGTTTAGAACAAGTAATAACAACGAAGTGAAAGTAGTATTACATAAACTGATGATGCATAAGCATTAGGATCATACATAAGTAGTTTATGTAATATTCACTTCGTTGTTATTACTTGTTCTAGAATAAACTACTGGTTTTGTGTTTTTTTTAATCTTATTTTTATAACACCTAAGTTAATAGGATGTTACAAAAATAAGAGAAATATCAAAAATCACAAAACCAGTAGTTTAGAACAAGTAATAACAACGAAGTGAAAGTAGTATTACATAAACGGATGATGCATAAGCATTAGGATCATACATAAGTAGTTTATGTAATACTACTTTCACTTCGTTGTTACTACTTGTTCTAGAATAAACTACTGGTTTTGTGGGTTTTTTTTTTATATTTCTCTTATTTTTATAACACCTAAGTTAATAGGATGTTACAAAAATAAGAGAAATATCAAAAATCACAAAACCAGTAGTTTAGAACAAGTAATAACAACGAAGTGAAAGTAGTATTACATAAACTGATGATACATAAGCATTAGGATCATACATAAGTAGATTATGTAATACTACTTTCACTTCGTTGTTATTACTTGTTCTAGAATAAACTACTGGTTTTGTGTTTTTTTTATATTTCTCTTATTTTTATAACACCTAAGTTAATAGGATGTTACAAAAATAAGAGAAATATCAAAAATCACAAAACCAGTAGTTTAGAACAAGTAATAACAACGAGGTGAAAGTAGTATTACATAAACTGATGATGCATAAGCATTAGGATCATACATAAGTAGTTTATGTAATACTACTTTCACTTCGTTGTTATTACTTGTTCTAGAATAAACTACTGGTTTTGTGTTGTTTTTTTTTTTATATTTCTCTTATTTTTATAACACCTAAGTTAATAGGATGTTACAAAAATAAGAGAAATATAAAAAAACACAAAACCAGTAGTTTATTCTAGAACACGTAATAACAACGAAGTGAAAGTAGTATTATATAAACTGCTCACGTGACAATCACCTTTCATATTAATAAGGAGAATATTTGTTACAGTATTCTAAGCGTGTTAGAAAGTGTTTCATAATCTATGCTTGGCGCAAGATTTTTTTTTTCTTGTTAAAATTTTATCTGATCACATAAACGTATAATAACTATAACTCGTAAAATAATTCGTTTCCAAACACTAACATCATTTGCTAGAAACGCTTTCTCACATTTCTCTAGCGAGTTTACTTTAAGGAATTTTATGAAAGATTTGATTTTTATTCCTTTTTTCAGAATCCTGATCATAGTATACTTTCAAAAGTTAGTCCTATGGTAATGGACGTGACATATGGTAACGGATTTGGCGTTATCAAATGTTTTCAAACCTCTTATTTTAGACAGTTTATTTTCATGTATTATTTAATACTTAAAACATGTTTCATTGTTACTAAAATTATAATATGTTATTTTGTAAAACAAAAACAATGTTTCTAAATTAATTTTAAGAGCTGATGAAAAATATTTTATTTTCACACCAAATGAGTGTTACTAGTCCTTTTTTTTTTTTTTTTTTTTTTTTTCAGATTGCTTGATTATGCTATTATTTGATTGCTTTTTGGAATTTAGAATAACGCTAAACATACCGGAAATTTTACTCAAGGTTTATAAAAATATTTCACCCCAGAATTTTTATTTAAAACTATTTAACATTTTTATCAAATTAATTTTTGTTTCGGTGATTTCAAGTCTGAATCTTAGACTTTATGCTATTTCCCTTATTTCTCCTTCTGTCTCTGTGAGCAGAAAACCTTTCCTCACCTTTTTATCTCTATTGTTTATTAGGGTTTCGCTTATCTCACGAAACCCTATTACTCCCGCTCCGTTGTCTGTCCGTCACAAAGCCGTTCTCAGAAACTATATAACTTACAGGCATGAAAATTTATGTACTTACAGCTAAATACCTACTATGAGGCTCAAAATATTAAAATTTGAAAAAATTGAATTATTTTAATATAGAGAGATAAAAAACCGAAATTCTAACAGCCTTTTCCTATTAAATTTTAAAATTTTTCGTTATAGCAGTTGCCAACTTATTAAAAAACCACAATAAAAAAATTTCTACAGTAATTAATTTTCTATTGAAATATTTCCACGTGAAAAATGAAAATGTAAAAAGTTTCACCAGTTGATAAAAGGATTAATAGGACGTCATAATGGTAATAAAACGGAAATTTTCAAACATTTCTCAATAATACAAGGAATATGAGTATGTGTATGTACAAAAAGAAGACTAATATCACGTCATTAGAGAATTAAAAAGAAAATTAATCTGACGTCCTATTGGAAGATTAAAGGATTTTTCAAATGTTTGAGAATAATAGAAAACGAGTATCAATATGAGTAATAGAGAATAGTAAATATATGAGTTTGAAGAACGTATTGAATCATGATAAAAACCTGATTATGGAAATATTCGCATACTTTAACATTTTGAAGGTGTACAACATGTTTAATTTTTAAATATCGCATTTAGTCTACATGACAGATTTTTTTATGACAGAGTATAATAGCGTACTGATTCAGATATTCGAAAAAACGAGAAAAATACACAGGAAAATTTTTACTTTATAAAAAAACATGACTTTTTTTTTTTTTTTTTTTTTTTTAAATGAAATTTATTTGGATTTATTAAAGAAAGGATAAAGTGTTTTGAAAGGAATATTAAACGAAACCCTTTGAGCGATCTTCGATCACACTTACCCACTTGTATATATATATATATATATATATATATATATTTGTAGTGCATACATTGTGCTACGGTTAGACTCTTTTTTCATGGCTCCTGTAAGATGTGTTACACAAATACTCATCTACAGGCATTGGAGTTGCTGTGCAACTGGGTATTCACTGAAAGCATCATCTGTTTATCTTTGGTTTATATTTTATTTATTGTATGAAGAGATTTCTGGTTCGAATCGACATATTTTCATTTGAACCAATAAAATGACAGGTTGTTTGTATGTTTAGCAATATGATTCATCTTCGTTTACCATATTTGATCTATCATTCAAAAAGGGAAAAATTACTGTTTCCAAAAAAGTTTTAGCAATTAAGCAATTTGAATTTTTTTTTTAAGTAGCGGTCTGGCAAAACGGCACCAAACATCTGTACTTTTTGAAAATCAGCCTATCACCCTAAAACTCACCTTCTAGACGAGAAGAAGCATTTCTGACTCGTCAGTTACAGAAAGGAACCCAAATAACGATGGTCTTATCAGGTGTCTCAAAAATAAAGAGCCTGAAATATATAAAAAAATAAATAATAATAATAATAATAATAATAATAATAATAATAATAATAATAATAATAATAATAATAATAATAATAAATATAGGAGAAGCGATAGAACTCACGATTTCCTCTACTGTACTTGGGAAAACAGTAATTTTTTTACTCACATAATAATATTTAAATAATATAAAAATAACATAAATGAACTAATATAAATTTTTAAATGAACCTGCGATTTTTGGGGTACCCGGTAACAGTAAAATACCAAATTTACTTTCCTCGAACAACAAATACGAATTTTTTTAAGGCATTTAATTAAATTACGAAATAATTATTTTACATTACAGAGGTTTAAGTACATAATGTTATTTTTGTAAGGGAGGAAGTATTATGATTCAGAACATTTGATCAATAACTTTTTTATCGTTAAATTACAATATGCTGAATGCTCCATAATTATTACATTAGCTCTACATTTTCATACATCCTTTTGCTGCCATGAATGCTTACATACACATATCTTAATTTATTGTTACACATATCATAATTATGTACATCCACCTTACGTAAACATCTATCTTATACAAGGTTCCTACAGTTCGGGGAATTTCAAGACCAAAATATTCCTGTGAAGCAGTATTTTTTTATAGAAAAATTCAACTTAAATGAGAAGAATTTTCTCGTGATTCATTTTGGCGAATTTTTCTAGAAAAAAATATTGGTATGTTCCTGGAAAGTTCCCTGAGATGTAGGACCCCTGTTATATGATTACTCAAAATTATATACACACATACAAGCATATTTTCCCACGGCAACTTTCAATGCATACAATAAAAATAACAACACACTTATTTTTTTCAACAAATGACAGTAATCATGACTAATAAGGAAATTTTCCATAATCGTGATTCAACGAAAACATAAGAAATGTATGAGACTAATGCCCTACATAGTTACATCATCTTATATGTTTACATAAATCTTATAACATACATACATATTCACACACAACAACTTTCAATGCATACAATAAATGTAACAACGCTTTTTTTCAACAAATGATAGTAATCATGACTAATGAGGTATTTTTCCATAATCGTGATTCAACAAAAACAAAATAAATCTATGAGGCTGATTCCCTACGTACTTGCATTTTTCTTATATGCTTACATAAATCTAATAACATATACATACACATATACACACAACAACTTTTAAAGCATACAAGCATACAATAACTATAACAACTCTTTTTTTTTTCAACAAATATCAGTAATCATGAATTATGAGGATTTTTTCCGTAATCGTGATTAAACAAAGACCAAATATACCTTTGAAGCTGATGCAAAAATTAGAAACGTTCAATGTTTATTGGAGATATAAAAATAAAACTTTAATAGATTGTCCTCCACAACACAATGCTTGCTACAACAGTTTTTTTTTCTTTATCATTATGCTATAAACAACCATGTAACTTAATAATATTTCGTAAATAACCGTATTATCTTAAGTTGCATTGTGACATTATCGACCTTTCTCTTTCCGAAACCAATTATTTTGCAATATTTATGTCACACCCTTTTCTTGAAAAATGAGAAAAATCCTTATCTATAAACAAAAACGAAATACAAAAAAATGTGAGCCACCATTTCAGTTGGAAAAGATGGCTAATGGTAATAAAATACTTCAGCATAATAATTTTTATCTTCCACATTAAAATATTACAAAAAATATTAAAAATAGTTCTGTAATGAGGACAGAATGATTTAGACCTGACGATTTAGTGTTTATGGCTTCACTGAGTTTTTTATAGCTGCAATTTAGAGAAATTATCTTTTTTCTGATCATTATTACTATATTTGTCATTATAGATTTTTATTTTTCATATTGATATTACCAATGGACTCTGTTTCCTACATGATGTGCTGAATATGGTGCGATTTTCACATGTAAAAGTCATATAATAAATGTTCAAAATTAATGTATTTATATCAAACTAATTTTACTCTTACTCCGCTTCTTTTTAAAATATGTCAACAGTGAAGAAAAAGTTGCTTTTGTGAAAAACAGTCATTACACTGGTCGGCACCAAATTCCTCCCTGTAAAAATAAGTATTGATCCTTATAGATTTCAGTTCACTAAATGAAAATATAACAATGAGATTATGGTATCACATACAAATTTTTAGGTGGAGTGGATTGTTCTTAAGACTAATGTAATTTGTGTGTTACTAAAACATACGTGGAAATTGCGTATATAAAGGTATGTATACTTGTATATGTTAATATGTAAATAACCTATAAGTATATGTATGTAAACATTAGCGAAGATAATGAATTAAATTATATCTTATTAATTTATGTTTCTCGAATAAATAATGTGTTGGAACAATTTGGATGACATATTTAGGTTTAGGAATGTCAGATGTATATGGTTCGCATATTTCTTTCGCAAGGAGACAAATTTTGTATTTTTATTTATTTATTATTTTTTATTTTATTTATTTTTTTTATTATTTTTTTTAATTTATTTATTTATTTATTTTGCCGACCACTGTTATATACCGGGTGAATTTTTTATTTTATTTATTTATTATTATTATTATTATTATTATTATTTATTTATTTATTTATTTATTTATTTATTTTGCCGACCACTGTTATATATATACCGGGTGAGCCATAGATTCGTTAAAATAAAAAATCATTAAAAAAGAACAAATGATGTTAAAAATGTTCGGTTTCCAGGAATGTGATTAGAGGTAGATCGGATTTCTTTAATAGCAAAAAAATTTGTGATTCAAAAAAATTACCGATAGATGACGCTGGCATGCATAATATGAAGCAGATGTATGCATATTAGCCTTACAGTAAAAGACCCGTTTCTTCGAAGCATCTGTCAGACTCATTGACTAGAAATATAAATGGACAGCGGACTCCTTTCTTTTCTTCCGACAGACTTGAAGAATATATCTTTCCCCTTTCATCGCCAAAAATAGGCGAAAGAGTGCCGCTTTCTGGCGGTAATCCCTTTCTCAAACTTGACAAACTCAAACGCAAGTGAAAAATCTCTGTTTCTTCTCGGGAGCTGTGGAATTTCCGTGACAGTTTGGCGCGAAAAAAACGCTGTTTGGCAGAATATTCTTCCTCCACACCTGCTGGAGGAAAGGACATGTTTTCTTCAAGAAAGGGTTGCTAGTCCGCTGTCCATTTATATTTCTAGTCAATGGTCAGACTTCGTTATCCCAGCATACATGAAACGGGCCTTTTTCTACTCTTGAGTCCTTTTGCTGATCGAAATTTTCGCAATCCTCCGATTGTTGATTCTCCGTTCTTGTAAAAGTGCTTATCCAACAGCACTTGATCTATTACCAATAACATACTGCTGGCATTGAATGAAGAATCTATGTGGTGCATCGAGGTGTTTTATTGACAGCCTGATTTGTACAAATCTGCTTTATATTATGCAGGGCTGCGTGCTCCTCCGGGTGTTCCGGAATCAATCCGGTCCTTCGGGACGCGGAGGGATGACCTGGAGCCCGGCAGAAGACGACGTGGCGTCCGGATTCCATTTTCAGGAGTTTGGGACAAAGCGGGGTCTCAGAGGGAGCGGTAACCGACGTAAGTCCACTTCCGGGAGGACTGGGCCGCTGGCTGTCGCCGGTGTGCTCGGACAATCTTAAGTGCAGCCTGGGGATCCTGAACCGGGCACGAAATCGAGCGGCCTGGAACTCATCCTTTCTCAGCGTACGGCACTCCAGGGAATAGACAAGATGAGTGCTTCTCTTGTCCGTTCCCAGGGCCCTCGGCGGGAGGCGCCGGAGACAGCTGTTGTTGCGATATGGAGCCATGGGTGGGAGCCACATGGTTAAGGTTCTGGAAAGCTGGTGTTCGTGTCTAGTGAAGGTGAGCTAGCGGACGCGGGCGGTTACGCAGGTCTGGCCGGACCACCGGGACGAAACTATTGCACTACTTGTTTCGATCCCTTCACTTTTCGCTTTTTAAACTAACGTTCTCCCGACCCTACGGCTCTGGCGGCCTGGTCACCCGACAGCGTGACGGGGGTCGGAACCCCTTCCTATTTTTTTTAGTCTATCTGTGTTTTACTAACTTAGTTTTTTTAAGATGTGTTTGTCCATTCCCGACTAGAGAGACGTGAGATCACTCGTGTGAGTTGTTCTCGATCTCGAATTGGGATACAGCAAATCATGAGAGGGAGCCCTTGACTAGTAGCTGGGCCCTGGTTGCTCTTGTGAGCTCTCCAGACAAGCTCGGCTTCGAGGATGTCACGGACTGTCGCTCATGAACCGAGCCTGTCCGGCCACTGTCGTACTCATGAAAGGGGTTACGATCGCGCCGATACAGGCATCATGAAAGTATGAAGGGGGCAATATCCAGTAGTGGATGGGTGCCGCGTTTTTTTAAACACCCGCATTAGTCTTATATTATGCATACCGGCGCTATCTTTCATTAATTTTTTGACAACAACTTTTTTTTTTGCTATTAAAAGAAATCCACCTCCCTCTAATGCCATTCGTGTAAACCGAAATTTTTTATCATTATTTGTTCCTTCTTAAAGAATTCTTTAAGTTTTAACGAATTTAAGACGCACTACCCGGTATGTTTAAAATAAAACAAGTAATATAAAATAAAATTAAGTCAATTCCTTTTTTTTATCATAAATATATAAAATAAACCCATGCAGCATTAATATCCCACGTTATCATTATTGAACATTTTTTTTATAATCATCGTTGCGGTATTTTATTTTATTTTTTTTTTTTTGGCATCACTAATTTGAGAAAAATCTTTCATTTCATTTATGAAAACAACGGGAGAAATTTTTTTCTTCCATATAAAACTATAATTAATTAATTTAATTTAATTAATGAATTAATATTTGAAAAAAACTGTATTAGCATCAAGTGTTATCCAGTACAAGTTTAAGAAAATGTATTTGAACTTTAGTGGACGAATAGAAAATATTTTATTAACGACTGAAAATTTGAACAAGATATACAAATATATAGAGAGTGTGAGCTAATAGTAGGAATTGAATAAATAGATGTTACAAACAATCTTAAAAATAAAAATGAGATTTAAAAAAAATAAAAATAAATGAATAACTGTATTTTATTAACGCTGGACTAATATTCGAAAACAGAAACATTCCTTTATAAACTGTTGTCAGTACTTCATACAACATTAAAAATGTACTATTTTACATGGAAACAGAGGCGTAGCGTCAAGGGGGGCACGGACCACTTTACTACCAGTATTTTTATATACTATATTTGGCATTATTTAATTCATACCGTTCAAAGATTAAATAAGGCTAAATGTAGTATATAATTATACTGGTAGTAAAATGATCGTGCCCCCTCTGACGCTACGCCACTGCATGGAAATGCACGTTTTGTTTTACCTATGACTTAATTGTCGTCAGCAAATGCTTTTCATACATACTAATATAATTATTTTTAAAATTTTGTTTTATTATTTCCAATATTGAACTGTAAATATATATAGCAATTGAAAATATATTGTTTGGGAATATTAATATTTCGTTTTTTAAAATGTGGCGACTGTAAATAGAAAGCGGCTATTGCTTATTTGAAAAGTATGAATTAATTCGCTATTCAGATAATGAAATTTTCAATAAAAAATTCGAAAACAATATTACTAAATTTTAAAAAAAATTATTAGATTCTGCACACTACTATCTAGTCAAGTATATGTCTACAAAAGATGATTAAATTGCTACATATTATTTTTGATACTATAAAGCTTATGTAACTCATATATCTAGACCGATTCAACATACAACAGTGCTTAAAATAACTCTTCGATTTGAAAATTATCTGTTTCAGCACGTTTATCATACATTTCTTCATAAAACTGCCAGTTTCATATTTTTATTTGCAATAGTTTTTCAGTATAAGTTGTGAAAATGAAAATGAAATGTTAGATTTAAAGAAAAGCGCCGGTGACGGCAGCGTTAGTAACTTTTTTCTTAGAATAAAGTATGAAAATATTAGCAAGTAACAAAGAAAACATATAAAAAAAGACAGGTATAAAACATTTTAGATGTAATGTGATTATGAGAACTTTTAAACTTTCTTCTTCTCCATATTACATAGATTTTTAATTGTTATTTTATTTTAGAAGCACTGATAGCAAAACAATATTGGTTAAGTTGGAACCCAATATTATACCAATCTTGCAATCATCGGATATATCGACAATGAATAAATTTTTGCCTTAAATTAGATATATTCGCAATGAAAAACCACTATTACATAAATATTGGCCTTACACTGGATATATTTGCAATAATACTCTAAAAGTTCTAATTTCGTATCCAACCCAATCAATACAGTCATCTCGATTTTTAAAGAAAAAGTTTAATATTACAAATATTTATTCATTACTACACAAATGAAAAATATAAAAATTAAAAGAAATATAAAAAGTGGAAAATACAAGATATGAAAATAATTCAATTAAAATATTTGATTCAGATTGTTTGGATAAGGATTCATTATAATATCATATTTAAAATTATTAATTAGGTAAAAATTACAATATTATAGGTAAATATCTTTTGGATATAACCCGAACGTATTTACTTAAAGACGAGATTGCTTTATTTGTTATTTATCGATTGTTTGTATGCAAGAAGCACTTGTCACAGCAGTATTAAATTTATTTACAATATTCATAAGATCAGGTTTACGGAATTTCTCGTTAAACATGATATATTTGCCGATTCAAATGTGAAATATATTTGACAGATATTGCACTAATCGGTTTGAATTGTACATTGTATAGATAGGCAAAAAAAAAAAACTTTCTCAGATCTAGTTCTGTATTATCACAAGTAATTTTGAAAGAAAAAAAATCAGCACCAATTCAAGCGAATATTTCTGAATAAACCACTTGCTCGCAAACTGCGCAAAAAAATCATGTTATTTATAAAAACTTAAGTTATTTATAAAAACTCATGTTATTTATAAAAACTCATAAAATTTATAACATGTAACACTCATGAAATCATAGAAACTCGACAGAGTTTCTCGCCAAGCATAAGAAACAGCAATGCATTGAGCCTTAAATGAAAGGAATTTCCGCCAATGGATGCTAAACGTCATAGAAACTCGACAGAGTTTCTCGCCAAGCATAAGAAACAGCAATGCAATAAGCCGTAAATGAAAGGAATTTCCGCCAATGGATGCCAAACGATTTTACAAAAAATTCTTTAGCACTCTGTCTAGTTTTTTATATTTTGCGGACGGGACAAAACGGGTTTTTGACGCATCTATATCTCGCGTTCTATTTATGATAGAAACAAAATTCTTGATTCTATGTAATGGGGCGTGCCAAATGACTAAGAAATCAAATATAAAGCAAAATCCGACGAATACGTTTTCAGTAAATGCCATTTTAAAAGTGCTGTTTTTTGCACTTTTTAAATCTTGTTCAGACCAAAAACTGTTGACAGGGCTACAGCAATGTGTAATTATCGGATTTTTACGCAGTTTACGTCATTTGGATTGTTTTTATGAGTAGTTTAAACCTTTGTAAGCTTCATGTAAAAATATTAATTAGTTTTTGATTTATATCAGTTTAAAGTTATTGATTCTTAGACTTAACATACAGCAAAAAACTGTTGACAGGGCTACAGCAATGTGTAATTATCAGATTTTTACGCAGTTTACGTCATTTGAATTGTTCTTATAAGTAGTTAGAACCTTTGTAAGTTTTATGTAAAAATATTAATTAGTTTTTGATTTATATGAGTTTAAAGTTATTGATTCCTATACTTAACATAGAGCAAAAAACTGTTGACAGGGCTACAGAAATGTGTAATTATCAGATTTTTACGCGATTTACGTCATTTGAATTGTTTCTATGAGTAGTTCAAACCTTTGTAAGTTTCATGTAAAAATATTAATTAGATTTTGATTTATATCAGTTTAAAGTCATTGATTCCTATACTTAACATAGAGCAAAAAAATAATAAATGACCCAACTCTTTTAGGAATGGTCGTATACACATTATATTAAGATATGTTACTACAGTCGACCCAAGTAAACTTCCTATTATAAAAAAATAGTAACATTTAAGGTTCATTTACAGGGTCTCACAAAAGATCTTTCGATATAGGGCTAAAGAGTTGTGTAATTATCAGATTTTTACGCGGTTTGCAGCATTTGAATTTTTTTTTATGAATAGTTGAAATGTTTAATATTTCGTGTAAAAATATTAATTAGTTTTTTATGTATACCACTTTAAAGTGATTTATTTCTATACTTAAGATGAAGCAAAGAAATATTAAATGGTTTAACTCTTTTCAAAAAGAACGTATGGGCAGGATGTTAAAATATGTTACTACGAACGACCTAAGTTAGCTTCCTATTGTAAAGCAGAATTGTAGAATATACTGTTCGTTTACAGGGTAGCTCAAAAGATTTTTTAATAAGACTAAATAGTTGTGTAATTAGCGAATTTTTACTTGATTCCTGTACTTAACACAGAGGAAAAACAATAGTAAATAGCATAACTTTTGTCAAAGTGGTTAGATGCACAAGATATTCAAACATGTTACTACATCCGATTCATTTAAAAAACTCTCTATTGTAAAGCGGCATTGAACCATATACGTTTCGTTTACAGAGTCTCTTAGAAGATCTTGATTACATTAGAACCGATATATATTTACTTAGTGAGACGTATTTTAATGATTTTATACTGTTTCAATCTCTGTAAGGTTTTATTATCTTGCTTTAAAATTTAATACGAGTTCATTTTGTCCGCCTGAAAGCTCGTCGATCTTAAGCTCTAAATCTATTAAAATATAGTATTTTCATCAATTAAAAAAACTGTGTTTATTTATAAATATACCATTCTAGCGTATCAGGAATTGATTGAAATAGTGATTACAAAATTCCAACTTTACATTCATGCGCTGAGTAATAGAATGTAAAAAAAGTTGCTACCCCAAGATTAGAAGTTTTGCGTTTAAATATTTGCCGTTCATCGAATATCCCGCTATGACGAACATAAAATGCTCTAAAAACGGGCCTAGAGCACAATGAAAAGGAAATAACTTCTTAATTCCCCATAAAAATTAAAAATGCTAAATTTCGTATACAATAGATCTTGCACGATCGGTAACCATCGATTACAATGATCGGTACGAACTGTTCGGTTAACGAACACTTTCGCGTGAGATTTTTATCTTCGGATAAAGAACACATGTTCGGTTAACGAACACTTTTCAGAGATTTTTATGTTCGGAGAACGAACACCTCACAAAACAAAGTCATGCTGAAGCAATGCCGTGTTTCATATTTGCCGAGCTATACTTATTGCCTCAATTGTCGTCTGAGAGAACATTTTAACAGTTGCATACATATTTCCTAATTAATTCATGGACTGCCGGGCATTGGAGACTTATATTTTAGGATCCCCGAATTGGAATGGCCAGACTAGAAACATTAGTTATGAATTTTGTGTCTTTATGTATTTTGTACATTTAATAAATATAGTCATTTTTGGTTTAATCGCGCTCCTTTTTAAAATCTAATTTAAAGCTTTATGAATTATCAGATCAAAAATTTTAATGAAATTTTACATCTTTTTAAACGGTTCATTATGTAAACGATTTAGTCCTTGCAATATATATACAAAATCACACAAAATTTTGTCATCCTACGAACAGTTTCTATTTTGAAATCACTTTAATAGTTTTTATACTTTTGCAAACGTTGCGAATCTTATGGTTTTCCGATTCTCGAAACGTTGAGTTAAAAAACTTAACAAATAAAAAAACTTTTAAGGTGCTCAGTAATTTTCAAAAATAATATTTAATATATTAGTATAAAAATCCATGTGAATTACAATGGTTCGTAGAATTTTTTATTATTATTATTCTCAGTAAAGTATGCTCCATAAACCTATTGTTATAATTGACCGAAAAAAAAGTGCTTCTTATTTTTCCACATTTTACTGAAACTGCAAAATTTTAATTAGTTTGTAAACTACTATAAAACTGTCTAATTTTTTGTTTTTGAATGTATATAAACGGAAGAGTCATATAAACAAAAGAAAAGGAAAATAACATGTCATAAATAATCTGGTGAGTACAATGTAAGGAAATTAATATAAAAGTTTCCCAGTTGCTATGGTAGCGACATGTACATTGGAATAAGTCACTCGATAAATTGTATAATTCTGATGTATAATTTTTTTATAGCATCACTATTATTATTTTTTTTGCCCCTCTCATCATTCTTTTATCTTTTCTTTTCTGAATAAAAATGGAATCTGTATAATTGAAATTAAATACCTTACAAAAAGAAGTGATATCTCATCAAAAACAACTCGTTGTAAATTATCCCGCCAGGCCACAAACCTAAAACGTCAGTCACAAAAAGAAGTGATATCACATAAAAAGAAGCGATATAGAAGTGCATACTCCGAGTCCCGTGTAAAAATCTGTAACCACTCATAATGTTTCTAAAGGACTCGGAGTGAGGTACAGTATGTGAAAACTGCTTGGCGACCTGCAGGCTTTTATAATATATGCAGTATATCAATTTTGAAAATCGAAAAAATTAATTTTTAATTTTTGTTATATCACTTTTATAAATATTTTTGTATGCGAAAGAACTGACAGAACGGATTTTTCCCCAGATCTATGCGTTTCCGCTTACGCTAGAATTACTGCAATATAACTCAATTTAGTTAACGTTTATTATAAGGTGCATTGTTATTAATATGCGTATGATCATTATATATATATATATATATATATATATATATATATATATATATATATATATATATATTACAAACTCAAAATCTTTACATGTTTACTTAAAAAATCCTCTTCGTATGAGTGGTGTTTCTAGTTTAAGTAATGGTAAATAAAATCAACAAATTGATGGTTTAAGCTCATAAATAAGAAAGGACATGCAAACACAGAAGCTTCAACTTTTTACAATTTTATGGGAGAAAAATAAATAAATAAAATAAAATAAAATAAAATAAAAATAATATAGTCATATGTAATTGCAGGAAACGCAAACATTATAAAAACCTGCAGGTCGCCAAACAGTTTTCCCATACTGTACCTCACTCCGAGTCCTTTGGAATCATTATGAGTGGTGATAGATTTTTACACGGGACTCAGAGTATGCACTTCTATATCGCTTCTTTTTATGTGATATCACTTCTTTTTGTGACTGACGTTTTAGGTTTGTGGCTTGGCGGAATCATTTACAACGAGTTGTTTTTGATGAGATTTATATTTTAAGAACGGGGCGTGATATTGCCAGGAACACATAATTTAGTGATGTCCCGTCCACAGCCATCCAGTAATTGTGTTCTGTTTGACATGCTGAATTTTATGTTATTTGATTCGTCGGCGATTTTCGATATATAAGATTTGATTTCTGTTCAAATTTTTATAGGCTTCAATATATATACAGGGTGGTTCAAAATGTCATATGCAAATGGCATGTGTGAATGTGTCAGATCATGAAGAGCAAGAATTAATAGGAACTGGGAGTTTGAAACGCGATTCTAACCCGCTAGAGGGCGATAAGCTCTGGCAGAGACCACCGCGATCCCCGGACCTAAATCTCCTGGATTTCTACCTCTGGGTATATCGTAAGTCTCTTGTGTACGAGACAGACGTTCCATTTGCCAAGAACCTCATGGCAGGAATCTCTGAGGCGGCGGCACTTGTCCGGGGGAATCCTCGCCAATTGGAACGTGTTCAAGATTCCATGCTGCGCCGATGTGAAGTACAGCCATGGAAAAAATTATAAGGGCAAGTGAAAAGTCGCTAAATGTAGGAGCCGCTTGGCTAGGAAATTATGAAAAAAAAATGTATGATAAAAATGTATGAAACGGAACATTTGCAAACAAACTTTAAGTTGAAAATTTGGAAAATCATTAAAAGACATGAATTTAAAAGGTTTTAATAGCTTGCTACTTGGAAAAAATTATAAGGACATGCATTTCTTTTGAAACAAACAAAATTTTGCATATTTGGTAACATCATAAGATTGTTTAAAGTAGCCTAAAACTGTTGCGCAGTAAGATTGTTCAGTTGCTCTCTTTCTTAATCATGGCAAAGAGCACACAACTAACTGGATTTGAAAAGGGAAAAATTATTTCTTACAGAAAATGTAATATGAGTGGACGTGAAATTGCAAGGAATATAAACAGCTCTTAAACAGTAATTTATAATTTTTTTTTTTGAAGAATCCAAAGGATTAAGGCAAGAAGAAGCATACAGGTAGGCCTGTTTCAATGACTATGACCCAGAAACGTGGAATTGCGCGTCGGGTTTACTTTAAAAAAAAAAAAACAGAATTCTACTCAAATTAAAGTAGAAATGAATATACCATGCACTAGCCGAACAGTGCGTAATGTTCTGCACAAGAATCCCAATGTTAGATATGCTAAACTACGGTAACGTCCACCACTTACAAAACTACATAAGAAGCTTAGATTGGAATTTGCTCCGAAACACGTTTCGTTTGGATCTCGCTGGATAGATGTGATATTTTGAACGAAAAAAAAATTATTTGGACGGACCAGATGGTTTTCGCCATTACTGGTATGACTTGAGAAAATATAAACTTGTTTTTTTCCAAATTCCAATTCAGGGGAGGTTCTGTGATGGTGTGGGCAGGTTTTGCAACCAATGAAACAACACCAATCGTGTCCATTCGATGGCATGACTTCAGAATCATATGTGGATATGCTAGCTTAAAATTGCCCGAAGCACCCCTTATCACAGGTGGTGATTATTTGTTTCAACAAGACAATGCAATTTACCATGTGTCTCGTACATCACATTTTCGAAGCCAATTCTGTCCAACTTTTGGATTGACCACCAAGGAGCCCTGATTTAAAACCAACAAAGAATCTGTGACGCATTTTAGCTAGAGAAGTATATAATCATGGCACACAATTTGCAAATACAGACGATTTGATATCATCCATCCAATTAGCATGAAAAAACATTTCTAAACAAACTTTAATTAGACTTTCTGAGTCAATGACTGCTTTATTAATAAGGGTCATTGAAAAAAAAGATGAGTTAGTAAAATATTATTTTTTTCCAGACATATTTCATTATGTCCTTATAATTTTTTCCATTTTTCACGTCATATATTCCTATTAAGATGTGATTTATAAATTTTATTGTAACTTAATTTCGTATTAATAGGTTCCTAATGTTTCCCATTTACGAGTAGTAAATTATGTTTAATTTTGTTTTCAGTTGATGATTATTTTAATACATATTAATCATTTTTCAACGTGTCCTTATGATTCTTTCCATGGCTATATGCATCACGACTCATTTTGAGCACTTGTTAGGAGTTGTAACATTTTTCATTTGTATTTTGCACTCCGATTAAGTTTTTTGTAAAATAGAGGTCTTTTTACACCGTTTGTTATATTTTCTTTGCATCACGGTCACAATGCAATTTCACCGTCACGATCGCGTTTCCGATCCCAGTTCCTATGTAATTCTTGCTCTTCATGACCTGACACACCCACACGTGCCGTTTGGACATGACTTTTTGAACCCTCCCCCCTCCCCCCACCACCACCACTTGTATATATTTTTTTTAATATTAATTTCAAAATATATATAATAAAAATCACAGAAGATGATCGTAATTTTTTGCAAATTTTGGGGGGAAAAGAGTAGGGGATAGATCTAAGTTAGCCTCGTAATGACATCAAAATCCTATAAATTAAGCATACTCCGTTTGGTGTAAAATGCAGTGCATTTATATTAGCTTCAGATCTAAAATTACAATTAAAGAAGTACGAACACACATTTCACAAAGTATGTAAACTGATAAATGAATTTTAAGTGAATGGTTTCATGAACGCATGTGACAAACAGATGCAATATCAATTTTACAACATGTGTCTATGAATCTAGGACAGTAGGTGACAAATTCTACTTTACAAAAATTGTGTGGAGAACAAAATATTAACTGTAAACATTGCATATTATAAGCAAGTGATAATTATTTCCATAATAGGCAAACGAGGATACCGGCATTCCATTCAAAGTTCTAGATATCATTTAGGACAAAAATGAAGATACCATAAAGGTTGCCACTGACCAATCTAAGAATTTAAAAAATAATATGTCTAATTAAATTTTTCTGCAGAGCTGAAATTACACTGGAGATAAATGAATATAACAAAGGATGTAAATTATCATGATTATCATTATGCCTATAAGAGTGAGAAATGCTAGACTAGATGTCGTCCGGATAGCTCAAATTGTAGAATATTGGTTCCGTGGTACCAAAGGTTCCGGGTTCGATCCCTGGTCTGGGCATTTTTTCACTTTGTTAGTTGTACGCTGTGTAGTAAGTGATAATTCCCTTCCTTTGTTATTATCATTAAATAACATTTCTTCAAACAGAAATGTGCTGAAATATTTTGGCATGCTATTTATCAGGTCTTCTTGCCCTATTTGCTATCCGTCTTAAGGTGCTTATGTAGCAGCTTTGGCAATTGGGTATGCCTGGGATGAACCTCTTCTAACAGACTATAGTTCTAGATTACATGAATGGCTTAATAAAGCCATTAATATCCAGAAAAAAAAATATGTCTCTATTATATTTCGATGATTTCAAATTTGAAAACATAGAACTGCACTTATTTCACTACATTAACCCAAAAGGCATATAGTGCGGTTGCATATTTCATGATAAAATATCCAATAAAAATTTCTACCACTTATGTTATTGCCCCATCCCACAAATCTTCATTAAAGCTAATAATTTTGACCCGTGTCGAATTGATTGCCTTGACTGCCAGACGTCATTTTATTTGATAAACTAGGGGGCCTACCCCCTGCGAGCTACGCTCACCAACCCCCGCTCAGACTTCGAGGCCTCTAAAAGCATGACAGCGTGCTTCGTTTTAAAAATATTGGTAAATCTGTAATTGGGTTGCCATGCTTTTAACGTTTTAATGGGGCATTTTTTTTATTATCATGGCCTCATACACAGCTGTTGCGACAACTGGTGACTGTTTTAGGAATTGATAAGTAAAATCAATTACACCTTGAAAACCAGCTTGTATAAAATGGTTAGGTTTAAATTGTGGCTACCTTTCGGACTTTTATAACAACGATCTGTATTCTATTCTTCCTTTGCGTTTAAGGATGAGAAAAATTCCATCTGCTTGTGAATAACATTAAGAACCACGGTATTGAAAAGTACTATGTTATAGACATTTTCAGTAACAGGTTTTAATTTTCTCTCTATTTTAGTGCACCATCATGCATATTTTCATGTTATTTTAAATATGTAAATTATTTATTTTAATTAATATGTAGACCCAGAATTTTCTAATAATTATTTATCATACAAAATTAATTAAATATTTTGTGCATGCATGCCTGCATTTATTCGGCATCAATTGATGAGATATTTAAACAAATTTGCTATCCGCGATAATTTTACACCATGTTATGTCACTTGAATATTGTTCATAAGAAAATCGGGTACTTTTCCAGTATAGGATCCTTTGCTTTTAGGTTTGTCGTAATTCGAGTTTCAAAAAGGGATAGATTCGTTAATATACATATATTTGTTGCCAAAAGTTATGAAAGCAAACCCAGTGAACTGTTGGTTCTTTTCTATTATAGGGGTCTTGACGCTTTTTAAAAAAGCTTGGCGCAATTAGGGCATCAGAAAGTGAGATTTGGTGCCAAATGACATAAACAGCCATGGAAACAAATTCGACGATTTTTTTTGTTTATATGCGTATTTTAATTATACGTATATTATTGTTGTTTTTTTCTATACAAATTACTTCTGATTATATATAAAATAGGATAAATGACATTTTACGCTAAACAAATTGTATAAATATTGAAAAATGCTTCTGTATACGAAATGACAAAGTGAATAGGTTGACAGAAAGTATGTTGCCAAATTTCCTTTTCCGCCAAGGCTATTTTCTCTATTTCGTCAAGGCCCCATATACTGGAAAAGCACCGAACTTTTATGCTTGTTTATACATGTATTTATATGTATATATACAATTTATTTATAATTGTCTTTCAATTTACCTCTTTTTGTACATAAAAATAGATAAATGGCTTCTTTATATTAAACAAATTGTATAAACATAAATGACGTATTTACATAAATGACGTCATTTGGACGAATTTATTCAAAATATTTTCAGTTTATAAATTAAATTAAATGCTGACAGACGATTGAATCCTGACGATAGAAATGTGATTTTCTTTTTTCAAAATTTCCGGAAAAACATAATTTAATCACAATCTTGTCTTCATTATCAATTGAAATAAAAGATAAATTCAATTTCAATTTGAAAATGACTAATAAAAAGAAATCAATAATCCCTATCGGGATCCTTTTTGATTTTTTTCCCTTTTTTGTTACAAAAAAACTAAGTAATTAGTTGCCATCATTACAGAAAATCATTAAAATTAGAAAAAAATTAATATCTCGAAAACTAATTCCAATTTCAAAATTCTATTACCAGTTTTGACATCCGCGGATTTTTATGGACAATTGATATTAATTTCACCATCAAGCGTTTAATATTTTATTAAAAATAGCCCTGAAACATAATCAGTCGTTTAATCAGTCGTTTCATAAAATCGTTTCATAAATTCGTTTCATAAAATCGTTTCACAAATTCGTTTCATTAGGATTTTATATATATAGGGTAGATATATTTCGAATCCTTAAAAAAGTAGTCTCTGAGAATGCTAAAAATTTAAAATAGTTTGTTAGAAATAGAGTGATCTCAATTAAAGAAAATTCTAATTCTCTCACTCGGGCATGTGTTTTCACTCTCTCATAAATGAAACAATTTCGTTTCCAGGTCCAACTTTACTTCGTATGGCCGAATTGCCATCCGATGCATCACGGATTAAATTTGATTCTTTATTCTCACATATAAGATCTAGAGGTTGACATAGCAGAACTAGAAAAGGAAATGAAGGACTTTAGAGTTGTCTTTTAAACTTTTCATTAAAGTAAAGATCCCTTGTTCGATATTCATAATTGCACTAACCTTAATAAAATATTAAAAGTAATTATTTACATTCTCCGTTTTATCAGAAATTGCAGGTTTAAATCTTAAACGAAGATCAGCTTACATAACAGCAAAAGAACTAGCAGGTGCAGAACAGCGTTTGGTACAATTTGTTAAAAAAATTTAATTTGAAAAGGAGTATTTTTAACTCCTTAACCATTCAATCATTAGAGCCGAATCAAAACTTTATGGTCTGAATCCTATTTTAACTCTTGATAGACTTATAAGTTTGGGAGGACGCCTGCAAAATTTACTTGCAAAGAACTTTAAATAATTCTTATTGAAATAGACACAAAAATAAATTCACAACCCCATATTTACGTTTATAACGAACCGGCTGAGCCATTCTCTCTCACTCCTGCCAGTTTCCTTACGGGAAAGAGGTTGACATCCTTACTCCCCAGATCTATCAACGGTAATCGAAATGTGACAAGCAATAAAAATAGCTTATTAAGCGATATGTGTACAGAGAGTAACTGTTTAATCAGTTTTGAAATAAGTAGAAGGGAGAACATCTACCTCAACATACAAGTGTGCATGTCTCTAAGCCTATAAACACTGTAAAATATTTTATGGTGATGATATAGTTGTGACGAGTGAAGATAAGCTGTTCAGTCAAATTTGGAAGACAGAGAAAATCTTGATGTCCCTTAAAGAAAGAAATGAGACGATCAAAATTGTGACCATGAAGGCGATACTGGAATCATCAAGCCAATTATTCAGATGGAGTACCGTCTGGATTTACATATGAATGAATATTAAATAAGAAAATCTGTGGTTATTTACTTACTGTTTATATTAAAAAAAAATTATAACCGTAGTTTGTATTTTATTAGCATTTATTTTGAAGATTACCTTTAATCTTGGAATGGAAAAATGAGTCATTTTGACTGCTTGTCACGTTAAAAACCCATTTTCAAAGAGGCAATGAACAGTGATTCTTCTATTAAAGGGTTAAAATTGTACACAAGATTGCTTCAATTTGTTTGATAGTGGGATTTGTATAGTATATTCATACAGTATTAAATTTCACAATTAGAATTGTTGATTTAGATTTATATAAACATTATATAATTTGATGAATGTATCCATCGGGGCGTGCAGATGTTGCAACTTAATAATTTCGTGTTAAGGGAATATTCTCCAATTGGAGATTTCGGACTGCCGTCATCCCGTCCTGGGACAAAATTTTCGGAACAAATTTTCATTCCTGATTCAGCCGATGTATTTTGTAAATGATCCGGCTTTATGCCAAGAGAAAATTTCATAATATTTATGTTACGTGTATTTATGTGTTAAGATGTAATTAAAGATGTAAAGGTCTAACACGATTTTTACTTACCCGTCATACGTAGTATAGAGTAAATCTTGTAATCGTTTTGAAAAAAAAAATTGACGAATTTACACGTTTCAGACACTAGAGATTCCGAAAAACATATTTTTAGAAAAAAAAACTTGCCGTCCGTCTCTATGTGTGTCTGTGTGTGTGTCTGTAAACATTCTATCTCCCGAACAAATTGAGATAGAGACTTGAAATTCGGTATGTACTTAGTACGTAATAATGGAAAGAAGCCTACTGAATTTCACTAACCTCGATTATCCGGAACTCTTTCTTTCGGACTCTCGAAATATTCGTTCTGATAAAAGTTATATACAAATTTTCGAAATTGTTTATTTTAAGGAGTGAATATAAAAGATAATAAAAAAAAAAAAATTGCATAAAGAATGAAGTCGATCGGATAATCAGTTGCCGAGATATTTGGAATTATATTTTCCACACTCTTCGATTTTTCATGATCCTTTATTTCATTCAAATGTCAATTCAAATATACGTTTTAATTGGAAATGAGACGATTAATCCGACGCAGTAAACCGTTAATTAATGTGATTATCAATTTTGGAGTTATAAGGATGTTTCTTTAACGCAATTCAGTAAGAGAGCATTTAAATTTTATGACGTCATCAAGCCACGATTTTATTCGAATTGCAATGCATTTTATAAATAATTCACACATGTGTTGTTTTGATATTTTATATTTTGCATATCCATGATGGGTAAATATTACGGTGGTCCCCATCGACTAGTTTATTTGACGTTCATGAGTGAAATTTTTTTAGACAAATTATTCTGAACTCTTCACAACAACTACCCGCATAGTACATTCTTTTGCAATTATTAAAAAATAATTTAAAAGTAGGAGTTCCAAAATTTTAATTTCCACAATTCCTAAACTACTTGACCGAATGACTTTCCGTTCAGTATCCGAATGTAACATTTAACAGAGAATACAAATATGATGTCAAAATTAAGTGTTAGTATGGAAAATTTTAAAGATTGATATAAGTTCAGTATATTGAGAACCCCTTAACTCATTCGCTGCCAAGCACGAGTATACTCGTGGTTCTATCTACGTTTCTTCAATCTAAAATTACGAATTCGTACCGGAAATTTCGAAAGAAGAATTTTTATTTTATGTAATCACGAAATGTTTGTAATTAAATAAAGTAAATATTGCTATTAGTATTTTCTGGTATGAATTCGAACTTTCTAAATAAAATAAAATTCCGGTAATTTTAACCCGGCAGTGAACGTGTTAAAAAAATTTTGCTAATAGGATTGTAGAAAATAATAATCAGAATGGCTTTGGAGCAATTATATTTACAGGCCTCGTATGCCTCGCAGCGTATGGGAGACATTTTATTGTTCCTACCACTATTTTGAAATAATTATCTTGATAATATATTTCTATTGCATATGTTAAAGAAATTTATTCTGGAAAATATTGATTAGAGATACTGGTGGTACCATCAACCGGAGTGACTTTGTCCACCCTGATGTGACTTTGTTCCACCTGACGGATAAAGACAAAACGTGTAATAAATTAAATTTGTTACAATAAAACTAAATAGTAATGCCGAATTCTGATAAATTGCAGCAGTAGCTTAAACACAAATTATTTAATTCATCATATTACAAATAGAGTTTGGCCTCACTTCTGTTGTGGTTTTGTTTACTTTTAAAGCACTATTTTACTCGAGGAAACTTTTGATTAGAAAAGTTATTTATACTTGATGCTGTAAAGTGGTAAATGCATTTTTGTATTTCTTTATATGTTTACTTTACAAATCGATGTCAATTAATTTAGAAATGTATTAATTTCCTATTTTAGATTTTAAAGTGGATTTATTCACAACCGGCATTTTGAATGTTAATTTTGGGTGAGAATTTATCGGAACAAAAATATGCCACAAATTTATTTTATTTAATACATTTAATTTTTCTGAAAATATAAACGTAAAAGCAAAGACTTATTGCAAATATAAACGTTGTACTAGAATATATTCTTTATTTATAATGTACAGGCTGGCACAATAATGCTTCAGGCATATAAATCTCTTATAGGTAGTCGTAATTATAAAAATTATATTGATGAAATGCTGAAGAAAGCAGTAGATGTTGTTCTACAACAACTATTAAGCCGTTGAAAAATATTAAATTCCAATCACTACTTTAAAGGACAAGGTAAAATGTCCAAAAAAATAAACCCTCCAAGGCCAATTTCTCCTAAAACAAATATTTTTTCAGTGCCTGAAAAAAAGTGAATATATCTAAAATTTTGTTAAAAAAAAACAATCTTACGATGTCCTAATTGTTAATTTTTTTACATATCTTGCATAATGATCATTTTTTAATAAAATTTCGTTTTTCCATTCATTTTTATACACAATTTGTGGGTTTTTTATGCCAAAATAGCGTAGCGATAGAGTTATATTACTCTATCATAATCATGAGGTTGTATTGTCTTACAAGGTCTTTAACGACTCATTCAATGATTTTTTGGTTATGAGACAAAGTCACCCCAACCCAAGGTAACTTTTTCCCACTTTTTAAAACAATAATTTAAAAAAAAACTATTCTTTAAAAATACTAAATGTGAATTTTAAAAATTACAATTTATATCTTAGAACTAATAGAAACAATTATAAATTGTTTAAATGAAAATTTCACTATTTTTTGGATCTTTAAAGACAACAATAGACAAAGAATGAGACAAAGTCACCCCAGTTGACGGTAACAATATTTTTTTTCCTATATTCTGCGAGCCCTGGGAGTACATACTGTACATAATTTGTAGTAATGGGAAATAATTTTCATGTATGTATCTCTTATATAGCTTTTATGTATAATCATAATTAGATAATTCTAACGCCAGAAATAAAAAACTTTATTTAGAAACAGAATGTCAGATTTATATAAAATAATACAAGGAGACACTGATATGTTACTTTAATAACAACGTTGAACCGGAGTAAATGCATTTTATGTTCTACATTCAGTGAGCTTTTAAAAATAAAATTGGGTACAGTAGCGCAAAGTTTAAATTGGCTTGACCTTTTGAAAAAAAAAGATTATTCTTTTGAAGAAAAAAAATAATTTCTTGGTCAAGTATTCTCATCTTGCTGCAGTGAAACATAACATAAAATAATGTAAATTTAATGATAATCAAATTTTTAATGGTAATAAATTTAAAGTTTCAAAAGCAAATTATGAAACTTCACTGCATATTTTTAAAACCTCATGTACAAATTCGAGGCCTCTTAAATTTGGAGGCTCTGGGCCTGTGTACCCTGCCCAGATAATTGTAACAAAGTCACATATGTTGGATATCAAAATACAGTTAGTCAAGGAGTCGAGGTCATGTTTCCCAACTAGAAACAATCTTAGCAAAAATTCACATGACTATTTTCGACAAATCATAGAATGTTTACTAAACATGTGAGAATTCCACACTATTAAACAGAGATCATATTCATCTATGAAGTCCATCTGCATTTTAAGAATAAACAAACAACTCCTTTATCACTTGATATTAGAGAGCGTGCTAATTAGCTAAATCATGAGAGTTAATCAGTAAGCAAATAATAAGAGGTTTCCAGTTTCAATAATTTGAGATAAATTGATACAGAGGGTGTCCCAAAAACAATGACCTCCACTTTTATTCCTTAAATATTGATCATAGACTTATAATATAAATTACGAAGTTATGTAAAAAAAGTTACAGAATTTTATGAAATCGATTACAATTTTCAGAGGATTGAATTGGAAGAAATACAAAATTTAAATTTTTATATGGCCTTGTACAAAAATATTCCCAATGATTAAAGTGTACTATTACACTGATAAGGTCATGTACAAAATTTCAGCATTTTATCATAAAAAATCGCAGCGATATAAAAATACATAAGTGCTGACTTACCACTTTATGATGGCTGTTCGCAAAGGGGTAAAAACCTGTTAGATGATCGCGTTTCAGAGGCCTCACACAACTTACAAAAGAAAACAATGATTGACACATGGCTGTAAACATTTACATTTTATTTTATGATTAACCCCGCACCAACTTTGTTTAAACATATCTCTGCGACTTTTTATGATAAAATGCTGACCTTTTGTACATGACCTTATTAGTGTATAAGGAACATTTTACTAACTGGGAATTTTTTTGCACAGGGGCCGTATAAAAATTTTAATTTTGTGTATCTTCAAATTTAATCCCCTTAAAATTTTAATCGATTTCATAAAACTGTGTACTTTTTTTACGTATTTTTTTGTAATTTGTAATATATGTGTATGAACAATATTTAAGGAATAAAATCCGAGCTCAATGTTTTTGGGACACCGTGTATACAGGGTGATCGGAAACTATCTAGGCAACTTTTAAAGAGTGGTAGAGGAGACCAAAATAAGTATTTTTATCATAGAATGTGTATACCTAAACAAGTATGTTTTGTCAGAGAATGTGTGTCCGAAAATGACGCGTAAAAGCTCCATCATTGCAAGTTTCACATATTTCTTCGTCACCAGCGCTTGAACGCGACATTTCCGGACACACATTCTCTGACAAAACATACTTGTTTAGGTTACCTCTACCACCATTTAAAATTTTGCCAGTTATCCAATTACCCTGCATATAAATGAATCCTAAAGGTAAAAACTATCTTAGAACTTAACTCATATTACAGAGCAACTTCTTCTAAAAGACTCCGTCAGCCCTTCCCCCCACCCCTGAATTTTTCAGAACATGACGTACTTCCTAGGTAAGTTAGCGTTTTTTACATCCTCTCTCATTTAAAAGCTCTTCTCTGTTTAAATTTATGCTTAAATGTTTTTTAAATAAACTCTTAATGTTAAAATAATTGTTGTCTTCAATTTATTATTACAAGCACTGTGACATGATAATCCTACAGTTATCCACTTTTTCTTTTTCTTTAGCAGACAGCGTTTAAGTTTATTTGCATGAACTGTTTTTCAAATTATCAAAACTTTCTCTCGTGACATCATTTTAATTTAAACTTTTAATTAAAATGCGCGTTTTAAATGATATTTCACTTAGAAGGCCCTTGGGGAGAAAGACACAAATAACCGCCATGTTTAATTACTTAGAAAATCGCAATGTTTACAAAGCGTTAATTTTTAATTTGAGTCTTGGAAAAACTACTTGTAACGTATTAATTTAAACTAAATGCAGTTTCTAAGAAAAAAAGAACTTTTTACTACTTTGAGTTAAAAAGCTTTTTACAAAATTGAAATTTAAAGAAATCTTGAGAGGTAAAATTTGTCTACAAAATAGCGATGATTACAGTTTTTACAAATTTTATTTCAGTGGTACTTATTAAAGATGAGATCGGGCGCTTTTTAGGAACACGAAACCGAAAACTTCTTCGTCATCAGAGCTCGAGCCCGATACCGAAAGTAGAAAATTGGTAATAACATTTTAAAATTCTTTCAAGGTTAAATTTCTCCTTTAGAAACTTCTTCTTACATAATAAATAAGTATTAATCCTAAATACTCCCTCACGACAACGTTTCGTGATTTTCATGTCCCTGAAATTCTGCTTAAAATACTAAATTTGTTATTTATATCCAACCATAGGCAGAAATGTGGAACAATCACAATTCTTACTCTTTTGAAATATCATTTTACAACTGTGGCAGAATGACACGTCTTTTGTTTTCCAGTACATCTGAAAAAAGGACTCCAAACAGAAAGAGAGGATATACAAAGGATATTTCACGACTTCTCTATGTTATTTACCTCCAGGGTAAGTTAGCTTCTTTTACACCATTTCTCATTTAAAAGTTCATTTCTGTTTAAATTTCTGTTTTAATGTTTTTAAATAAACTCTTAATTTAAAAATAATAGTTGTATCTTTTTCTTTAGAAGGCAATGTTTTACTTTATTCGCATGAACTAGTTTTCATATTATCAAAATTTTCTCTTGTGACATCCTTTTATTTAAACTTTTAATTAAAATGCGCGTTTTAAATGGTATTTCACTTAGAAGATACCCTTGGGGAGAAAGAAACAAATAACCGCCAAGTTTAATTACATATAAAATTGCTATGTTTACAAAGCGTTAATTTTTTATATGTTTGTCAGAAAAACTACTTGTAACGTATTAATTTAAACTAAATGCAGTTTCTAAAAAATGAACTTTTTACTATTTGACAGCGTAAGAATTGTTTATAAAAATGAAAAAAAAAATCTTGATATCTAAAATTTGTGTAAAAGATAATTATCATACAGTTATCCACTATTCCTTTTTCTTTAGCAGACAGTGTTTAACTTTATTTGCATAAACTGGCTTTCAAATAATCAAAACGTTCTCTTCCGGTATCATTTAAATTTAAACTTTTAATTAAAATGCGCGTTTTAAATGGTATTTCACTTAGAAAAAATCCTCGAGGAGAAAGAAATAAATAACAGCCATGCTTAATTACTTACGACGCGACGTTTACAAAGCTTTAGTTCTTAATTTGCGTCTCGGAAAACTACTTTTAACATATTAATTTAAACTCAATGCAGTTTATAAGAAAAAATTAACTTTTAACTACTTGCCAGCGAAAGAGCTTTTATATAAAATTGAAATTAAAAAATAATAATTCTTGAGGGGTAGCATTTGTGTAAAAAATGGCGATCGTCATCAATGTATTACTATTTCAGCGATACATTGTAAAAAAGACAAAAAGTTTCTAAATCTAACTCTTATCTTTTTATCGAAAATATATTATAACCTCTTCCGAGTTTACTAGATATTCCGAAAAGAGTCTCTTTATCTTCAAAAACCTCACAAAACTACAGATTTCCGAGATTTGAAGAATTATTTTAGAAACAAAAGTTCTTTTTGCGGCCTGCACTTTTCGGAAACGTTCCGATTAATTTTTACAGTATATTGATCGGTTTTATCAAACCGTAATGTATTTTCTTTCGTAGTATATTTCTTCCCTGCTTAGATTTATGCTTAAATGTTTTTAAATAAATTCTTAATTTAAAAATAATAGTTGTGTTGAATTTATTATTACTAAGACTAAGGCATAATGGTAATCATAGAGTTATCCACTTTTTCTTTTACTTTAACAGGCAATGTTTAAGTTTATTTTCATGAACTAGTTTTCAAATTATCAAAACTTTCTCTTGTGACATCATTTTAATTTAAACTTTTAATTAAAATGCACGTTTTAAATGGTATTTCACTTAGAAGACACCCTTGGGGAAAAAGAAACAAATAACCGCCAAGTTTAATTACTTAGAAAATTGCTATGTTTACGAAGCGTTAATTTTTAATTTGTGTCTCGGAAAAACTAGTTGTAACGTATTAATTTAAACTAAATGCAGTTTCTATGAAAATGAACTTTTAACTATTTGTCGGTGTGAGAACTGTTTATAAAATTGAAATTTAAAAACAAAAAATCTTGATAGGTACAATTTGTGTAAAAGATAACCACCATTATTAGACATTTCACATTTTATCTCAGTTGTTCGGGCGCTTCTTTCTGAATCCGAACCCGAAAACGCCTTTGTCATCAGAGCCCGATACCAAAAGTACGCAGTAGAAAATTTTTAACACTTTCGCTACTAAATTGTCCAAGACGCCCGGCCAAACAAACTACTTCCAGACCGCCCGAGCTCCTCAGATAGAGGTGTTGCTATTTCTCCCGCTCGGAAAAATCCAACTACTGTCGCAGAGTAGGGGATTATTGCAATCAACAGGTAGGGAGTCTTTTGTACTAGCGATCTTAGAGATGTTCCACTTTCGAAGATAGCTGTTTTTTTATTGTGTTCCTGACAAAAGGCAAGCAGAAGGAAGGGGGAGAAATACTCTCGCAGCATATTCCAGCGTTCGGGCGTTAGGCGTATTTTGAATGCTATTGTGCGTTTAGACATAAGTATTCAAAGGGTTAATAACATAGTAAAATTGTTTCAAGATTAATTTTCTCATTTAAAAATCTCTTTTATTATAGACATAAGTATTAAACCTAAATACTCCCTTATGATAACGTTTCGTGATTTTCATGTTCTTGGAAATCGGTTTAAAATAGCAAATTTGTTATTTATACCCAACCGTTGGCAAAAATCTTAAAAAATCCCGATTCTTTTTATTATACAACTATGGTAGAAATAAATGAATTTTGTTTCTTTGTAATTTTGAAAAAAAGGATTTGAAACAGTAAGAGAAGATAGACAAGGGCTATTCCACGACTTCTCTATATTAATAACACTGACCATGCAAAATCTTTATAATCGGATTGAATTTTTCCTCTTATATCCCATCAATAACAATTCGATTCCCTTTCAAACTGACTTCTAAAGGACCGATTTCAGAACACTTTAAGAAAACTTAGACTACATCTTTGTTTTTCTAATAGCAAGTTTTTTTTTCCTTTTCTCAGTTTGGGAATAATTAAAATTTTAACTTAGATTGGTACAAAAATCGACCGGGCTGATCTCATCTTATCTCTCACTCACGTAAGAGCCAACATCTGGTTAAAAATTGAGCTTGAGGACCGCAGTTACGTTTTCGCAGCCAGATGTTTATATGCAGTTAAACCTGTGAAAAGTAATTGTTAGAGACTAGAAAAAATATCAGTCTTTGGCAGTTTTCTGTCTTAGCAGGTATAATTTCATGTTATTTTGTTGTTGTTGTTGTTGGGAAGATGAAACTTTTAAGTTTTAGGCAGACTACCGTTAAAAACAGGTTACGTTTTCATATGTTTTAATGTACTATAATGACCCATACATGGGAAACATTATCATCACAGGTATCATTTCCGATGACAACATCCCTTTTCTTATGCACATACAAAACGCACGAAGATGAAAGAGGTATCTTACGACCGGTTTTGAAACAGACTTTTGGCATAGTACACTCATATTTCGTTAAAACACGCTGCACCCAGAAAAAAGTTTTGTTGAATCAACAAAAATTTGGTTGACCCAACAAAACTTTTTGTTTAAATATAGGTCAATGGAAATTTTGTTTGAATCAACAAAAAAAAATTTTTTTTTGCAATTCCAAAAAAAAAAAAAAAATTGTATCGTCAGCAAAAAATGTTTTGTTAATTCAAGTAAAATGGTTCAATTTTACTTGAATTTTGCTAAAACAACCAAAATGTACTCAACAAAACATGTTTTGTAATTTTAATCAATTCTTTTTTCTGGGTGTGATTAGTTTCAGTTAATTGAAAATTATAAAAATAACCTGTCAGCAAATAAGATTCCAGTGTGAAAGCCTTGTTCGGGACCAATGGTTATATAATAATTATTAATACTCAAATATATATTAACTATTTAATATTAACTGCGTGGTGGATAAGGTCCATTAGCAAATAGGAAACCAGACATGCAATTTTCAACTCCACTATTGGGGTTATAAACTGGAAAAAATTATTGAAGAAGACCTCTGTTTATTTTTATTGTATCAGATTTTAAAAACAATAGTGAAATCATCAAATATATGCTTTACAAAAAATATATATCTGTATATATTTATATATTTTTTCCTACGTGGCCAATTTGCGGAGCTGCGTAGTGAGTGTTGCTGGCACATAACAATATCACTTGTTGTTGTAATTGGGAATTCATTTCCTGTTGCATCATCCAAAACCCCTTTTCTTCTCAAAGTTTTGAAACATAAAAAGCATCTACGCAATTTAGAGGTAGGAATGTGCTCTGATTAGCTGAAAAGAGACAATGAAACTGGCGCATGTGTGCAACATTATGTTTTTGTTTTTGTTTTTGTTTCTCCTGTAACTGTTCTTGAATATTTTTATTAGAACTCTAACTTTTAGTTTAGTTTGGTTTATGATTATGATTGTTAGAGAGCGTTTTTCGCTCAGTTAAAAAGCTGTAAATAATGATTTTGTGTTAGTCGAGATGTTATTTGTTATTAAATAGTGCTGTGTTTAATAATCTCTGCAATTTTATTTTGAGTCAAGTCTTTTCGTCTCTCAAGAATGTTTGTTTTTGCTGAAATAAAAGGAATCATGAACAGCGCGTAGCATCGATGTCCCGATTGGAATTTAGAGGTAAGAAAATTTATATCTTACCAATTTTATTTAGAAATCAATTAACATTAAAATTGATTATTTATATGTCGGCAGCTTAGACTGAATTTTAATATAGGCAGTCGGAGTTGCCACATAATTGTGGCATCCCTTGCCGGGACCGGATGCTCCGTAGTTAATTGGAGTTACAAATTAGAAATTTAATTAAAAGAGATTTAGAAAATAAATTAGAAAATTCAATATTAAGTATGGAAAAATTAGAGAAATCAAGGACGCCAGTACGGTCCAATTTTACGAAGTTAATAAAAGAAATAGAAGATACTTTTCAGGCTAAATGTAATGATTTAGACAGTCTGTCGTCTCTTTTAGATAGGTCAGAATCAAAACATGAAGAACTCTCATTAATCGATAAACAAATCTTAGATAATTTATCTGAAGATAAAAATTGTCAACAAGACGCGTTTGATTCGGAATATGAACAAATAGATAAATACAATATAAATTACTGGGAAAATAAAAATAAACTATCTAGATACATTCTTAAATTAGAGAAAGAGAGCAATCAGGATACCTCTTTATCATCAGATGGTATGGCCGCTAGAAGAAAGTTTAAATTACCAAAATTAGAACTTAAGCCCTTTAATGGTGATGTAAAAAATTGGCTATCTTTTTGGGGCCAATTTGAAAAAATCCACGAAGACTCCGACATAGTGAACGAAGATAAAATCCAGTATCTTATTCAAGCCACCCAAAAGGGATCTAGGGCAAGGGAAATTGTTGAATCTTTTCCCTCTACAGCCGATAGCTATCTAGAGGCGATTCAATCATTGAAGGCACGGTTCGGTAGAACAGATATTTTAATCGAAGTATACATACGCGAAGTACTAGGATTAATTATTAATAATTCTTTGGGACAAGGCCAGAGACTGTCTCTTGTTAAGTTGTATGATAAAATAGAAACCTACCTTCGGTCATTAAAAATGTTAGGAGTATCGAGCGAAAATTATTCTTCGATTTTATATCCATTGGTCGAATCAGCATTGACTTCAGATATTCTTAAATTATGGGAAAGACATCTTGGCACTTTATCTGCTAATGATAAAGATAAAGATCAGGGAATTAATAAATTAGATACTTTAATGAAATTTTTACAAATTGCAGTTGAAATGGAACAAAAGGTCAAATTGGCTAAGAGTGGGTTTTCTTTCGATAAAGATGTCTCAGTAAACAGAGAACTTAGATTCGATCGTAAGGATAAAAAATTTTCCCTTCCTACGGCGGCCGAACTGTATAATGCAGATGATAAAAAATTGGAAGAACAGTGTGTCTTTTGCGAAAATAAACACCGTAGTCAAAATTGTAGAGCGGTATGGAAAATGACACTCGCGAAGAGAAAAGATGCTTTATTAAAAAAAGGAGCTTGCTTTCGATGCTTCAATGCCAACCACTTGGCTAAAGCTTGTAAAATTAAAACTAATTGTACTCATTGTGGGAAAAATCACCACCAGTTCATGTGCATAGAAAAGAATAAAATTAATTTAGGCGATAATTCTAAAAAGGATTCTACTCCTAATAAAGATTGTATGCTTGCGAATACAACTTCTAGAAAAAGGGTTTTTCTCCAAACATTGGTTGTACGCATATACAATGGGGATATCGTACGAAATGTTAGAATTTTATATGACACGGGATCGCAACGGTCGTATATATCAAACTTTGCTGCTAACATGTTAGGATATAATAGTATAAGTAAAGAAAGAATAGTGCATAGTTTATTTGGGGGTCGACAATGTGAAGAACTACACGATAGATATTTAATTAATTTGGGAAATATGGATAATAGTTATCGATGTAAACTTGAGGTATTAGACCAACAAAAGATTTGCTCTGAAATTTCACCTATACCGGAAGGATCCTTTATTAAAGAAATAAAACGGTACGGAATTTTATTGACTGATAGAGTCACTAAAGCTAATGATTTACTATACGAATTTTCTCCTGATGAAATTCATGTGTTAATTGGTGCAGATGTCGCCGGAAATTTATTTACCGGAAATTTAAAACAATTACAGGGCAGAATAGTTGGCATGGGAACTCGTTTAGGTTGGACAATTCTCGGGAAAACTGAAGGTTATGAAAATAAAAATATAAACAATTTAGTTTTCTCGCTGTATGTCAAAGAGGCAAAAATTTCCGAGTTATGGCACCTTGACACTTTAGGAATTCGAGATCCTGCGGAGAAAAAGGGTAGAGAAGAGATTGTTAGCCACTAAAGAACATTTTCTTAGTAATATGATAGTAGATGACGAGGGTAGATATGAAGTTAGTCTTCCATGGATACAGGGCCACCCTAGACTACCCAGTTACGAAAATATCGCTCGACGTAGATTAAAAACATGTGTCGATTCATTAAAAAAGATAGGAAAATTAGGTGATTATAATCAAATATTTAATGAATGGTTTGACGAGAAAATAATAGAAAAAGTTGATCAGAGAAAAACGTTAGGTAGTGAGCATTTCCTTCCTCATAGAGCAGTGTTTAAAGAAAACTCCACTACAAAGGTGCGGCCGGTTTTTGATGGTTCAGCTCGGGAAAAGGACTCACCATCGATAAATGATTGTATTGAAAAGGGGCCTAACCTCGTAGAACTGATTCCTTCTGTTTTAAATAGATTTAGATTGGGGAAAATAGGGGTAATTGCTGACATAAAAAAGGCTTTTTTACAGATTGGCATTACAGAAAAAGATCGATCATTCTTGAAATTTCTATGGTATGAAGAAGGGAACCCTCAAAAATTGATAACGCTTCAACATAGAAGAGTAGTATTTGGCATTTCATGTAGCCCCTACCTTCTAGGGGCCACGTTAGAATATCATTTAAAAAATGCACCTGAACAATTTAAAAACACTGCGTTAAAATTGTTAGAGTCATTATATGTAGACAACTGTGTTACGAGTGTTGATAATAAGGAACAGCTAAACAGATTTATCGAAGAGTCAAAAACTCTTCTTAACAATGCTAAATTCGAGCTTCGCGGGTGGGAGCATAGTTTTCGAGAAGTTTTTACAGGGGAAAATGTCCCTGTTTTAGGGCTAATGTGGGATTTTAGAAGGGATACACTAGCAGTTGATTTAAAATAAATTTCAGAGGATGATCGCCTAGCAACTAAAAGAAACATTTTATCGTCTGTACACAGAATTTTTTATCCTATCGGATACACATGTCCTGTAACATTAGAACCTAAAATATTATTACAGGAGTGTTGGAAAGCTAAAGTGACATGGGACACGGAATTACCTGTTTCTATCAAGAAAAAATTTGAAAAATGGAAAAAACAATTAGGAAAATTAGGGACTATTGAAATACCTAGGTGTTTTTCTCGAGATGCGTATAAGTTGCATTCCTTGCACGTTGTTTGCGACGCTAGTAAAGTAGCGTATGCTACGTGTATATTTATACGGACCGAAAATGAGAACGGTGGTTTCTGTCAGTTGGTTCAAGCAAGAAGCCGAGTTGCTCCTATGAAAACAATTTCCATCCCGCGGTTAGAATTATTGGCTTGTAATATTGGGGCTAGATTAGCAAGTAGTGTTAAAACTGATTTGAAATTAGATAACATTGCCATTTTTTATTGGACTGATTCGGCCAATGCTCTTTACTGGATAAAAAGAAATGAAAATTGGTCACCTTTTGTTTACAATCGAGTGTCCGAAATTAGCTCATTAAGTGATCCTTCAAAATGGTACTTTATTCCTGGCCAATTGAATCCTGCTGACCTGCCTTCAAGGGGTTGTACCGCTGAGGTTTTAGCCCGAGATAAATGGTGGGAGGGACCGCAGTGGTTGAGAAAACCAATGGACAAACCAATGGCTAGTAATATACACTTGTGCTGTTTTTCGAGCAGTTCATTTTGAATTAGCTACCTCGTTATCAACTGAAGTGTTTTTACTAACGTTGAGAAGATTCATAGCCCGTAGAGGCAGACCTTCTATTATCTATACAGATAATGGTAAAAATTTTGTAGGAGCGGAAAATTTGTTGAAAGAAATAAACTGGAATTCAGTACAAAATGATAGTATATCAAGGAAAATTATTTGGAAATTTATACCTCCTTCAGCTCCGTGGTGGGGAGGGTGGTGGGAGCGATTAATTGGCCTAACCAAGAGAATACTCAGAAAGGTTTTAGGAAAAAGTTCTCTGAATTATGAAGAAATACAAACCATTATATGTGACCTAGAAAGTGTTATCAACAGTCGCCCCCTTACTTATGTGTCAGAAGATTTAAATGATCTCGTACCTCTCACTCCGTCCATGTTCTTGCTAGAAGTGAAAGGTAGTGGTACACCCGATATTGATATTCTAGATGCCAAATCATTGAACAAAAGGCTTGTTTATCAACAGAAAATAAGACAAGACCTTCGTAAACGATTTAGATCAGAATATTTAGGCCAATTGCGACAACCTAGTAGATGGAAGAAAATACAGAAACCTTTAGCAATAGGTGATGTTGTGATTGTTTCCAGTGACAATAATAAAAGATTTGATTGGCCTCTGGCCAAAGTGACTGAAATTTTTCCATCTAAGGATGGACACATCCGCTTAGTGAAAATAAGAATGAAAACTGGGGAATATTTAAGACCTACAAACAGGTTAATACCCTCAGAAGTATCACAAGATAACGACAGTATGAGAAACCATTTCAAGGACATTAAAAAGAAACAAGATTTTAATGAACATAAAGGTGCTAGCAATCCTCCTAGTGGTTCAGTCAGTGACAGTACGTCGGACGTTTCAGTTCGTCGCTCCAGATACGGGCGTATCATAAAACATCGAACGAATTGGATTTGAGTTTCAGATCCCGAAACTCAAAGGTGGGAGGATGTTGTAATTGGGAATTCATTTCCTGTTGCATCATCCAAAACCCCTTTTCTTCTCAAAGTTTTGAAACATAAAAAGCATCTACGCAATGTAGAGGTAGGAATGTGCTCTGATTAGCTGAAAAGAGACAATGAAACTGGCGCATGCGTGCAACATTATGTTTTTTTTTCTCCTGTAACTGTTCTTGAATATTTTTATTAGAACTTTAGTTTGAACTCTAACTTTTAGTTTAGTTTGGTTTATGATTATGATTGTTAGAGAGCGTTTTTCGCTCAGTTAAAAAGCTGTAAATAATGATTTTGTGTTCGTCGAAATGTTATTTGTTATTAAATAGTGCTGTGTTTAATAATCTCTGCAATTTTATTTTGAGTCAAGTCTTTTCGTCTCTCAAGAATGTTTGTTTTTGCTGAAATATAAGGAATCATGAACAGCGCGGAGCACCGATGTCCCGATTGGAATTTAGAGGTAAGAAAATTTATATCTTACCAATTTTATTTAGAAATCAATTAACATTAAAATTGATTATTTATATGTCGGCAGCTTAGACTGAATTTTAATATAGGCAGTCGGAGTTGCCACACTTGTTAAAGTGTGCAGGAAATGTATAGAGTGACCGAGAGTTATAATACATTTGGAAATTGTTTGAAAATTATTAGTAGAGTTGTTTGAAAATTATTAGTACGAACGTCTTATTTTTATTGTATCAAATTTTAAAAACAATCGTGAAATCTTCAAAGATATGCTTTACAAAAAATATATATCTGTATATATTTATAAATTTTTTCCTAACGTGGCCAATTTGCGGGGCTGCGTAGTGAATATTGCTGGCACATAACAATATAAAGTGTTAAAATGTGCAGGAAATGTATAGAGTGACCGAGAATTTTAATACACAATATTATTGAATATTATTAGTACGAACGTTTTAAGTTAATCAAGCCTTTTTCTTAAAGACCATAATTTCATGATTTTTTTCCAATTCTCTGTAAATAAGCAATAAATACTACACACTTTAGTTTCGACAGCGAACATTCTGTAGTGAGCTTCAATAACATACATCAATTACATGACAATCTTTATATATATTTACGAGAGTTCGAGCATGACCAGACATCAGAAAGACAGGCGGCAGACACACAATCTGAGCAGAGACTCTATACCGAAATCTTTTTGAAAATAAGTTCGTGTATTTTTTTTTTTTTTAATCTAGTTGTACACAGCTTTGAATCAATTGATACAAAAATAGCCAAATTATTCGTGGATGATAAATGTATATCGTTTTCAGAATGTTGCAAAAGCAATGTTTTAGCATATAATAATTATTAATTTATATTTATTTAATGCTAATATTTCTTTTTAAACCCTATACCTAAGTCGCTAGATTTCTGTCCCTGTGTGTAATTAGAATAACTAGAAAATATAAAATTATATGTCTAAATGCATATTCGAAAAGAAAATGAATTCAATTTGACCTTCATATAAGAAAATCAAATACTGTATAAATCAAATTACATTTTTGAACAATGTGAAATAATGGCATAAGTTTTAGTTTGAACTGGTGTTGCCTCAACTGGAATTGGACGACACAGATAAAGACTTAATAAAATCTGACAAGCTTTTTATTTTTGCTTTTTTGCTTTTGAGCTACTATTCTTTTTTTCATATGATGTCTGACACATTTTGAAATATCCAATTCCTTGAGGAAGACAACACCCCCACTCCCGCAGAGCTCCTCAAAAGGCGAGCCTAAATTTGAAACCATAAATATTCTTCAACTATGTTTAACTGTGTTAAAAATAAAGATAAATTTTTCAGAGAAAGCTGTAAGTAGTTTTAAAAGTTTATGGAATTTAAGTATTTGTGCTTTGTTAAGAAAACAAAGCGAAAGATCTATATTTAAAACAGCTTAAAACTCCCATTTTCATGGCTACGTAAACTCAGTTTCAATATTTATTTTAATTTGCTGACTTTAATCCCAGCACCGGTAAAATTACGTCATAATTTTAGAAAAATATTTCAGCTTTTTTAATAAAAGTGCACGTTTTTTTTAGAAATGACATTATTTTTACAAGTGAAAACATTTAACCTTTGTGTAATTAGATCTTAATTTTATATTATCTATATAATATTTATATTATCTAATTTTATATTATCTAATTTTATATTATCTATATAATATTTATATTATCTAATTTTATATTATCTATATGATATTTATATTATCTATATGATATTTATATTATCTAATTTTATATTTATATTATCTAATTTTATATTATCTATGTCATATTTATATTATCTATTTTTATATTTATATTCTCTAATTTTATACTATGTATATAATATTTATATTACATAATTTTATGTTATCTATTTTATGTACAGTTGAACTCGGTTAGTACGAGAATAAAGCAATTATAAAAGCCCTCTAATTAACCGTGACTAGTAATACTATATGAATATAATAAAAATCTTAAAAACACGCACATAACTAAAATAACTACTTCTATAAATATCTCTAATTATTTCAATGCTAAAATTAACTTAATATCAGAAATTCAGTCATAATACCAGAATATTCAGTCTTACCTTTCTGAATGTCAGTTTCTTCAGACCGGTCTTTTCTTTAGACAAAATAACAATACAGAAGTCAAATCCTCTAAATATCATCTAATTCCAAAGGACATGAACGACATACAGTACAGCAATTTATCCTCTTTTTCTCAGAAAAACTCGGCTAACATTGCAGTAATAGTCACGGCAGTTTTTGAGCTGTTGATTTCGCACATTCTTTTGATTTAAACATCGTAATAAGGCACATGATAGGCTGGTTAATACGCCCCAGAGTCTGGATTTAAAGAAAGGAACAAAGATTTTCTCCTTCCATTCTATGTCTCAGTTGTAAATATTGCAAAGGTGTGTTGTTGCGCCTCAAACGTCCTTACCCCTCTCTTCTTTCTTTCATTCTTTCAAAACCTCAGGACATTCCTTTTTGTATTTTCTTGAGTGTGTGAGAAGTATATTACTTGAAGGTTGGAATTTTGTCTGGTAAAATTGATAAATCACTACATTTTGATAGGCAGTTGTAATGTAGAAATAGTATCGCTGACGGTAATCAGTGTTCAGTAATAAAGGAATTGCTTGCTTAAGGGGTCTCGGGACTCTTAAATTGGAAAAAAAGGAACATTTTCAACGTTTAATTTCTTAAAATGTATATGACTTTAAAACACAATTTTTGGATGGATGAAAGATATAAGTATACGTTCTTTCATTTCAAAAATTAAAAAAATTATAATATACAGAATTAATATTTATAGGGGGGTTCAAACTGTCAGACATTTTTCGAGCAGAAAATCGTCATGACAGCTTACGCGCAAGATTACAAAAGAAATTTTGCATCTAGAACAAAAACTTCGATGCCTAATTATACATCACATTATAATAATTACCCTGAACCTAAATAAATTTGTATTTAAAACATTTTTTATACTTTTTATATAAAGTTGTATTTAGCTTATATAAAATTTTGAAATTTTCAACAGTATAATCACCTGAAAAAAAATATTTTTGAACAATAGAAGTGCAAATTTAGGTTCAGTTTATGCAGACTAATATGATACATATCTTTTGAAAATTTCATGAACAAATAATGAAAAGTTTTTGAGATATCCTGCGCATTATGTCCAAAAACATCATTTTGAGTAAATTGACATCAAAGTTTTGTTTTTACCGCTTCAGTTCTGAGTGTGTATAGTTCTAAAAGCCATAACCTCTGTTCTAATGGGAATTTCAAAGAAACAATTATATCAAAAGGTTCAGAAAAGATAGGAGTTTAACATATAAAAAAAATTAAAAATTTCGAAAATTTTGAAGATTTAAAGAGTCTTGAGACCCCTTAAAATACTTGAAGCGTCCTAAATGTGTTTTTCCGTCACATAAATTTTGAAATCAAAGTCTGAATTAACAAAAATTTTATATTAATGTTAATTTTTTAAAGGGCATAAGAAATGTAGATATATAAGGTTATTAAAAATAAATCCTCATACCAATTATTTTCACATCTGTTATTTTATGAATCTTCATGCATACATGCAAAATTCTGCTGGACGCTTAAAGAGTTTTCTTCCCTACTTTGCACTCAAAACCCATTAAAATAAGCAGTTGTTTTGTTCATATTAGCCGTGATCCCATTACCGTAGCTCGTAAAAAGCGTGAAATTTTTAATTTAGTTTTAATGATGAGCCATTCTTAACGTGCAAATTGCTCGTTTTAACCGTGCTCGAAATAAAGGCGTTTGACTATATTTCTATATTGCTTTAATTGAACGCATGACATTGTAAAACTAGTCGTTGGGAGCCACCGTAAAACTTACCCATCATGGATATGCATAATATAAAATATGAAAATGGAACATGTGTAAACTATTTATAAAATGCATTGCAATTCGTATAAAATCGTGGCTTGATGACCTCATAAACTTTAAATGCTGTATTACTGAATTGCGTAAAAGAAACATCCTTATAACTCCAAAATTGATAAACCTATTAACTAACGGTTTACTGCGTCGGATTAAGCGTCTCATTTCCAATTGAAATTTAAATGAAATACAGGGTCATGAAAAATCGAAGAGTGTGGTAAATAGGATTACAAATATCTCGGCAACTCATTATCCGATCGACTTCATTCTTTATGCAAAATTTATGTCTTTTTATTCTCTTTTATATTCACTCCTTAAAATAAACAATTTCGAAAATTTTTGTATACTTTTTATCAGAACGAATATTTCGAGAGTACGAAAAAAAATAGTTCCGGATAATCGATGTTACTGAAATTCAATAAACTTCTTCCCATTATTGCATACTAAGTACATACCAAATTTCAAGTCTCTATCTCAATTTGTTCGGGAGATAGAGCGTTTACAGACACACACACAGACAGATGGACGGCAAAATTTGTTTTCTAAAAATATGTTTTTTAAAATCTCCAGTATCTGTAAATCCGTCAAAAAAATTTTTTTCACGATTGCAAAACTTAACCTATACTACGTATCATGGGTAAGTAATATTCCGAAAGTCGAGTCGAATCAATCCAGATTTCTTACTTTAATGGTCGTAAGTGTTTTGTTCCGGAGAAAATTTCAACAATTCTAAATGACACTTCTTCTATAAACCATATAATAGTATTTAAAACTATTTTATCATAGAAAATAAAAATGTATTCCTTAACGTGAAACTCTTTCCTACTTAAATGTGAATAATGAAAATGCGTTGCAGGACAAGTGTTAAAAAAGATCTGTAAATTAAAAGCTTTAGAGCATTACCCTTTAAAATTTTAACCTTGTAAGAATAAATTACATCAACAAAAAAATTAAACAAAACAAAACAGGACTTCAGACTTGTATACGATGACGAACATGTTACAATTTGTTATATATTTCGACAAAACTTTCGAGAGTGTCTATATGACCACGTAAGCACTTGTGTACGAACTTGAAGTGGGATCTCGTTAAATATTTTCTGTTTTAATTTATTACGAATATAAGGAATTATGTCTTATCTTTTCAGGGGTAAAAAGTAATTTATGAATTCACGTAGCGTAAATTCCTTTTAACAAAATCTAACACATTACGTTGTAGAAAATAAAAAAAATCCCATTTTTCCTTTTATGTCGACATTAAAGTTTTGCAATTACAAAAACATCTTAATACTTTTTCTCCATGAACACTCTTGTACCGAAAGTGCCAAAAGTTTGTTAAAACTTTTAAAATTCATTAAAGAGAAACAAAGGATGCTAAAAGATAGCGGTTTGCAGAAATGGGATTATGGGAGATCGGATTTTTTTGTTTAATGACAAAAAAAGTTGTGGTTAAAAAATTACCGATAGATGGCGCTGGCATGCATAATGTGAAGCAGATGTATGCAAATTAGGCTTATAGTAAAAGATCCATTTCTGCGAAGCGTCTGACAAGCTTTATTATCCCAGCACATCATCCCAGGCTGTTATCTCGTCTTCAGTCATTTTGCCGTGCTGAATTTTCGCATTGCACCAGTTGCCAATTCCCCGTTCTTGTAAAAGAGTTTTAGCAACAGCGCTTGATATGGTAACAATATCATGCTGCTGGCATCGAATGAAGAATCTGTGAGCATTGACAGGTTTTACTGACAGCCTGATTTGCATAAATCTACTTCATATTATGCATGCAGCGTCATCTATCGGTAATTATTGAACCAAAGTTTTTGTGTTATTAAAAAAAAAAATCCGATCTCCCTCTAATCCTATTCCTGCAAAACACATTTTTTTAGCATCATTTGTTTCTTAATGAATTTTTAAAGTTTAACAAGCTTTTGGCAAATCCGGTATATTGACCATTTTTTATATAAGTTTGAGTATTGAATAACATTTCAGCAGCAATGCAGGCATATGCGTTGTTTTTCTTTCGTTCATTGAAATTTCAATTCTGGTAAAAATTAAATAACTCACGATGTTTTGTAAAACATAGTAGAGTGTATGCCCAACCATCCCCTCCCCCCCTCCCTCAAAAAAAATAAATATAAAAATAAAAATAAAACAAATACGCTCGCAGATGAAAATAAAAGCAATAAAATGATTTGTTTTCTTAGTATAGCTAAAAGTCCAAGGTGTATTAATACAGACTGACAAACGTTTGTTGGCATCTGTTGTTTCAATTGTTCAATCTTCTACGCGATGGAATGACAGACTTTCTTACCTCCTCGACTCCTACAGACTCCTCGAAAAAAATAATAAAACCCCGTACTAATTCTACAACAAAACAGTGGGTAAAACTGTGACTAGTGCCAGTCAATTAGTAAAAGCATCCACTAATTAATGCTATACTTAAATTCTGCTTAGGAGATCGTCTACATATAGAAATTGATACAAACTTTAAAATTTTCAATACAAACGCCTAATTTTTACATCCAATTTGGATTCTTCTGTAGATTTTAACGTCGGATACCAAGCTGAAGCTCCTTCACTCAAGTAGTTTAGAAATTATGAAAATTTAAAGTTCGAAAATTATAATGTTGAATCCGTTGTTATCGTTGCAAAACAAATTACACTGCGGTTAGTTTTTTAAGAATAATTTAAAAACTAATTGGCGGAATGCCTTAAACTGTAATTTGGAATTTGCATAGAAGATTCTAGAAATATATTTCTGTTAAAAATTCCATAGTTTATTTTTTTTTCTTTCGAATATTAATTTCAAAATATATATGTTATGTATTTTCGATTCAATTTCTAGAAGCTTCAAATATGCGAATCCAAAATAACAGCTTAACTCATTCCGACAACTAGTTTTTGAGTTATGTTTAGAAAGCTGTTCGCAATCTGTTTTGCAGCGATTAAAAACAGATTTAACATTTAGGAGTTTCAAATTTTAAACCTTCATAATTTCTAAACTACTTGACCGTATATCTTTCCATTTGGTATACGAAGGTAAAAATTTACTGAGGATTCCAAATATGATGTTTATGTATTCTTATGGAAAATTTTAAAGTTTGTTAGAACTTCAAACTTTAGACGACCTCCTAAGCAAAATTTAAATCTAGCATTTATTAGTACACTGTATTACTAATTGATTGGTACCAGTCAGATTTTTATACGACGGTTTGTGTCAAAATTAGTAAAGGATAGTTTGATTTTTTTTTCAAGATTGTAGAATGGCGTGATCATCATGAAAATGTCTGGTTATTCGTTAAAACTGAATTTAAAAGAATTCTCTTTCAACCAGATATTTCTTCAAACAACTTAGCAACACGTTTATATGATATTTTTTCTGACCAATAACTTTCGATTATTAATACACACTTTTCGGCGTGATAAGCGTTTGTATAAATAAACATACAGAATTGCTAATACGGAGAGTCGCAAGTCTGGCCACACATGCACACCATCCTTCTACACCAAAAGTTAACAAGAAAGAAAAATCGTGCGTCAAGCATAGATTATGTAACACTTTTCAACTCTCCCAAAGTAACTGTGCAAATCTTTACCGTAAGGTGAAAGATGATATTTAAGTAAGCAATTTGGAAAACTCATGACATATTTAAAAAGCCAATTTCAGGAATTATCATTTACCAATAATATTTCGAGAAATATCCGAACTCTTTTGAACAGCCCTGTATATGATCTATAGATTTGTATATATACTAAATAGAACGCTAAATTTTATTCAGTTACGAAACGCGGAGCACAATTTAAAATTTCACTTCGGGAATTTCCGCCAATAAACGGAGATGTACTCGAGAACTTTTGTGCCTCCCTGTAAATGAACGAAGAATGAACAATATTCCACAGTAAGCCTCTTGTAACCCACTTTAGTGATGTATATCAATTTCAATGTGTTTGAAATAGTGAAATATTATTATTATAATAAACCGTAAACGATTTTTCTTCATAAACCTAATGTAAATGAATTATTTTGAGTATCCATGTAAAGGAATTATAAGTGCTATGCACACCACATTGTACAGTAAGCTGCTTGTAGTGTACCTCAGTGATATATATCAATTACAATATGTTTGAAATTGTGTAACATCATTAAAATAAACTACAAAGGATTTACCCCCACAGACCGTAATGGAATGGAATTCTTTTGAGTGTCCCTGTAAAAAAACTATAAGTGCTACACACATCATTTTCAATACCGAACATGCCATAGTAAACCTCAATAACATATATCAATTGTATGGCAATCCGAATTTATTTACGCGAGTTACAGCACTGAGTGACAGACGGCAGACAGATAGACAGACAAACCGAATTCATAAACATTTTTCAACTATGTTGGAAAGTGTTAATAAAAAATGACTGATTTTTGCAAGAATTTTAATTGCAGGAGTGAGAGTTCAAACTACATAGTTAATTATATATAAGAAACGGTTGTTAAAATACCTTGATTGGTTGTGGAACCTATTACGAAACTTTCCTTAAACGTAAGATAGCAGCTCTCCTGCTGAGTGTTAAAATAAACAAGAAAGAAAAATCATGCTTCAAGCATATATTATGAAACACTATCCAACACTTCCAGAATGCTGCAACAAAAGGTGAAATATGGTGTAATAAGGTGAAATATAGTGTCTAAGTAAACAATTTGGAGTAACATGTTTGAAAACCCAAGTGGCCATAAAATTTCTATACGCGTACAAATACATGGAAATACAATCAGACAAATATTCTCCAAAAATCCAGATCGCATTCAGAACATCTGACGTGTAAATCTATCAAAAAAGTGACGTTGTAAATTTTTACGAACCGAATACATTCTTCTTTTGTAAATATAAATGAGTAAAAACAAAATACTGTAAACGAAAACAAATACATTACAGTAATATAAATAATATAAATAACTATATCTATATTTTTTTTATTATTTTATAGTGATGGTTATTTTGCAGTTAATTACCTGAGAATGTTCATTTTTCTAATTATTTCTTTCTTTTAGATTTTTTTTTTTTTTTTGTAATGTCTTTTTATTTCTGTTTTTTATTCTTCATTTTTATTATCTTATGTAAAACTAGTCGTTGGGTGGCACCGTAATACTTACCCATCATGGATATGCATAACATAAAATATTAAAATAAAAAATGTGTAAACTACTTATAAAATGCATTGCAATTCGAATAAAATCGTGGCTTGATGACGTCATAAACTTTAAAGGCTCGATTACTGAATTGCTTAAAAGAAACATCCTTATAACTAAAAAAAAAAAATCCTCTTAACTAGCGGTTTATTGCATCTGATTAAGCGTCTCATTTCCAATTGAAATATATATTTGAATTGAAATGTGGTTGAAATACAGGGTCATGAAAAATCGAAGAGTGTGGTAAATAGGATTACAAATATCTCGGCAACTCATCACCCGATCGACTTCATGTTTTATGCAAAATTTATGATTTTTTATTGTCTGTTATATACATTCCTTAAAAAATAAACAATTTCGAAAATTTTTATATACCTTTCATCAGAACGAATATTTCGAGAGTCCGAAAAAAATAGTTCCGGATAATCGAGGTTACTGAAGTTCAGTAAGCTTCTTCCCATTATTACATACTAAGTACATACTAAAATTCAAGTCTCTATCTCTATTTTTTCGGGAGATAGAGCGTTTACAGACACACAGACGGACGGCATTTTTTTTTTTTCTAAAAATATGTTTTTCGGAATATCCAGTGTCTTAAACGTGTAAATCCATCAAATTTTTTTTTTTTCGATTTTCAAAACGATTACAAGATTTACCCTATACTACGTATGATGGGTAAGTAAAATATCAATTTCTGAATTTATTGCCTTCTACTGTAAAAGTTTGTAGATTTTAAGGTATTTAATAAGATCACATTTAATGAAAGCGAAAGAAATAAAAAGTTAAACTAAAAATGAAATTTTCTTTTCGTAAAATTTTAAAACTTTCTCAAGTAGGTAGTCATAATTAGCATAAACATTTTTATGTAGAACGTATTCTACATCGGCAAAGAAAAAAGTTATACAAAGAAATGTAAACTGGGTATATCCATTAGAAAAATTAAAGGGAAAAAATCTCTCTTTTAACTTTACCTTCTACGTGTTACAGCACTGTTTACTTTGAGATAGATAGTTAAAGACATAGATAGTAAAATTTTAATTTAATTTAATTAACCAATGTAAAACACATTTTACCATCGGACATTATATCATCATGGGATTTATTATAAGTTCAATTCATTAAGGAACATAGACATTACCAAAAGGGATAAAAATAATTGCAATTTCTGGAGAATTTAAATGAAACTATCCAGAAATTTAATATCTTATATAAATATGCTGAAAAAGTCTCTTAAAATTTTTCTAAAATTACCCCAAAGGGCGATTCTATGACTTTTCTAATTAAAATCATACTTTAAATCGGTAAAAAACATATAACATTTATAATCACACAAGTCGTAATTATTGCATAATGATATCCTTTAAAATTTAAAAAAAAACATTATTAATTAATTCACAAATAATGCAAGAAACCTTGTAAACAAATCACATACATTAGGTACACTGCAAAAAAAAATTGTTGATTTTACAGTAAAATACTGGGACTCAATCTGCCAGTATTATACCGCAAAAGTAACAATAATAAACAGTAAAATAAACAGTAATACGCCGCCGCGCATGCACAGTAGAGTATTACTGCTTATTTTACTGTTTATTACTGTTAATTTTACGGTATAATATTGGCAGCTGGAGTGCCAGTATTATACTGTAAAATCAACATTTCTTTCTTTTTTTCAGTGTATATCCGGGAATTTTACTTAAGTTTTATAAAAATATTGCACACATGAATTTTTATTTAAAACCATTTTACTTTATTATTTTCACTAATTTTTGTTTGATTTGTATTTTTTTAGTATTTTGTGAAAAAATATCCGGTTCCAATCAAAACATTTTCATTTGGTACCGATCAAATGACCGATTTCTGTTATATTTAGTGTTAAATAAATAAACATATTTAACCAAAATTCTTACTTAAAATCATGCTACAGTACATTTAGCAGTAATTGTAACATAATACTATTACGAAACTACAGGGTGTTTAAAAAATGACCGGTATATTTGAAAAATCAATAAAAACTAAACGGGCAGCGATAGAAATACACCGTTTATTGCAATATGCTTGGGACAACGCTAAATTTTCAGGCAGACAAACTTTCGAAATTAATTACAATTTTCAACAACAGATGGCGCTGCAGTCTGGAAAAATCTAGGGATCCTACATTAGAGAGAGATTGGACATTGCGTCGCCGGCAGATTTGACAAATCCGCCATTTTAGTTACGTCGTATGTATACGCTGGTATTGCTTTCTAAAGAAAAATTGGATTTTAAAGATTCAACATTTTAAATATTGTATCAAGACTTAGTACACTATTAATAGATAATTTTCTTTTGTTGTTTATAGTTACTTTTTAATATTTAGTAATGTTTATTCTTTTATAACATATTTTAAATTGTCAGAGTTCAATTGTTGAGTATGCGGTCAACTTTAAACAGTTTCATTAAATAATAACTATCGAAATGAGTAACACAAACAAAGCAATTTCTTTTCTGCGTCTCTTGTTTTACATTTTAAAACTAATTTTGATTTAAATCTTTTTGTAGTGAGTGAGCAAAACGTGTAAATAATTTGGAGTTTCGAAGTTTGACACAGTTGGCGGTAATTGACAAACGTTATTGGCGATGAATTTCTGTTTACATTTTGAAACATTTATTTTAAGAACGTAATACAGAATAAAATTGTATATAGTGCACTCTTTTTAAAATATGAAATTGTTTATAAATTATAAGGAATAATTGAATAAATTGTTAAACTATTCATTTTTTAATAATTTCTTTTTTACATATCCGCGGAATTTGAGAGCACAAGACGTAAGCATTTAAATTTTCCGCATAAAAAAATATCTATGTATAAAAGCGCTGACTCTGACAATTGCAAAAATATATAAATTCACAATATATAAACCTCTATATAAATAAACATTACTAAGCATATGTGTGTAAATTTTTTTATTCAGTTTCTCGGAATGTATTTTTTTTTTTTTTTTTTTTTTTTTTTTTTGCATATTTAGATATACTTAGTATTATAAAGTGTATTATTCTAGAAAATTGAAGCTTTTTAATTTCATACAACCAATTAGTTTCTTTAAAACTATCTAAATTTATTAATGTAACTACATTAATAAAGAAGGTATATTAGGAATAAGTTTAAAAAATGTATACTTTTCTGAATATTTCAGTATTTTTTTTAAATTTATTATTGCTATTAAATGATATATTTTTAACCTTATAAAATTAAAAGAGTTCCCTCTAAGAAATTTTATTTATTTACTTAGAAAAGTAACCTAACTAATCTATATCATGAGTCATGACCATTTAAACAGAGGAAAGTAAAAAATAAATACCCACGCTACAAAAAATTACATTATGTAGCATTTCTTGTGTTATGCATAAATTAAAATGTTTATTTTAAGTGAAAAAAAACTCCAAAAACTTGAATATTTGTTTATAATAAAATTCGAATATTTTAAGCATAATGTAAAGTCCCGAAATGTTAACCCTGCAATTCAGCCGAATAAAAGAAAAAGCATTTTCTGAGAATTCTTATTCATTAAAACGGAATTGTGCTTATGTTTATGTTCTGAATGACTCTGTGAAGGCATATGAAATGAATTTCTGGTGATTTTAATAGAATAAAAAGTGTTGGACGTGGATGAAAATGCATTGCGTTCTACGGCGTTCCACCTGCTTTGTAACTAATATGGCGGACTTTCCGTCAATGTCCAATCTCTCTCTAATGTAGGATCCCTAGAAAAATCTAAACCACGATATTTTCCACATATCCACCATGCGCATCAATAATATGTCGTAGTCTCTGAACGAAATTACCAGAAACCTTTGTAAACGTGTCAGGCGGGTTAGCTTCACATGCAGAAGAGATGTACTGCTTCAGTTGTTCAATTGTTTCCGGATTGTGGCGATACACCTGGTCTTTCAAGTGTCCCCACAGAAAGAAGTCACAGGTTTACAAAGGTTTCTGGTAATTTCGTTCAGAGACTACGCCATATTATTGCTGCGCATGGTGGATATGTGGAAAATATCGTGGTTTAGATTTTTCCAGACTGCAGCGCCATCTGTTGTTGAAAATTGTAACTAATTTCGAAAGTTTGTCTGCCTGAAAATTTACTGTTGTTCCAAGGATATTGCAACAAACGGTGTATTTCTATCGCTACCCGTTTAGTTTTTATTGATTTTTCAAATATACCGGTCTCATTTTTTAAACACCCTGTATATGTCAGGAAACAACTTTCACATTGTGATTATGTTTCTCAGGTGCAATAAATAAGTTATCAGATTCAAAAATGTTTAACAACATATGTATAGATAAAGAAAGGAATAAACCAAATAAAATTTTAGTTTTTTATTATAAAAGTGTTATCGTGAAATTCACATTAATACTGTCATTACTAACTTTTGGTTATAAAATACAAACAAAAAAATTTTTCTATTTATCTAAATCGTAAAAATCTTATTTTTAGGGCTCCATTCATCTGACGAAACCCTATTCGTCTCACTCCTCTGTCTGTCTCTCCGTCACAGAATTCGAACTCGGAAACTGTATAAGTTAGAGATTTGAAATTTTGCATACATATAATTGAATACCTCCTGTGACACGACAAATCATAAAATTTTGAAAAATCCTATATTATTTTAATGACATCCGACCATTTCTGCGATTTTCTTAGATCTTAAAACACAATCTTAATTTCAGTCTATTTCGCAAAGTCTAGATGATTCAGTGGTAGAGCGTTTGCCTCCTAATCCGGGTTCTATTTTAGACGACAGAAGTTGAAAATTTCGATTTTTACATATCATTGTCCGAAGGATTTATATTTATTTATTTTTGTTTTATCTAAAATTAAATCATATAATTAAATATGCCTTTCAGAGATACAAACATATGCTGTTACATTGTCTGAAAAGCAGTTCTTGAATATTTTTTTGTTTTATTTAAAAAATAGCTTCCTCTTTTTATCATTTTATTATTAAAACTAATGGTACTGCCATCTATGTTCTTATTGAAAAAGTGTATTGATAAATGATAAAGATAATTATAAATTAATGATTTGGATTTATTAATTAAAAGATAAAGCGTTTTGAAAAAAATATTAGACCATTTGTGCAATCTTCGATAGTAGAAGAATAATGGGCGTTCTGCGCCAACGGTAGCAAAGAGCAGGGTGTAAGGGGTGTGGCCTAAAGGGGATGGGCATGTGACAGGTGAGTGATTAATAAGCTTAATGAGTTCATTAAGCTTAATAGGTTAATAAGGGTTACGAACGAACAAAGTGTAAGACGAATGCAGAGTAGACAGACGAAAAAGGTGTAGTAAAGAGAGATTAGAAGGTCAATGAGAAGGCTAATGAAGATGAAAGCGGCGAGATCGTAGGAAAAAAAACATACTTACGGAGAGCGGTATGGAGACCACCTTCTATCACGGTATCCTCTGGGCAGCTGAACGGGGTTTACCTTTTAACACGAGTTATGGCATCATCCTCCAAGAGGGCGCTGCGATCGGCTCTGTAATTGGTCGAGGCGAATGCTGCTTTCTGATTGGTTGCTTCCATTTCACCTGAGAGGATGGCAATACCGACAATCTTAAACTGGTTTGATGACGTCATGTTCTAGAACAATCAGACGACTTACGACGCATGCGTGAGTTCTGCACTAGTTTTATGATTGATGACGCAACTCTGGCGATTGACTTTGTGATATCATACGCAGATGTAAAAGTTTAACTTAAAATTACGGCTAATTAATAAAATTTTGAACAAACGAATGTACGATAACAAATCTGTGTCCAAATATCTTTCATTTAAAAAAAGAATGATGTAATTTGATGCAGTAGTTTGTTCTCACGGACTGTCGAAAGAAAACGCTTATCGTTTAAATATCTAGATTTCTTTCTAAATGTTATAAATTTCTTTTATCCCTCTGGCACGATATCATGAATATACAGCGAAAATTTATCCGCAAACGGAAGAAATAAAATCTTCGGTAACAGAAAGAATCAACAATATCCCTTCTGTTTTCCATTTAGTAACTTAACTTTTATCAGGAAATGAAAAGCTGTGTTTGACATTTTAAACCTTAGATCATATAAGATATAAAATGGTAGAGTTTCAATATGTTTTCACATGTTTTTAAGAAATTTTACTTTGTGTTCTATTTTTAAATAAAAGCTGCTGAAAATGACATTTACTGAAAAAAGGAATATCAGTATGGATATGAATTTTCATTTATAAGCAACATATATCTCGGTGATATGGTGGGACTAATTATTTATCTATTATATGCACTGTAAATAGAGACAAATGTTTCTTAATCTAAACAATTTGGAAATTATACGTTAATCGTGACAAATGAGGTGCCGTTCGTATTATAACTAGTTTTACAATGTAAAAAATCATCATTATTATTTCAGTGAATTGAATTATATCGTCTTTTATGAGAGAAGTAAGCATGCCTTTTCTCTTATTACGTATGCTATGTTTACAGATACGAATTTTTTTTTCGACAGTAGGCAGCGCTGCAAAATTCACCATGGAGATCTTGATTTGCGAATGATTACCTCCATGGTTTGATATTTTTATGACTCACGATGAACGAATCTCTTGTGTTTATTTACTTTAATGGATTGAGATTGGACTATCAATCTAATTTCAACTGAAGTTATCTCAGAATCTATACATTTTTTAATGTAACTCATTTCTCAAACAAACAATTTTTTTGAACGATCTTTCTAAAAATGTAACTTTTATGAAAATTTATTCGAAAAAATAGTTTTGAATAAAAATGGCTGCCTGGCATATGAAAAAAGATGTGGTTAACCCGTATTTGTTTTCCTCAGTCTTGCGCTTTTATTATATATATATTACGTATGATAGGATTTAATAGAATGAAGAAAACGTTTATTAATATATTTTTAAGTTTTGATTCGATTTTCATAAAATTTTAAATGACTCGACTAAATTCTACAATGATTATATATATATATAATTTCAAACCATTCAGTTGGGTAGTTTTTGTGTTGTTATATGCGGATGGATGGACAGACAGACACACGGAGCAGACGACGACTATAGGTGCTACATATTTAAATAATTACGAACGCACCTAAAAATATAGTATAATAACGAACGTAAATATACAATAACCTCCTCTGAGTCTACAAAGATTCCCAAAGCCTTCTTTATCTTTAGAAACCTCATAAACTGATATATTTTCGAAATTTAAAGTACATTTATAAAAACTAATTTTATTTTGCTGCCACTGATGTTCGGAACCTTTTCCTAGTAGTTTTATAGTGTATTGCTCAGTTTTCTCAAGCAAGATTACCTTTTTTTAGGATGCCATCAATTTTCAATTAACACTAGAACTACCATGAGCCGTCATTTTGACGGTTACCAAATGAATATATTCCGATTCGAACCAAAAATTTATTTTTAAAATAAATTAAATATAAAACTCACAACAATACATTAAATGAATAAAGTACTTTTAAATAAAATTTCTGGTGTGAAATAGTTTTAAAAAACTGGAGTAAAATTTCCGGTAGTTCTAGTGTTAACCCATTTATACCTAGCGTCGATGATTTTGTAAAATGGGAAAAAGTGCATTTCACACCACTTTTTTTTAATAGAAATTTGGTGTCTTATTTTATCGAGGACTCCTCGATAAAATAAGATACCAAATTTCTATATAAAAAAAGTGATGTGAAATGCTCTTTTTCCCATTTTACTAAAGCATCCCAAAATTGCGGTGCTAGGCATAAATGGGTTAAACATTTTCAGCTGCGTAATTAAATTTAAACATGGAAGAGTAACAAATTTATTTCAAATTTTACTTTAATGTTAATGCTGTTGATTTATCATATTTCTCAGGAAAACATGTTTGTTGAACTTGTAACTGGTTACTTGAGTATTGATTGCAGCCGAAAAACCTATATTCCGAGTTGAGAAAATTGATTAATACACTATCAAAATTATTCGAAAACATTTCCGAAAATCAGTGGCAGCCAATAAGACTTTATTTTTATAAATGCATCTTTAAATCTCGAAAATATTTTGGTTTCTGAGGATTCTATAGATAAAGGACACTTTTGGTAATCATGGGTAATTCGGAAGATGTTATTGTATATTTTCGTTCGTGTTTATATTATATTTTCCTGTGTAAATAAACATTTTCTTTTTTACAGTGTAATTAAAGACAAATGTTTCTTAATCTAGAAATATATAATACAACCACGAACGTAAATTTACAATAACCTCTTCCAAGTCTACCAAGATTCCCAAAGACTTCTTTATCTTTAGAAACCTCATAAACCAATATATTTCCGATATTTAAAGTTAAAAAACGAATTTTGTTTTGTTGCTACTGTTTTTCGGAAATGTTTCCGAGTTGTTTTATAATGCATTAATCAGTTTTCTCCTCCTCGTAATATAAGTTTTTCGGATGCTATCAATTCTCAAGTAAACATTTTCATGTTCAAGAAACGTATTTTAGAGACAAACATGATAAACTAACAACATTAATATTAACATTAAAATTTATATTATTTAGTTACTCTTCCATCTTCCATGCGTAAATTCTATTATGCAGCTGAAAATGTCTAATTGAAAATGAATAGCATTCTAAAAACCTATTCCAGGTTGAGAAAACTGATTAATACACTGTAAAAACTACTCGGAAACGTTTCCGAAAATCAGTGTCTTCAAAAGAAACTGTTTTTATAAATGATTCTTTAAATCTCCCAAATATATTAATTTCTGAAATTTCTACAGACAAAGAGTGCTTTTCGGAAGCGTAAGTAACTCGGAAGAGGCTATTGTATATCTTCGAAGATTAAGGAACATTTGCTCTTTTTTTACAGTGTATGTCATATTTTATCATCATTACCACTTTTCTCGGATTCTATTATACCAACATTTAGTAATGATAATCCTTGTAAGGTAGAATGTGCAGCGATATCTGAGGAAGAGTTCCGTATCCTGTGCCGGTTGACGCAATAGGCGAAAACATCCAAAATGTCATCAAAAGTCAGTTTTAGCATCTTACAAAGTTTTTCAAGATGTCGTAAAAACATGATTTTAATCATTTATAAAGATACATTTATTAAACCATGTTTTAGCGCCATCTTAAAAAAATAAGTACGATGCTAAAACACAATTTCTTCGCCATCTTCGATATTTTAAAAAGTGGGGAAAATGCATAAACAAACATATTTAAAAAAACGTAACAAGCTCATTTGTGATAAATAATTGTTAAAGTTAGGGCTTTAAATTGTAAGCAATTTATAAACGAAGTTAAAAAACTTGGCGAAAATAACTTGTGGGAATCTCAAAAAAGATACATCTCATATAAATAGTACTTTAAATCATAACATGGAGAAGTACTCCGCATAATAATGCAAAAAATTATAAGTTTTATATAAATATTTTTTGGTTTTTAATATTTCGGAAGGCACAGATAAAATGGTAAAGATCTCTTTTACAACTGTCATTATAATTTTAAATACATATATATACAAACTAGAAAAATACCTATAAAAAATGTACAAAAAATATGTTTATATAATATTACATCTACAGAAAAGTTCAGTTTAAAAAAAGCAACCCAAAATCTGAAGATTGCAACAAGCTACATTGAAACATTTATCGCTGGAAAAAAAGAACGCCAAATGTAACTGGCACAGCATATGGGATCTTTCCTGATATCTGTATCATTACTGTTTTCGTAACAGTTATTTGAAAAAAATAATAATAAAGCATTAAAAAAAACCTCACGAAGATAGCTTCTACGGATAATCGAGGTTACACTGTATTAAATAATGACAACAATTATATTCATGAAAATATTTTTTTGAGTACTATTTATATGATTCAAAATTTAAATTTATGATAACATATAATATATAATTATATCCTATTTTTTATGTTAAAAAAGAGTCTTTAATATCATATTTTGCAATTTAATTTTCTTTTTTAGTTTAAACTTACCTAACAAAAAATCAATAAAATAAAAAAAATTCAGTGAGAGCAATTTTGTGTTATTGGTATTACCTTTAAATTCTTTTATCCCTCTGGCATGACACCATGAATATCAAGCGAAAATTTATCCACAAACGGAGGAAATAAAATCTTCTGTAACAGGAAGCATCAACAATATCCTTTCTGTTTTTCATTTAGTGAGTTAACTTTTTTCAGGAAATGAAAAGCTGTGTTTGACATTTTACACCTTAGATCATATCAAATAGAAAATGACGGAGTTTGAAAATTTTTTAATAGCATAACATATTGTTTTTAGGATTAGGATAATTTAGTTTGTGTTCTACTTTTAAATAAAAGCTTCTGAAAATGACATTTAGTGGGAAAAGAAATATGAGTTTTGAATTTGCATTTATAAGCTGCACCATATGTCTTAGTCAATCTTTGGGACTAACTATTTATCATACACTGTAAATAATAATAATAATAATAATAATAATAATAATAATAATAATAATAATAGTAATAATAATAATAATAAATAAAAAAGTCTTAATGGACTATAACATCTTCGAAGTTATCCACAATTCTGCACAGAGTTCTTAATCTTTAGAAACCTCAGAAACCAATATATTTCCGTTTTTTAAAGTACATTTATAAAAACAAAGATTGTTTGTTGCCACTGGTTTTCGGAAGCGTTTCCGAGTAGTTTTTATGGTGTAATAATCGGTTTTCATTTCGTAGGATGCTATCCATTCTCAATTAAACATTTTCATAATCAACAAGGTTTCCGAAAATCCGTGGCAACAAAATAATTTTTGCTTTTATAAATGTTTCTTTAAATCTCAAAAATATATTAGTTTCTGGGATTTCTAAAGATAAAGAAAGCTTTTCGGAATCATCGGTAACTCGGAAAAGGTATTTTTATATCTTCGTTCAATAGTTATATTATATTTGCGTAGATTAATAAAAATAATGTTAATTATTTAATAATGATTAGTTAATTATTTAACCAAAAAATTTCAATTGATGAACTAAAAAAATTACTAAAAGTTTAAATAATAAAAATTACTAGTTTAAAAAATTAACTGAAAATTTTCAATTCATGTAAACGCAATCTGCTCAATATTTTCTGAGTACTCTCTTAGTCATGTCTAGGACCATATGTAGTCAGTCTTCTGCTAACTTTGCCTTTGCTCAAACTATTTAATTATTGTGTTTTCCCTTTAGCCTTAGCTTAGTTACCATACTTTACTCCTCTACTTCCAGTCCTAATTAGATTGAACCTTATGAGCAAACAACCAAAATATACATTACAAATACATATATTACAAATATAAATTATAAATCCATATATCCGTAACTTATTACAGGCAAAAAACAATATTTCAAATTTTAAATACAATTTTATTTAATTAACAAATTAAAAAATATATTTTGTGTAAATTAATAACACTGTACCTTTTTTCCTAAGTGCGGGCAAACAATAACATATTTTGATGATTTCCAAAAACATACAAAATAGTGCTTTCCTATTTTTCTACCCATTTCATATAATTCTTGGAAGAAGCACATGTTGCATTCATAATACGTTATGTCTTTGGGGTTTTTTCTTAGCATTTTACTCGCAGAGCCACGTTTTCAAAAATACTCTTTATTCATCCAGACACGTCTAAAGCTTTTTCTTTTCAACAAAATGAAATCTCAAGAACAGATGGTGCATTTCAAACATACGTTTTGTTTTTGTTTTTTTATCATTGATAAAGTGATTTTCTGAGAGCATTTCTTCTCGTTACATATTTAAGTGTCCTTAAATATAACATATATAAATGTTTAAATACTTAAGAACTTTTAAACGATTTAAAGGAAAACAGAAATTGAGATTTGTTTAAAGTATTTTCTATAGAATTTTATTTCACTGTAATGGGATTTGTGTAAGCGACATTGCATGGAATTTAATGCACGGGGGATTATAATTAAAGTTGACTTTTCAAAAGTAAGTAAAACGGAACCATTGGTCAGAAAGACCTGATATTTCATCTGAGTATACGTGCAGCAATGGGAATGTGTTTTCCGAAAAAAAAAAGTTCAAAAGTGGACCGATAGATGGCGCTGGAACTGTCATAAGATGCTAATTAAAAGACTTGACATGCACATCCCCGCATTACACTTGTGATAAACAAGTTGGAAATTGTACGTTAAACGTGACAAATGAGGTGCGTTCGATTCGTGCTATAACTAGTTTTACAATGTAAAAAATCATTGTTATTATTTCAGTGAAATAAGTTATATCGTCTGCTATGAACGAAATGAGGATGCCTTTTTTATTATTACGTATGCCATGTTTACAGATACGAATTTTTTGTCGACACCAGACAGCGTTGTAAAATTCACCATTGAGCTATTGCTTTGCGAATGATTACCTCCATGGTTAATGTATCTATGACTCACGATGAATGAATCTTTTGTTTATTTACTTTAATGGATTGAGATATTCGGCTGTTAACCTAATTTTCACTGAAGTTATCTCAGAATCTATACATTTTCGAAGGTAACTCATGTCTCAAGCAAACAATTCTTTTGAACAATACAGTCAAACCTCGTTATACCGACATTATCCGTTCGAGAAATTTTTGGCGCTATAACGAGTTTGGCGGTATATCGAATTAGAATACAATAAAAATTAATTTTCATACTATTACACTAATATTATTATTATTATAAAAATAAATATCATAATGCCTTTTTATTATTAAATTATCCAATAGTATATAGTATATTATAATAGTATAAATTAATATAATATAATTAATATACATAATATAATTAATGCTACATGATTCAAAATTATCAAATTATTGTATGAAATTAACATGCACTTACCTCTTTATATAGTCAATTTTAGATAAAGTAAATAATTATGCACATAATAGACACACACATACATTAAATCTCACACTGAATTTATTTTACTTTAATTATCTTTTACAGGAAAATATTTTTAAATGCTAGTTTCAGTTTTCCTTTCAATATTGATTTTTTCAATATCTTTTTCTACAACTAAAAGATTGTTCATCATTTTTTTATCAGTTGCATGTTTTTCTAAGAAAATTCTTATTTTCCCAATGCAATTTTTAACTTCAGCAGATGTAATATGCGCCGTTTCAGCTTCTTCAGATTCGCTGTCAGATGAATTTGAATTTTCATTTTGATTGGCAACAATTTCTTCGATTGTCAAATCTTCAAATGTTGAAACACTTTTGTCTATATTAATGTACTCAATTGCCGATAGAGAATGCTCAATATCTGTTAATTTGTGTATTTCGTCTTGTAGTTCCTGAAGTGCTGTACTGTTTTGTTTTTTAGTAGATCCTTCAGGTTTAATCAATTCAGTATGTTTCCAGCAGTTAACAATAGTTTCTGATGAAATTTCATCCCATGCTTTTTTTATCATGCGAATAGCATCATATAAAAGATTGGAGAAAAATCATCTTTACTGATTTTTTCAATGATATGGCGGACGTGATACTTTCGATAATGAGCTTTGAATGAGTTTGTTATACCCGCATCCAAAGGTTGCAAAAATCCAGTACAGTCAGGAGGTAAAAATTCAAGGCGGATATTGCTCATTGGATATGCTTTGTGACAAGGGGCATTATCCAAAATCAATAAAATATGGCGTTTGCTTCTTTTCATTTCTATGTTGAAATTCGCTAACCATTTTTGAAATAATGCTGAAATCATCCACGCTTTGTTATTATTCTCATAATCTACATAAAGAGTAGGATTAAAATTTTTAAAACATCGTGGCTTAGCTGATTTTCCAATCGATCCATCACTATTCGTACAGAACACAAGAAACACACTATCTTTTTTTTTTTTTTTTTTTTTTTTGCATCCTATAGCAGGCCCACTCGAAATTGTGGTAAAAAAGGCCACTTTCATCCATATTGTAAACGTCCTCTGGTTTATATTCTAAAATCAGCGCACTCAGTTTTTTACGACCATTTAACACAATATCTTCATCAACACCTGCAGTTTCACCACTTCGTATGTACTGAGAGAATCCTCGTCGCGTTTTAAATCTGTTTAACCAGCCACTACTGTATTCGAAATCTTTAATATTCATTTGCTGGCCAAGGACTTTTGCCTGCTCTCTGATGACATCTCCGTTTATGGTAGCATTTTTAGCACTCATTTGTTGTATCCATGTGCAAAGGGCATCCTCTAAGTCTTCATGTTTCGCTGTTTTCAGTCTTTTAACAGATGATTGCAGTTCGTTGGTGTTAATCCATTTTTCTGTGTCTCCGATGCAGCGCCTGCTAACAGGCTTTTTCCAGAGTATAGAGAAATGATTGGATGCTGCGACACATTCACATTTCTTTCTTTATATTCACAAATTTCCCGCTTTTCCGAAATTGATAAAACTGCTCTTTTCGCCATAATGAGTTAAAAAAAAAAGAGACAGGATGATATTTTACATATTTAGCTGGTGAATTCTTCAATGTTTCAATCAACGTCCGACCAAAATTTTGAATGAGAGATTCTTTCTAGAAATCGACATAAAGTACAGGGAGAGGTTCTTTTTTACATTGTTCTCACCTGAAAGAGGAGAGACCCTTTCGCCAATGGCGTTCCACGCTTTGTTTTCTCCTTGCTCCAGAGGCGCATCGGATCGCGTGACTCGCCAGTCTGAATCAGAACTTTCACTTGCTCGGCACCTCAGCGCGCGTTATTTTTCTTCTCCGAATGACAGGTAGAATGGGTAGCAGGTGCATTTTGGCAAGTGTTGAGAACAATATGAATTCTTTGCTATTCAATAAAGTTTGAATTGAGCTTGAAAACATCTAGATACATGAAAAGGAGGTGCCCTTTGAAATTCTAACAAAAAAATTTAAAAAGAAAGATATGCAAAGAAAATACAGTAATTTCTAGAAATTTTTTTCGGCGGTATATCGAGTTGGCGCTTTAACGGATACATTACATTGAAATTCCTATTTGGCAGATTTGTTCATAGACGCAATTGGCGGTTAATCGGAATTGGCGCTATTTCGAGATGGCACTAAATCGGGGTTTGACTGTATTTCTAAAAGTATAACTTTTATGCAATTTTATTCGAAAAAATAATTTTGAATAAAAATAGCTGTTTGTCATATGTAAAAAGAAGTGGTTTTTCCCGTATTTGTTTTCCTCGGTCACATGACTTGCGCTTTTATCACATAGATTTACGTATGATAGGATTTAATAGAATAAAGAAAACTTTTATTAATATCTTTTTAAGTTTTGATTCGATTTTCATAAAATTTGAAATGACTCAACGCAATTCTGCAACGATTATATATATTAAATTTCAAACCATTCGGTTGCGTAGTTTTTGCGCTACTATATGCGGACAGACGGACGGACGGATCAGGCGACGACTATAGCTGCTACGTATTTATATAATTACGAACGCACTTAAAAAGCGGGTAACATTCAGTTCCTGCTATTCTACGTCTGAGAAGGTGGTCATGATTCTATCATTGAAGGATCGGGCTCTGATTGTAAAGCTTTTTTACAAGAACCGTGACTGTGCGAAAATTACATTGAAAAAAATCCGGACATTAAAGGGTTTAAGAAGCGATTCTGTCCCGATGACTGACAAAGATTGCCACAACAGTATGTCACGTCTTTAATTAGCATCTTATGACGAATACAGCGCCATCTACCGATCAACTTTTGAACTTTTTTTTATTTCCCAAAACAAATTCCCATTGTATATATTAAAGCATAAACACTACGTCTGATTACTTAATTTTACAATATATAAGAACACACATTTTATCAGACAATTAATTACACTAAACCAACATGGAGTGAAAAATTTAACTGGGCCATGACTCGAACCTGTGTCCTTCAGTGTACCGTGCTGATGCTTTACCACTCGTAAGCTCCGTAATGTTTTATGAATTTAACTGGAAAACTTTTGACTGTAAACGTGTTTGGAAATGATCTGGTTATCGTAAACCATTGCACTGATGAGGAGCTCGATCGTAGCTTGAAACGCTACATTTATTATTTTATTTGTTTTATATATTTGTGTATATTCAGTCTTTTAATGCCTGATTGAACGTGATATTTTAAAAAAATTTAATTTATATGTCAGACGTAAAATGTTTGGTTATTTGAAATCTATTAGCGTTTTCAAGATAAAAACAAGAACGAAAAATCATGCCTCAAGCATAGATTATGAAACACTTTCCAACACAGCCAGAAAACTGTAACGAAAGTTCAATGTTAAATAAGGTGAAAGAAGATATGTAAGTAAACAGTTTAGAAAACAATAACACATTGAAAAATACATTTTTCGAAATTACCTTCCAGTGTCTAAAAAGTAGTCGAATTATTTTGTGCAGCTCTGTATATGATCAATAGATTTGGATATATAGTATGATAAAATTTAGTTCAGTTGGAATATTCACATTTAGCAATTTTCGCCAATCGACGGAAATGCACTCGAAATGTTTTGTACAGCCCTGTATATTATCTGAAGGCTTTTGTACACACCACCTATTAAGCTAAAATGCAACTTAAAACTCACTCGCAGCAATTACCAAACGTAAACGACAATGTATCTTTTTTGCGTAGCCCTGTATATGAATTTATTTATATTCCACAAACTTCTATTAGTCTACTAAATATAGGTCAGCTTGAAAATGCGTAAACACAATTAAAAACTACCCTTAAGCAGTTCACTCTCATAGTCTGTAATACTTATGAACTCTCTTGTGTAGCCGTGTATATGATGAACCGAGTTTATAAACACACACGTGCTATGAAAAAAAAATTGTTAAACTTAAAAAGGCAAACCAAAGTTGAAAACTTACGTATCACACATAGACTGTAAATATCGCACATGTACTGTAACCAATATATTTTGTGTATCCCTGTAAATAAACGCAATGCACACAAGAGAGGAATTTATAGTGCACCTCAGTAATGCATATAATTTTCATTATGTTTGAAATAGTGAAATATCACTAAATTACACTGCAGACGATTTTTCCCCATAGGACGATATGTAACATAGTTCTTTTGTTTGACCCTGTAAATGAATAATAAATGCTTTGCACCCCATATTCTGCTAAAAGCATATTTTAATGCGCTTCATAACTATATATAAATTTCATTGTGTTTTAAATGATGTAGCGTCATCAAAATGAACTTGAAACGATTATTCCCCATTGACCGTAATGTAACGAAAAAATTTGACTGTCTTTGTAAAAAACCTATAAGTAGTACACACTTCCGTTGAAATAGGGAACTCGCTATAGATAACGACAATAACATATAAAAATTTCAGAGCAATCCGAGCATATTTACGGGAGTTAGAGCACGGCCAGACGGCCACCCGGCCAGACGGCAGACAAACCGAAGTCATAAACACTTTTCAACTAGGTTATAAAGTATTAAAAATTGTTTTTCCCCCATGTTCTGTAACTCGGAAAGCGCTGGTTGGATCCCTTAGTAATAAATAAAAAGATTTTGTGCAAACAGATTTAATCTTCGACTTTTAGAAATGGAGTTTGTTGATTGTTGTTGATGAATGTTGTTGTTGTTGATGATGATGGTGATGATGATGATGATGATGATGATGATGATGATGATCTTTGTTTGTTTTTTATGGTCTGTATTTAAAAATCTACCCATAAGGCACTCTTAAAAAGTTAAGGAAGTTTTTTAAAAGTGTTTTGTAAGATGGATTGCGTTATCTTATGAAAAAACGTAATAAAGTTAATGTTAACATACAATTGGCTTCTTTCTTTCTTTCTTTCTTTTATACTTAATATTAATGATATACTTTTAAAACTCTTTTCGAAAAATTAGATTTGATTTATTAAATCACACCGCATATGCTGTACATTGCGCAATTTTTGATAGGCGTCCCCCTACTCGCCCTTTTCTTTCATCTTAGACTTTCTTACGCTCTTAGAATCACCGTATTTCAATCAAGGGAAAAATCATTATTTAATAAGTTTTTCGATTTATGCGAAATACTCAAGGCATAAAAATAATGCCGCCGTTTACCTTTTCTTTTGGAACTGTAAAATAAAAGATAAAATAAAAATATAAAACTATTTAAAAAAAAAATAAAGTTTAGAATAATTGGAAAATAAATGTAAAGTAATATGCAAGGTACATCTTTAATTCAATTGTAATTTCAATTTCAATTTAAAAGAATAATTATTTTTCACTCATTTTATTTGAAGCTAGCGTAGTTTTTAAAATTAAGTATCAGCCTTGAGGTCGTCATAGATTCAATTTTCAAATTCTGATACTGCCAGAATCTACAGAAAAGAAAGTGGATTTTACATAATGAAAAATACTAAAAAGTTACGTTTATTTGAATATTTACCTCTTGTGTATTTTTTTTAATGAATCATTAATATTTTTTGTACCTTTTTTCCCATATTAAGTCTCACTTTTTCTGTATTGATGTATATTTATCCAGTGTATATTTATATTAGTAGGAAATAGTATTTGTCTTAATATTTGTAATAGTGTAAATATATATGTATCTCACATATAATAAAACAGCACATTTTTAAACACTTAAATATCATGATGTCATTTAAATATTCATGTATTAGCTACTTTAATGGTAGTATGATTACTTTAGCTGCTGTCATTACACCTGTCTAGCAAAATAAATAAATAAATAAATAACAAAAATTTGTTGACCATACAGAAAATTGCTAATTGCTATGAATCAGCATTAAGACAGGATGTGAGTATAAGATTAGTTTTAATTTCTAAATAATATACATGATAGAAAATTTATCAAGCTATATCTAACAGTGAAACAATATTTGGTAAATATTGTTCCTATTGGCAATATCATGCTCGATATTGGCATGAAATATTGCTCCAACAATAGGATGTTTACTTTTTACTGATAATATGTCAACACTGGAAAGAAATATGTCATCCTTTCATTACCAATAAATCCAACGTTAAAACAACATTCCTGAAATATTAGCTTCAATTTAAGCAATAAGGGTTTCCTACTAAGGGTGTGTTAAATGTTTTATTATTAACCCTAGAACGTCTATAAATGTTACTCAACCTTGATGAAAACATCTAACACCAGAACTTTTATTTAAAACTATTTAACTTGTTCATTTACTTTAGTTCTCTGTGGTTTATATTAATTTATTTTACGAAACGAATTCTGGTTCGAATAGTCATTTTGAATGTGCCCGTCGGATGCATTGGACCCGTCTGGTAGGCGGAGGGTTAATTCGTGAAAGACAAATTATCAGCCGAAAACAAGACGTAAGGCACATCAGCCAAAATATAGAAATATATATTTTTTAATTATTCATACGAATTTTTTTTAGTTATTCATAACGAATATAAATTATTATAAATTATTAGCACGTTTGTAAATTACTGGTGTATCATAAAATTTAATTGCATTTCAAATAGGAGAGGTTTTATTGTTCACTTTCTATTTTTTTAACAATTCGTCGCAGCGAAAATGTTTTTGAAGGAGACTCTTTCAATTTTCTAAGCTAACGCTATTAAACACTAACATTCAGCAGAAAGTTTAAAACATTAAATTGTGTTAAGCATAAATAGTGAAAGAAAATATTCAAGTTATAATACAATTTCGGTTTACTTTTGTAATCAAATAAAGGAAAAAATTCACAATTACAAACAGAATTTTGTGTTTACATTCTGTCTGTACTTTTTTATTCTTAATTTTTCATAGGTTATGGCTAGGGGGAGCTCACTTCCCCTTAGTACTCGTATACCAATTTATATTTTTTGTAATTTTTCTAGCATTATTCTTTGTTTTTAAATTCATGATCTTAGTACTTTTATTTTAAATCCCACGCTACTTCTTCAGTGATCAAAAACAATAATCTACTCTGTATGTGTTTTATATAAGAAATGATCTAGTCTAGTACATTAAACATGTATTTCTTTATTATGAACTTTACAAAAATCACATATTTAAAGAAAATCCTCTCTATTTTAATGATTGAATATTTAGACTAAAGCAGTAAGAGGAGAAATATATCTACGTAAATATTTTAACAGCATCTAAAATCGACCTTTAACATTCTCTATTTCCGAAAAAAAATTAATTAAATTATCATTAAATAATTTTACTAAATTAATTTTGCATTTATTATCATCGCCTTCAAAAACATTTTCGCTGCGATGAATTGATGCCACGACGAATTGACGCCGCGGCGAATTGACGCAGAACCCTACATGGAGGTATTTTAAAGGCAAACACACCGATGAATTTGTTTGCATTAACCTATGTCATCTGAGGGCTTTCCTGCATTTTCATAAAAATGATCGTAAAACAAATGTTAATTAAAATATTCGGTATTTTTCCATTATACGGACACGATGCCAAAATGTATACTAATGCATAATGTATGTAAATGTATGTATGTATGAATGTATGTAAATGTATGTATGTAAATATATGTATTAAATGTATGTAAATGCATGCTTGGCGACAATGGTGTCTGTATATCGGAAAAGAACCGAATAATCTTTTACGGTTTCTTTATAAAATACGCTAAATATCCCTTTATCTTATATACATCTTAAAATATATTTCTGTTAAAAATATTTTTATTTATAGCCGATTAAAGTTGTCTTCGAAAAACGGAAAAATGCGGGAAAACCACTTAGAGGGTTAAAACACAAAGGTCTTTTTTTAAACAATATGGGCATATCTGAGCATGCACGAAAACAGTTAGCCCTTTCGTTTTACAGGAATTTTGAACGAGGAATTCTGACATAGTGGTCTATGCTCCAGATTTAAGCTCTAGTTGACGGAAATAAGAGTGGCATCGAATCCTACTCCTGGTAGATAATGATTCTTTTTGTTCAAATAATATAATATCTGTTCAGATAATTCAGTTCAATAATGCCATTGACTATGTTATGTCTTGAGAAAAAGTAATAGGATTTGTATTTGATTGTATCCGAATATTTCATACTTATTACGTAAAACTTACTACTCAACAATAAATATATGGGTTTTTTTTAATTACTGAATTTGTATTAAAGATTTTTTTTAAACTAAAAGCACTGGCATGTAATTATTGATTAAATAAACTGAAATGATCTACAATAATAAATAGCCGCCAGTGTAATAAACAGCCGTGTTTTGTAGAACAAGTTTTTAAAATGACTAATTTTAATTTAACTAAATATATACGGATAATCCCTACTTTATATTCCATACTTTATATGCCAAAAACAAGACAAACGACCCATCAGCCCAAATATAGAAGTATCTTTTTGTAAATATTATTATTATAAATTATTAGCACGTTTGTAAACTACTGATATGTCAAAAAATTTAATTACATTTCAAACATTAACTAAATTTATTTAATCTATTACTAACTTTATTTTCATTTGGCTATAGTTTTTCTATGATTATTAGCCAAATTGATAATTACTGTCAAAAGCAGTGAAAACCCTATTATTAATAATCAACTGTTTACAATTTAACATAACATTCTAAATTTAAGTGAAGAAATTAAAGTTCATTTTTAATGTATGAGAAAAATGTAATGTTTTCTAGAAGCTAAAAGGGTATTATACTACGTAAAACTTTGTCTATAAAAAAAAATCAAAAATCAGTTTTCTGCTTTTGACAAAATCTATGGTTTCAAAGTATTTTTTTTTTTTTTAAAGAATGGGGGAATGTATGCTTTTATTTCACTATGCATTAAAATTTCATAGATTTCAGATAAAATATTTTAAGATTTTTTTATTCTTTTAGTTTCAAGCGTAGAAAGGATGGAGTGTGTAATGTAATCATAGAGAAATAAAATTGAAGATAAAAAATCTTTGAGAATGGCAGGATTTTATGAAAGTTTCCTAGCACACAAGTGTTTTAATAGTTCGAAGAAGGTAATAAAATTTTCTCCATGTCAAAGCATACCTTTGAATCGTAAGATTAGTTTCTTGAACAAGCTTTTACCTTTTCTTCCAGGCTTTTTTTTTTTTTTTAGAAAACTTTAAATGTGCTTGATGCTTGATAAATTGGCAAAGGTAGATTGCATCAAATATTAGAAATATGTCACTTGATTTCAATTTTTCACTAGAAGGTAGTTTCTAAGCTCTCAGCTGCTGCTCCATTATCCAGTGAGTTAAGAGAACAGAACCTTAACACATATTATTATCACGATCATCAATAATTTCAATAATTATTTAAAAAATATATCTATTATGGTATACAGAAATTATCTTAAATTCATTAGACATTTCACCAAACCAAAATGTACTTAAAATTTAAAACTAAATTAAATGAGTCTTGCTGAAAGAACAGCATTAAAAATATATCTAGGATGCATATTATTGTATAGAAAATATATTGAATAAAAAGAATTGTTGAAATTTGTTAACATATTGAAACCTTTTAATTCACTAATTAATAGATACTTTTCCTGATTCACTGAGATGAAGAAATTTCTTAGATAGCTTGAAAAATTTATGTAAATCTGGATGATGCAACACTATTACGCAAGAGATTCATGAATATGATGTCAGTTGACGTTCCGTCTAAACTCTGCTGCACATAGTTAAGGGTTATTTTTAGTGCATTTGCAACATCACAATATGCAACACGAACACCATCTGCTGTTGTAAAACATTTATTGTTTTCGGCCTTTTAACATACAGATAAAAGTCACTTAAAATATTTGATTCTGGAGTTTAACTCAAGTGCTTAACTTAATATTTTAACATTCCTATCCTTAGTTATAATGCAATATAAAGTTTCTTAGGTAAGGAAAAATCCTCTTGCCTTTTATCATTCAACTGCTGGGAGGTCACGAATTAATCCATTGTATCCTTTTTATAATCCTTTGTATATGCTGCATCATTGAATTTTCATTCACTCTTTATTGCCACTTTTATATCCAGTTGATTTTCTGGTTAAATGTAAAAGAGAGAGATAACATTAGCGTATGTTGTATGAAGAGAGATGTGACTCATTTTTGTTTAGAGATTAAAGGATTTTAATATAAAATTTTAATATGATTAATTTACATGTTATAAGATATAAATTTGAATTCGCTTTAAGAGCGATTGAAAGATACATCCTCTCAGACGAGGAAAGAGAAGTTACACTGGATTTAAACAGTCTATAGTCATTAGAGTTTCTCATATTGCGAGCCCCAGATATCCAGGCTTTAGCTGAAAGTTCAAAAGTTTAAAAGGTCAGGTTCGTGTCATTGACGTCACTTAGGTAGCCATCTGGTTTTGGATTGACTTGTGTGCATAGGGTTAGTTTCTTTTATTTCGTTCTGTCACTGAAAACTGGGATTATAAACTGGGAGAATTGGTTTACAATATCTGCCATCAGTCTTTCATCAGTCTCTTCAGGATCAGAAACATCTTGAGGGTTTTTTTCTTACCGCTCACCAGGCCCATACTTGCCTGACGAATTGGCTAGCGTCACAGGTTGTGTAACTGGACGCGGGCGAAATTTGAATGATTACCACATGGCGGTGAATCACTTCCCAAGCACTTTGTCGTCATGGATGTAGCGCTATTTATTGACTTTCTTTATTTTTCGCGTAAACCAGTTTTAGAAAGCTAATTAACTTTGTTGATTTGGCATTGCATGGCACAGCGATTTACACCGTCGTGCTAAGTGAACATAAAGTGGATGTTTTGAGTGCCAAGTTGGCGGTGCAAATTTAGCTTGAGAAATGAATTAGCAAATGGAGAGAAAAAAACCGGGGGATTGCCAGGAAGACGAGACCCCCATTTTCAACCTACGCCAACGAGTAAAACCTGGCTCCGTAATCTGTCACAGGGGGATTGCCAGGAAGACGAGTCCCCTATTTTCAAACTACGCCAACGAGTAAAACCTGGCTCCGTAATCTGTCTTCTTGGAGCAGATACGGTAGGTCATGCAGTTTCGGCTTAACGCACCGACATTTTGAGGTTTATTCTGGACCAGGTAAAAATTATTTCTTTACCCGTGTAGATCTGATAAGCAATAGTAACGGATAGCAAATATTCAATTGCAGCATTTTCATTTTCTTCCTCACAACCTAGAATACATTTCATAAGCGGAAGATCTTCCTTTGTTTTATCTCAAATACAACAGAGTTTGAAATTTGGCTAGAATTTCTTCCGCGGTAACCTTAAACAAGTGGGTCAGTGTAATCGAAGATCGCTCAAAGGGTTTCGTTTAATATTCCTTTCAAAACACTTTATCCTTTCTTTAATAAATTCAAATAAATATCATTTAGCAACATCAACAACAAAAAAAAGTCATGTTTCTTATAAAGTAAAAATTTATCGGTCTATTTTTTCGTTTTTTCGAAAATCTAAACCAGCCGGATAGCGGGAGAAGCCCGCTATTATATTCTGTCATACGGACTAAATCCAATATTTAAAAAAATAATTTAAAAATTAAACAAAATGTTAAAATATGCTACTATTTCCATAATCGGATTTTTATCACGATTCAATATGTTTCTCAAACTCATATATTTACTATCTATTACTCCTATTGATACTCGCTTTGTAATATTCTCAAACAATTGAAAAATTCGTTAAACTTCCAATAGGACGTCAGTTTTTCTTTTCAATTCTCTAATGACGTGATATTAATCTGCTTTGTGTACATACACATACTCATACTCCTTGTATTATTGAGAAATCTTTGACATTTTCCGTTTTATTACCACTATGACGTCAATCAATTGTACTTCATATTTATCTTTTTTTCAATTGGTGAAATTCTTTATTTCATTTTCATTTTTCACGTGGAAATCGTCTGATGGAAAATTAATTATTGTAGAAAGAATTTCATCGTGAATTTTTAATTTTTGTCATCTGCTACAACGAAAAACGTTAAATTGAATAGGAAAAGGCTATTAGAATTTTGTTTTTTATCTCTATTTATTAAAATAATACTAATTTTTTAAATTTTAATATTTTGAGCTCTTTACAGCTGGTATTTCTTTATATACACAAAGTTTCAACTCTATAAGTTATATAGTTTTTGAGAATGGCTCTGTGACGGACAGACAACGGAGCGGGAGTAATAGGGTTTCGTGAGATGAACGAAACCCTAAAAATGGCCTTAATTAAAAAGTCTCTTGTTCCGTGTATTCGATATCGAGTATGTAGAATCATTAATTTAACATTCTTGATCATTTAAAGTATTTTAATTACAATTTCAATTCCATGCCGGGTCACATCTATCCGAAAATATATATCTGAGAATGCTGGAGGTTTCTTTACCACTGAGTTTGGTTTTAATAATACATATCATAATTTTGTTCATCCTTAAAAATGAAAATGATACGCTTTTTTAGAGCGCATTTCTTAATTATTTTCCCTCTTGGCGAAAAATGTGTATAATACTAATTTAAGATAATTTCACTCAAGCCAAAGGTTCAATTTACGAACTCACACGGTCCATTCTTTTGAATAACACAATTTTCGAATAATAGTTTTCTCCTTATTTAAGCTAGAATTTTTGTCATTAAAACAAGACGATATTTGGAAATAGTGGTACTCAAAGTAGGAATGGTGCGAGTACTAGTGTAAGTAAACTAGCTCAAGACTTTACTAATAAAAATTATTATTGAAAGAGAACTGCATAAAAAATTATTATTAAAGTATTAATTAACTAGTTGCTGTGGACATCACAAAAGTTTATTCCATATAATTATTCTAATATAGTACTTATTTAAATAGCGCTGTTACCCACCAACAATTACGACGTATAGTGCATTTATTTAAATTTAGTTATTTTGGGAGGGTAACAGTCATCAGCGAATAATTACAGCCCCCCAAGTGGATTTTCAAATACAAAATTAATAAAACATACGCATTTTTAATTAATAACTGCATAATATGGGACATTTCTATACAATATAAACTGAGGTACAGCTATATTTTAATCAGAAAAATATCATAGCAGGGCATCTATTGAGTAAACTTAGTCAAAATTAAATCAACACAATTACCGTAATTTCGCGCGTATGCGCCGCAAGTATTTTTCGAACCGGAAATTTTATTGAAAATAACAAGTCAAATTAGTGCTAAGCAGAAGTAAGTCACATTTTATTTAAAATAAATTCTGGTTGGAAATCGAATTATCTGAGGTGCGGCGTATACGCGCAAAATTACGGTACCTTAATAAATATTTTACATTTTAAATTTGGTTAGATTCCATTCCATAGATGGTGAGATATAGCTATCACAAAAATAAGGGAAAGCAGAGCACAGCAGCAGCACCTGTTGAGAAAGATACATCCAAACGTAATCAGTACTAATATAAGTCAAGGTCTAACTGAATACAAAATTCAATGAAATTTCATTCCATACACTCTCAAAAATTTTGTGAATTGAACAAATTTCCCCGTTGATTAAGTTTTGTTAAAAACGAAAATTTCCCTTTTGTTTTTCCCATTTCCCCAAAAAACACAGAAAATTCCCCAATCTAACATAAAAATGACCACCAATGCTTTAAATTTGTCCTCAATGTTTTATCCTCCAATCCAAAGCTGCATTTTCTTCAAATCACAGGGGTGTTCCGGCAACTCTGGTACTTAGTTCTTTTTCGTATTAGAAACAGAATTTTTAAGTATGTCTTTTTTCCCGCCAAACAGGGAAAAACTCGCGAACCTGAGCTCAAAATTTCCTGAAATTCTACAATCAACAGACGGAAATTTCTTCCAATAACAGAAAATATTTTCCAATCACAGGGGTGTTCCAGTAACTTGATGCCTGTACGTTTTTTGACGTAATTATTTTTCAGAGTGTAGTTACGGAGATATAGCAGTGATAGAAATCGTGAATAATGGAGAATAGCAGCGTATCCTGTTAGGTATTTACACCAAAACCTTTATCAACACTTATATGTATGCCAAGGTCGGAATGAATGTGACGATAGGTGAAATTCTATCTCATAAATGCCGAGATATAGCTATGATAAACCTGTAAAAAATACAGCATAACATCTCCACCTTTCGAGTGATATACACCCAAATCTAATCAACACCAGTTTTTGCAAAGGTTTAACAGAATGTGAAGTTTCATGAAATGCTTTGTATTAGTTCTTGAGATACAGTGCCCACAAAATTTGTGGCACATACATACAGACAGACAATCCAAAACATGCAAAAGCATCAAAAACTAGAGTTGGAAAATTTTTCGACTCTAGTGCTTTTTTCTTATGTATATAGAGGAAAGTAAAAAGACAGAATTTATAATTTTGCTCCGATATATATATACATTACATGTGATTTTTTATTAATATATTTTATTATTTAATCCAATTAATCGGGGGTTGTTAAGAGAATAATTAAAATAGGCACATTGATGGTTTGATTTAAATCCGCATCTGGTGAATTTTCAAAAATATAAGTTGCCTTTCAAACTTTTCAAAAAAGATTATTAGCAAAATAAATAAGTCTACAAATAATAATAATAATAATAAATATGTCTGCCTTTAAAAATATTTAATTGTTTATTTATTTATTTATTTTTAGCAGTATAATTTTTCGATCTCAAATTTCAATTAGGTTTTTTTTTTTCTTTAAGAGGGAACAAGTGCAAGAAAATTTTATATTTTTAACAATCAAAAGTTTAATATGTTGTTTCCGAAAATCATAATTATATCTTAAAACTAGTTCTTTTGGATTATTATTTTATTATTTGATATTTTTGAAAATGATTTAAAGAAATTAGTTTTGGGTTTTTTTTATACACGGGAAACAACATGCATTTAATATTTTATAAAATTTCTTCTAAGGCCTTCTACCTCTGGGCGCCTTGCTTCAAATAACGTCTGTTTAAGAGAACTACGTTTGCTCTAATTATAAAATTTGGATGTAATGAATGAAAAATAATATATAGAAAATAAATCGATTGCATATTTTGTATTGACATTAACTTTATTTTTTTTTTAAATTACATTTTTTTGCTTAAAAAAACTTTTATAATTAAAGTATCATATTCAATGCAGCATTTATTTTACAGACGTCAACCATCTATTACAATATCCTCATAGATTGATACATGGCACGAAATTTCTGCTCGCCAGCTCGCCATTGGCGAGCAGATATTTAAGGCTGGCGAGTAAGTTTCTTCTTTTGAAATGCTGTGCTTCAAATCACACTGTATACATTCAGAATATCGTGCCCCAATCTAACGACACGCAGAAGTGTTATAAAATCAAGCGACGCGACGGCATTTATCTTCCAAAAGCAGAAAAAATGCGGCGTCACCTACTTCCATTTCTCTCCTACGGAGGAACGAAATTCCCCGTCTGCATTCGTTATCCCTCTTTCGTACCACGCACACGCCAAGGCTGCTTTTTTCGCTTTCGAGGCTGAATCTGATCGCTCTTCACTCCTGTGCGAAGTGAATCAGGTTTCGTAACCTAAGCTCAGCTGCTTGAAACACGGTAAAAATTATTCACTTTCTCCCGAATTTTTAACATTTTAAAAATTGTTCATATTTTTCACGAATGTAAAATATTCTAGATTTAACAGACAGCTCCTTTTAACAATGGTCAATTTAAATTCAGTTTGTCATAAATAGTTCACTTTCTGGGCAGGTGTGGTGTCCGACGTTACTGTCTGAATGAATGTAAAATAGTGGCGAGTAAAAATTTTAGTCTGGCTAGTACCTTTTCAACTGAAATTTCATCCCCTGGATTAATAGATATAAAAATAAAAATGGATTACAAAAAAAAAAAAAAAAATCTTTAATAAACTTCAATTTTTATCTTGAAAATCACACCTAATATCATGACTACAACAATTGATGTTTGTTCCATTTTGGATACGACACTGTTTCCGAAATGCTGTCGATTACCTGTGGAAGTGCGTTTTCAGTTAGGGTATGGCGTTTTCAAGTTTAATCAAACTTTTACATACTACTTCGTGTGTATAATTGCCATAGATCATATACAAGGCTTCACAAAAGAATTCGCAAGCATTACTGAGTATGAGCGTGAATTTCTTAAAAGTGATTTTTAATTGAGTTGTGCATTTTCAAACTGAACTATATTTAGTACACCAATATATATTTCTAGAATATAAATAGGATCATAAAAAGGACCACGCAAAGAACTGGATACATGGCCGTTTATGGATAATAACTTCTGTAAATGTGATTTCAGTAGTTTTAAGCGTGTTTCATCCTGAATTATATTTTATCTTAATATGTGACGCGCATAAAAATTTGTTGGTAATATACAGGGATGTATAAAAGAATTCAAGTATCTTTCCGCCCATTGGTAAAAATTACTGAATAAGAATTTTCAGCCTGCTATGCGGTTTTTTTTCTAGACTAAATTTTAGCATACTATCTAGAATATATAAAAATCTTTAGATCAAAAACAGGACTGCACAAAAGCATTGGAGTACACTCTCAAAAAAAATGTAAATTTATGAGCGTTTGCCCTTCAATTTTCACGGGCAACATCCTTATTTCATGAAAAACGGTCTGATCCACTAAATAAGCGGCCTTATCCCGTAGATACTTAGAAAATTAAGGGCAATCCACATATTCTTACAGTTCTAGCCCATCTGTAAGCAAAAATACGGTACGACCCCATACATTTTCCTCCGCTAGGGTGTAACCATGAACATAGTTCTAAAGAAGGATTTCTAACGAAATAGCCTTTCCAAGAAGAAAATCATTCCTGGAAAAATGTCTCAAATAGGTGACGCATGTGTAGGACAGCTTCTTCATACCTCACCGTTTCTTCTGTTTCTTCAAACCGTCTGCGTCTGGTGGGTATCTGATATACAGTTTCGGTTTTGCCTTAGCAGAGATTCTCGCCGGCTGCGCAGAACCGTGTGCGTAGCTATGCAATTGCCACTCGCGACACGATATTAATACTATTTCGTTAGAAGTCCTTCTTTAGTTCTATGTTCATGGGTCTAACCCTTCATTTTAGTCGTGTTTCGAAAAATAATGTCACTTAACCGCGACCGTAACATGTTTTTTAACCCGCCAAAAAAGCGATTCTGTGATGATTATCTAACGTGCTACGTGCTACGGAACAATAAGTGAAGTGTTATTGTGTTTTAAAGTGCATTATATCCTGTGCTTTTTTTTACGGTGTATGACTGGAATCTCTGCTGTCGGCCCCTGCCCGTAATTTTACAGGGATATTTTTAACAGTGTACTTTTCCGGCTACGGACCAGTGTTGCCAGTGGGCTACTTTTTTTTTATTCAGTTTGATTGATTGCCACCAGTTTTTTGAGAAAGTAAAATTGCCTTATTTAATGGCAGATTAAATAAGGAAAAGACAAGGCGAATTACACCATTTAAAAAAAAATCCCTGACGGCTCGGCCTACAGGCACAGGTAGATTTCGAAGACGCAGACCGTGGGGCGCCTGTTTGTCGGGAATTGCGGAAGAAATGACCTTTTTGCGATGATGCTGCAGTTGGAACCGCCTACTTCGAAACCAAACTTGTTTGCAGGCGGAGCCAGCAAGGATTTTTTTTTTTTTTTTTTTTTTTTTTTTTTTTGCTATAAGAGTTGGTCCTATAAAAAACATGTCAATATAAAAGTTTTAGATAATATTAAGAGGATTTATAATAAATTTAAGCGGATTTGAATGTTATGAATTTTATGAATTTTTTCCTTCTAAAACCCCCCTCCCCCCCTTAAGCTTTTTTTTAATTATATCAAAAATCTGTCATACATAAACTTTCGGCGCTTTTCCTAGAAGTAATAATAACGGATTCGATAGTATCATAATTAAGAAATTGTGGGTTTTTTCGGTTTTCACAAAAAGTCCCCCCCCCATCCTCCCCCCTTGGTTCGATTTTGCCCATTAACGAACTTGACCGAGATTTTATGCCCCTTGATTTTATGTATCAGTTTCGAAAAGATGCGGGAGTTGGAACTGCCTACTTCGAAAAATAACTTGTTTGCAGGCGAAGCCGGCAGGGACTTTTTTTGTTTTAATTTTTTTTTTGCTGTAAGGGTTGGTCCTATAAAAAACTTGTCAATAAAAAAGTTTTAGATAATATTAAGAGGATTTATAATAAATTTAAGCGGATTTGATATCTTGTGAATTGACGAAGTTATGAATTTTTTCTTCTAAAACACCCCCTTCCCCCCCCCCCCCCTTGGGGTCATTTTCAATTATATCAAAAATCTGTTATACATACATTTTCAGCCCTTCTCCTAGAAGTAATAATAACTTTAAACGGATTCGATAGTATCATAATTAAGAAATTATGGGTTTTTTTCTGTTTTCACAAAAAGACCCCCCCCCCCATCCCCCCTTGGTTCGATTTTGCCCATTAACAAACTTGACCGAGATTTTATACCCCTTGATTTTATGTATCAGTTTCGAAAAGATGCGGGAGTAGGAACCGCCTACTTCGAAAAATATCTTGTTTGCAGGCGGAGCCGGCAGGGATTTTTTTTGTTTTTAATTTTTTTTTTTTTTTTTTTTTTGCTATAACGGTTGGTCCTATAAAAAACTTGTCAATATAAAAGTTTTAGATAATACTAAGAGGATTAATAATAAATTTACGCGAATTTGATATCTTGTGAATTGACGAAGTTATGATTTTTTTTCTTCTAAAAACCCCCCTTTACCCCCCCCCCCCTTGGGGCCATTTTTAATTATATCAAAAATCTGTCATACATAAATTTTCGGCCCTTTTCCTAGAAGTAATAATAACTTTAAACGGATTCGATACGTATAATAATAAAGAAATTATGAGGGTTTTTCTGTTTTCACAAAAAAAACCCCATTCCCCCCCCCCTTCCCTTGGCTCGATTTTGCCCATTAACGAACTTGACCGAGATTTTATTACCCTTGATTTTATGTATCAGTTTGGAAGAGATTTATGCAGAATGTTTCCAGTTATCGTGGTCAGAAAAAAGTGACATAGATAGATAGATAGATAGATAGATAGATAGATAGATAGATAAAGTTTTGAAATGGGGGTGGTTTTGGTTTCTGGGAGTCATGATCGGCGTAGATCTGCAAAAATTTTTCAAAATTTCCAACTTAGGTGAGAATGTAATAGGTAGTATTTCTTACGAAATCTGCCTAAAAGTAGTGTCAATTAAGAAATCTGAATCTAAAAAACGTAGCCTACTGGCAACACTGCTATGGACGGTAATTGCTGAAAACTGGTTTTCAAATTTGTCATCAGCAGGAAGCCCTAGTTCGAAACCTTAGAATTAAATAATAATAAATTTTTGAATTCGCATAAATGTGTTTTCTTACCACTTACATGATTCAAAATTTAAACTTGAGAAGTAAATAATTGTATCCTACTTTTGAAGTTAAATAAATCCTTAATATTAAACTTCATTTTGCAATTTAATTCTCTGTGTCAGTTTTTAACTATCAAACTAAAAATAAAATAAAATACCAGTTTTTAAGTTACGCCAATTTTGTGTTAGCAGTAGTATCTTTATTTTTTTTTTTTTTTATCTCTGCGGCATGACACCATGAATATAAAGCGAAAATTTATCCGAAAACTGAGGAAATAAAATCTTCGACGACAGGAAGAAACAACAAACCTTTCTGTTTTTCACTTACTGATTCACTTCGATCAGGAAATGAAAAGACCTGATTGACATTTTATACCCTAGATAAATATCATATAAAAATCGATAGTTTCAAAAAATATCTCCTCACATAACTGTACTTTGGAAAATAATTGACTTTATTTTATTTTTTAGTAACAGCTATAGAAAATGACATTTATTAGAAAAATAAATATCACTTTTCATTTGCATATTTATTTATAGGCATTTGCATATATATTTATACACATACATTCATCTACTAAAAATACCAACGTTTGACACACAATATCATCGCACAATAAACATACGCACGTTTCATGAGTAACTTGGATTCACTTCCTCAGTGTAAATAAAATTAAACCCTATTGTATCCCCCCAAAAACATGAAAATGAATCTAAAAACCCAAATGAAAAACAACAACACACCGAGAAACTCCTCACGCATGAGCCACCAATCAGATTAAGCCGGAAGTGATACACTATGACAAAGTAATTCAACCCAGAAAGGTGAGATGTAAGGTACACTTGAAAAATCATTGACCAGGGAGTTACCAAATTTATGAATATAAACTGCCTCAAAGAAGTCTAAATCTAATGGAGTGTTACATTTCTTAATAATAGTGGCTGAGTCGAAGTTAAAATTTTGTCTCTCACTCCAACAGTTACAAGCAATAGAGGACTTTTGTAATTCTTTTTTCCTAATGTAATTTCTGTGTTCATTGAGTCTGAAACGGAGTTGTCGTTTAGTCTGTCCTATATAGGACAAACAACATTGACATTGGATATTGTAAATGCCCCAAAAGTTTTGATGTGAAATTTTATCCTTTAACTGTGAAAAATTTAGTTTATTAACAAGCAATAGAGGATTTTTGTAACTCTTTTTTCTTAATGTAATTTCTGTGTTCATTGAGTCTGAAACGGAGTTGTCGTTTAGTCTGTCCTATATAGGACAAACCACATTGACATTGGATATTGTAAATAACATACATTCATCATACATACATTCATCATTCAATGTTTTTTTTTTTTTTTTTTTTTTTTTTATAAAAACTGATGAAAAAAAAATTACGAAAAAAAGAGAAATTTTTATTTACATTTATAAATGCATTGTATATGTCTTGTTCTATCGTGGCTAATTATTTATATTTCGTTAAGAATTTTTCAAATAGCTTCGACAAAAAAAATGCTTCTATTTCTACTTTACATATAACTTTAAATAATATTAAAAATAGTTTTTTTTTTTTTTTTTTTTTGAAAAAGCGGTCTTTTTTTATAAGCATTCAATGTTTACCATTAAAATCACGCTTAATTTCATGACTGCAAAGCATGTCGTTCCGTTTCTATACTCTAAGGTGATACATACGTTCTCGGCGGCGAAAAATTGACATATTTACGATTTTTTTTTTATAGGAAGGGAGTAAAATTAACTGAAAATCTTATAATTTCACGTTGTTTTTTATTGCTTCAGGTATTTAAAAATATTTCTCTTCGTTGTTAATTTTGGTCACATATTACATCGGAAACTTGCAGCCGCGTTGACCTGTACCAAAATATCCGGGCTGGATGGGCAGCATTCTAACTTCCTGTAGAAACAACAACAACAAAAAAACTAGTCGTTGGGGGCCAACGTAATACTTACCCATCATGGATATGCATAATATAAAATATTAAAATAAAAAATGTGTAAACTACTTATAAAATGCATTGCAATTCGAATAAAATCGTGGCTTGATGACGTCATAAACTTTAAAAGCTCTATTACTGAATTGCTTAAAAGAAACATCCTTATAACTACAAAAACAATAATCCTATTAACTAGCAGTTTATTGCATCTGATTAAGCGTCTCATTTCCAATTAAAATATATCTTTGAATTGAAATTTGGTTGAAATACAAGGTCATGAAAAATCGAAGAGTGGTGAAAATAGGATTACAAATAACTCGGCAACCGATCGACTTCATGCTTTATGCAAAATTTATGTTTTTTTATTGTCTTTTATATTCCATCCTTAATATAAACAATTTCGAAAAATGTTATATACCTTTTATCAGAACGAGTATTTCGAGAGTTCGAAAAAATAGTTCCGGATAATCGAGGTCACTGAAATTCAATAAGCTTCTTCCCATTATTACATACTAAGTACATACCAAATTTCAAGTCTCTATCTCAATTTTTCGGGAGATAGAGCGTTTACAGACACACAGACGGGTGGCAAATTTTTTTTTCCCTAAAAATATGTTTTTCGGAATCTCTAGTGTCTGAAACGTGTAAATCCATCAAAATTTATTTTTAGATTTTCAAAACGATTACAAGACTATACTACGTATGATGGGTAAGTAATATTAAAATCTCAGTTTCTTCTTGTAAAATAAGGTTGTAGCTAAAGGCCATCGGCACAAATATTTAAATTTTTGAAAAATAAAAAAAAATGCGCTATTTTGAAAAATAAATTAATTTTTTGTCTAAATTTTTTATTTTTAAACTTATTGAAAAAATTTAAAAAAATAAAATTTCCAAAAAATGACTCGATGGTCCTTCGAAAATTTAATTATTTGTAGATGGACGCAAATTTTAGAGATTTGACTTGAACAATTTTTATCTAAAAATGTTAAAAATTGTTCAAGTTATCATGCTACCCATGTTGAAAAATGTAGTTTCCAGAAAATCGCGTATAAAGTAAAAAATATATTCATATATATTTTTCAACTTACACTTAACTCTATATTACTTTTAAATTCTAAAGGTGTAAGATTAACAACATAATATAAATTAAAATAACTTTTATTGGTTGTTTTACATGTTTCGACTCTTTCCGAGTCATTTTCAAAAACAAAATGAGAATATTCTAAAGCTGCACGGGCTTTGAAGTTATTATTTTCATGTACTTTTTTAAAAATTACGCACGTTATTTATTATTTTTTACTTGATTGTTTATTTTCCTATCTTTGACCATGGAGTAACTCTAGCCACAGCTTCGGTAAATTAAAAGATGCCGCATCGTTACATATTGTATTTTTGCGCGTGAGTATCTCTATGGTTTCTCTTATTATAGATGGATAGTATAGACTGGAGGGAAATATTATTTTACATTCATTGAAATTTATTTGGATGGTTTCTTCTTGATATAATCTTGCCAGGGCTGTAGTTTTTCTATTGTATTTAATATCAGTTATGTGCTCTTTTTCTCTGCAATTAAATTTCCTGCTGGTCATGCCTATGTAGTAATTCTTGGATCCGTCTTCTTTAATAAAAGGTATTTCATATACTCCTGAATAATTCTCAAAATGAATTGGGTCAATTTTATTGCAAATGATATTCTTTAATTTCTTAGGTGATTTGGCTATTAAGCAGATCAAGTAAAAAATAATTGATAACGTGCGTAATTTTTTAAAAAGTACATGAAAATAATAACTTCAAAGCTCGTGCAGCTTTAGAATATTCTCATTTTGTTTTTGAAAATGACTCGGAAAGAGTCGAAACATGTAAAACAACTAATAAAAGTTATTTTAATTTATATTATGTTGTTAATCTTACACCTTTAGCATTTAAAAGTAATATATTATTACAAGGTGTTATAATTTATTATATTGTTACACTTAACTCGCTATTCCTGCACCGTACTGTGGGCCCTCCTATGACATCTGCAACTTGAATAAGTGAGTAGAATCTTTAGCAGAATCTTTTCGGCGAGGTCAGTTTTATCAATCTCACATTTTTGTTCATATCTTTCTTAATAATTGAGATGTCACTTTCAATCTTTTTGCACATAATTCTACACACTATAAAAATGTAATTTCCGTCAAAGAAAAAATCGATTGTTGACAACGTATGTAACCCTTTAATTTCACGTCGATCCCGATTGTTGAAAATTCACTGCTTAGTAGACATTGACCGCATATAACGTGTGAAAGCCTAAACTTATGCTTCAATCTGCGTTGTTATATATTTTTTCATGTAGCCATTTGTGACATTCAAAATACCAAAAAAGTACAACTTTAATGGGTTTTTATTTAGCTTTATGCGAATAATAATTAAACAAGTGGGTAAGTGTGATCGAAGATCGCTCAAAGGGTTTCGTTTAATATTCCTTTCAAAACACTTTATCCTTTCTTTAATAAATTCAAACAAATTTCATTTAGCAACAACAACAACAAAAAAAGTCATGTTTTTTATAAAGTAAAAATTTACCGGTCTATTTTTTCCTTTTTTCGAATATCTAAACCAGCCGGATAGCGGTTCAAGCCCGCTATTATATTCTGTCATAATAATATCCGTCATACGGACTAAATGCAATATTTTAAAAAAAATTCAAAATTAAACAAATTGTACACCTTCAAAATGTTAAAATATGCGAATATATCCATAATCGGATTTTTATCACGATTCAATGTTTCTCAAACTCATATATTTACTATTCTCTATTATTGATATTGATACTCGCTTTGTATTATTCTCAAACATTTGAAAAATTTGTTAAACTTCCTATATGACGTCAGATTTTTTTTTTAATTCTCTAATGACGTGATATTAATCTGCTTTGTCCACTTAAACATACTCATACTCCTTGTATTATTGAGAAATCTTAGGCATTTTCCGTTTTATTACGACTATGACGTAAATCAATTTTATTTGATATTTACCTTTTTTTCAATTGGTGAAACTTTTTATTTTATTTTCATTTTTCACGTGAAAATCGTCTGATAGAAAATTAATTATTGTAGAATGAATTTCATTGTGGATTTTAAATTTTTGGCATCGGCTATAACTAAAAATGTTTCAATTTAATAAGAAAAGGCTGTTAGAATTTTAGTTTTTTATCTCTATTTATTAAAATAATACGAATTTTTCAAATTTTAATATTTTGAGCTCTTCACAGCTTCTATTCAGCTATATACTCAAAGTTTCAACTCTGTAAGTTACATACTTTTTGAGAATGGCTCTGTGACAGACAGACAACGAAGCGGGGGTAATAGGGTTTCGTGAGATGAACGAAACCCTAAAAAGAGTCTTTTATGAGATTTGTGCCGAAGTATTTTTTTTTTTTTTTGACGTGGATTTTCAATCGAAGACACACCTAACTACGCCAAAGTCGCACCTGGGCGCAGGTTATACCAGCGTTTCTTCCCCCTCAACTGACAACAGAAGAGGAATGTACCAATGATTTTGTGGGATATTGCAGGATATCGACTGTACAAGACAAAAACATTGAAAATTATAAAAAATACAAAAACCCTACATTGGTTTGAAAGCCCAATTAATAATAAAACAAGAACGAAAAATCATGCGTCAAGCATAGATTATGCAACACTTTCCAACGCTTCCAAAATAATTTTACAAATCATTACCGTTTAATAGGCTGAAAGATAACATCTAAGGAAACAATTTGGAAAATGCATAACATATTTAAGAACATTATTTCAGGAATTTCCAACATATGCAATATTCGGAAAACATCCGAATACTTTTATTCAGCCCTGTATAGGATCTATAGATTTGTATATATATTACATAGGATGCTAAATTTTATTTCAGTTAGGAAACGCGTAGCACGGTTTAAAATTCTCCGTCTGGAATTTCTGTCAATAAACGGAAATGTGTTCGCGAACTTTTGTGCTTCCCTGTATAGGATCTACAGAATTTATACACACCACGTAATAGACAAAAAGCGAGTTAAAATTAAAATCGCGTTCAGTAACTTAAAACGCACTTCCAAGAATTATTGTTAACAGACAGTAGAGAATTCTTTTGTGTGTCCCTGTAAATGAACGATGACTGCTATACACACATATTCTGTAGTAAGCCTCTTGTCATGCACCTTAGTGATATATATAAATTTCAATGCGTTTAAAATAGTGAAACATTATTTAAATAAACCGCTGACGATTTTTCTCCATAGACGTAATGTAACGGAATTCTCTTGACTGTCCCTGTCAAGTAACTATAAGTGCTATGCACACCCTATTCCATATTAAGCTTCTTCTAATGCACCTTAGTGATATATATAAATTTCAATGCGTTTAAAATAGTGAAACATTATTTAAATAAACCGCAAATGATTTTTCCCCATAGACCGCAATGTAATGGAATTCTTTTGAGTGTCCCTGTAAAAAAACTATAAGTGCTACAGACTTCCGTTGAAATAGGTAACATGCTATAGATAACGACAATAACATTTAAAAATTGCAGAGCAATCCGAGCATATTTACGGGAGTTAGAGCACGGACAGACGGCAGACGGCAGACAAACCGAAGTCATAAACACTTTACAACTAGGTTGGAAAGTGTTAAAAAGATAAGATCACAATATCGCTCACAAGATGAAACATAAATACAACAATTTAAAAAATTGGACTTAAATAACAATTTTTTTCATCCGTTACTCATTTTCGATTTTCACTTGTTTTTCTTACTTCTTCCATACATTCTGCAAATCTTCAAAACCATACATTGGTATCAAAACTCAATTAATTAAAGCAAAATAATAAGCTCAGAATATTCAACAAGATGAAAAAAAATACAATGATTTTAAAATTTCGACTTACATAAGTTTTTTACTTACCCATCATACGTAGTATAGGGTAAGTCGTTTTGAAAATCGAAAAAAAATTTTTTTGACGGATTTACACGTTTCAGACACTGGAGATTCCGAAAAACATGTTTTTAGAAAAAAAAATTTGCCGTCCGTCTGTGTGTCTGTGTGTCTGTGTGTGTGTCTGTAAACGCTCTATCTCCCAAAAAAATTGAGATAGAGACTTGCAATTTGGTATGTACTTAGTATGTAATAATGGGAAGAAGCCTATTGCACTTCAGTAACCTCGATTATCCGGAACTATTTTTTTCGGACTCTCGAAATATTCGTTCTGATAAAAGGTATATAAAAATTTTCGAAATTGTTTATTTTAAGAAATGAATATAAAAGACAATAAAAAAAACATAAATTTTGCATAATGCATGAAGCCGATCGGATAAGGAGTTGCCGAGATATTTGGAATCCTATTCTCCACACTCTTCGATTTTTCATGACCCTGTATTTCATCCAAATTTCACTTTAAAGATATATTTTAATTAAAAATTTAACGCTTAATCAGATGCAATAAACCGCTAGTTAATAGGATTATTATTTTTGGAGTTATAAGGAAAAACCTCTTTCAAGCAATTCAGTAATCGAGCCTTTAAAGTTTAGGACGTCATCAAGCCACGATTTTATTTGAATTGCAATGCATTTTATAAGTAGTTTACACATTTTTATTTTAATATTTTACATTATGCATATCCATGATGGGTAAGTATTACGGTGGCCCCCAACGACTAGTTTTCATCAGTTACTCATTTTCGGTTTTCACTTGTTTTTCCTACTTTTTCGATACATTCTACAAATTTTCAAAACCATACATAGGAATCAAAACTCAATTAATTAATTAAAAAAAAAAAAAAAAAAGCTTAGAATATTGTTTACAAGATTTAAAAAAAAAAAAAAAAAAAGTTTCCAACAATACAAAAAGTTGTATATTACATAACAATTTTTTTTTTTCATTAGTTACTCATATTTTGTTCCGACGTGTTTTTCCTGCTTTTGCGATACATTTCTTTCTAAAAACGGGGCTAGACGATATGTATAGGAAAAAAAACATATATGAATTCTCATACTGTGGGACAATATAGTACAACTCTACACAGTTGACAAATCTTGGGAAAATACATACAATTTTCATATATGTCGTTGAAATTCGTCATTTCGGCGCACTGAGCGTGCGTCCATAAAATCTAAAGAAATAAGCAGGCCGTGCTGAGACCGGGCCCGAAAATTTTGACCCATGCTGACCCCTCTTACCCTGTATTTTGGATTTCAAAATGTGAATTGTGATTTGTCTAGTATCACCCCTCTATTTTGTTACAAATGTTCACAGGCACTGCATTCTTTTTATAAATATCATTTTAAATTATTCATTTATTCATGATGATATATAAATGATATATAAAGTAAAGAAATATATATATATATATATTCAGTCCCTTGTAGTAAACTAATATTCGACCATTGTATGTATGCGCTATACCTTCGCCAATATTGGTAGTATTGACATTAAATAGTGTCCCAATACAGAATGTTCCTATTTTGTCAATATTGCTGCAACATTGATAACAAATATACCTACATTTAAATCCTACATGTAAAGGATACATTTCCGCAATATTTGAAATATTGTTTATTCATAACGAATATTTTCCTCATTAAAAATATTCGCAAAGCCAATATTTAGCAAATTTTGATGTTTTAAAGCCAATATTTAGCTATACTATTGATATTTCATAAGATGTATTTCCGATTAATACAATGCTAGTACACAATATTGGGCAAATGCTTTTACCAATATAAGCTTTCTACTGAGATATAAACTGGAGAAATATATTTATTATTTAAATGACACTTTCAGCGATTAGTTAATCACCTCTTACGAAAAGTACTGATTCGATCAAAATTTTTCCAATTTATGTTGCTCCATTTCCCTATTGCCTACTACCTCGGAAACTGTTGTGTAGGAAATATCCACATAAATTTTTGATTAGTGAAAAATATACATATTTGATGCGAAAAATTAACTTTAAATGATCGTATATCGTCGATGGAATTTATCGAACAGGAAGACTCGTTCATGGGAATTTTTGGAGCTGCAAAGATGATTAAAAGTTTGATATTTGGAAAATGTCTGCATCTTTTATATTAAATTCTGACCGTCTGTTTGTTTTTCAGAACTACTACTCCTAAAATTACCATACTGAGTGATGAAACTAACATAAGTTATTCGCATGGTTCCAAAGATATCGCAATAATTTTTAGAATTTTAAAATGTAAACTAGTTTTTGTCCTTTTTAATAACATTTCTGTAATGGTGGCAACTAATTTTCTCGATTTTTGCCGATGAAGACCAAATCATCAGCAGCGGTAGCAGGTTCCGATGGCCTCCTTAATCTCCAGATTTGACACCGACAGACTTCTGGTTATGGGGATATTTTAAATCTCGTGTGTATCGATCCGGTCCATCCAACTTGTCAGAACTAAGAGATGCAATTCGCCGAGAGGTGTCATGTGAATACACGGACCTGTTGTACTCTGCCGTTGCTAGATTTGTGACTCGCCTGCAATGTGGAATCCGCTGTGGTGGTGATCATGTGAAACGCATACAGATGTAATAAACGATTTGGAGGCATTCTGTTTTTTATTTGCATATCTTTTCTTTGACTTGTGTACGTCAACGCCACCTATCGGATGTTTTTTGAAAAAAAATATCCTGACATAAAAAAATTCCCGTGACCTACCCTGTAAACTGTTTTTTGTTTCGGTTAATTTTCCGGTTTTTATGAATTTTTAAACTTTCTACGGACTTTTTGCCCAGTCGGTATATACATATATATATTAAATTTACCATAAAATTAGATCCCACTGCCCCAAAGAGTCGGAAGATCTCATAATTTAAATGAACACATCAGGTCGCCAGGCAGCTGGTTTAATGATAATTCCTATTTTTATTTTAAAGAAACGTACCCAAGGGTAAACGTAACCAAGGTATAAAAACATACCCACTCTTTCCAAAAAAGAGAATATATTTCATCGATTATCTTTTATTTTTAAAGAATTAATTAAGATATTAATATTATTAGCTAAATCTCATAAGTGAAACCCTAGTAGCACAGTGGTAATGGATGTATTGGGACTTAGTAATACCACACCACCATTGCAATTATCGCAAATGCTAACATTAAGAGACCAATATTTGTATAATATTGTCCCAGCAGGGAGAATAATTGGGGTGAAACGCCAATATTACAGAAATAGGAAAATATGTCTCATACCTATTCCAAAAAGTTTGGGCGAAATCCTCTTTAATAAAAAGGTACGTGTTGCTGACGACTGGGATTTTCGATAATCGTTGCCACAGATTAATCTCGGAAAATGAAACGTTTGAAGTTACTGAAAAAATTAATTGCTCGAAAAGTATTTGTCAGAAAATTGTTACTCAAACTGCGTTAGACAGGTAAAAAATTGTATTTTTCTTGATATAAATTTCAAATCCACTGATTATGCACTTTTTCAAATATTGAATTTCAAAAATTACCAAATTTCACAATGGAGTACTATAGCGAAAACTTCACGTGTAAAAAAATAATAATAACAGCAATTTGTCAGCACGAGTCACAAATTATAGTAGCCGTATTATTCTGTTAAATTTTAAAAGTGAATTATGATGTCATGAGTGCATGATTTTTATTTAATTTTTCGACAAATACTAGATGCGCCATTTCTTTTTAGTTGTGAATAATATAGGTTAATTCACGTTATTAAAAAATGTAGCTATAAAACATATAAATCAATGGAAAACAGAAAGTTTAAATTGTAAACGTAACAGTAAACCGTATTAAAAAAAACACAACTTAGTGAAATAAGTATCCGTTTTTATGTTGTTTTAGGATATTCCAGGTAAAGGTACAGATTACTTTAAAATACAAGGTTAAATTCACCGATATATTTCGTTTGATTCAAGGTTCTTTTGGAGAAACCGACCAGCGCAGCGGGCGTAGTCTGCTAGTATTTAATAACAATTCAATTAATACTCATAAAATATGGATTTTTCCTATATTTTATTGTCATTTATATATTATATAATAGTAATAAATATAAAAATTATTTTGCATAAATTTAAAATCTTTATCTATGTATATCTATTGTTATAATTGTAAAGGTAGTTATAGAGAATTTGTATGTTAAATAGTTTTATATAAAATAAAGCATTTACTAATCTTAGGCATTCAAGCACGTAAATCAATAATAACTGTCAATAAGACAGTTTCCTATGCCTATTTTTAAACATTTTATATTCTTAATACTATTTTTATACTAAAATGATGCATAAACCTTCGCTACTTTGGACATATTGCAATAAGCATGGATGAAACATACAAATATATGACCATTTTCTAACTAGCCTTAAACTGCATAGGCAGGTTGCAATGAGCCCGGAAAAAATTACGTCGAATGGAAAATGGCAGATGATTCTACAATTAGCGTGTCTCTTTGCAAAGAGTTGGATTTCTCAATTAGCTTACGACAGATATACTATTTCAAACATCTCTTCCACGGATGATTGTGTAGGATAGCTTCCTTGTATATTTAGAGTTCTTTGTTTAGCTCTTCGATAATAAGGAATAATTGCTATATAATAAATTATAACACCTTGTAACAATATATTTCTTTTAAATGCTAAAAGGTGTGAATTAACAACATAATACAAATTAAAATGACTTTTATTATGTTGTTTTACATGTTTCGACTCACTCTGAGTCACTTTCAAAAACAAATGAGAATATTCCATAATTGCACGGGCTTTGAAGTTATTATTTTCATGTACTTTTTTAAAAATTACGCACGTTATCTTTTATTTTTACTTGGTTGTTTATTTTCATATCTGTGTGCATGGAGTAACTCGAGCCACAGTTACAATTACAGCCCTGGCAAAATTATATCAAGAAGAAACCATCCAAATAAATTTCAGTGAAAGTAAAATAATAGTTCCCTCCAGTCTATACTATCCATCCATAATAAGAGAAACCATAGAGATACTAACACGCAAAAATACAATATGTAACGATGCGGCATCTTTTAATTTACCGAAACTGGGGCTCGAGTTACTCCATGGTCACAGATATGAAAATAAACAACCAAGTAAAAATAAAAGATAAAGTGCGTAATTTTTAAAAAAAAATCATGAAAATGATAACTTTAAAGCCCGTGCAATTATGGAATAGTCTCATTTGTTTTTGAAAATGACTCGGAGAGAGTCGAAACATGTAAAACAACCTAGTAAAAGTTATTTTAATTTGTATTATGTTGTTAATTTACACCTTTAGCATTTAAAAGGAATAATAGCACTAGTTTACACGACTTTTGTTCATGAAATGAAATATATACGGTTACGTTACTTTGGGTATCTACATCTAGGAAAAAATATTTTAAAAAATCCAGCACGTCAGATTTTTGAAATATTTATTAAGAAGTTTTTACAAAAAAACTACATCCAAATAAACAATAATCAGCAAGAATATTTTAATAAACTTTTGTTTGTACAATAAAAGCTTGAACTTGAACTTGAACTTGTGATAGGTTCAATGGGCTTCCAAGTTGCGAAGCAACTGCACACCCTGGCTTTGAGTAGGTGTATATCAAATCCTGAGAGAGCCATATGAAATGTCTAGCCGTAGTCCAATTGACTACATAAAAGGATAGTGTTAAGTATATCTATAAAATAATGAAAATTTACTAGTTAAAGTATAAAAGTAAAAATAGTTCATAGTTCAAAAAAAAAAAAAAAAATATGCCAGACGAGGTAAAGTAAAGATGTTAAGAGAAGTTTAGGAGAAAGTCAATATAAAATTATCAGTAAAAAATTATATAAAAAAAATATATATATATATTTTTTTAATTAAAGAGAAAAATTTTAAGGTAAGAATTATAGCTCGGAAGGACTATTCATCAAGAATAGTGGAGTACCTTGGTTTTTTCCGGTTGGATGGACTGCAAGCATCGTAGTCAGGTAGCTCATAAATGAGTTCATTTGGAATGTGATTAATGTCATTGTAGAATTTTTTCGCAAGGTGTTTAATGCGATGTTTGAGTGAAGTCGTTTTCAGATCCTTGAGGATTGTGGAGTTTTTGAGGTATCTAGACCCGTTCCTGATGTAACGGAGCTGTTTGTAATGGGTACTAGAGAGGCTGTTCATACTGGTTTTGCAAGTGAAGCCCCAGATTGGACATGCATATGTGATAACAGAGAGAATGCAAGCATTATATATTAAGAGTTTGTTATGTATGGAGAGTGAGTGACTGCGAAGAAGGGGGGCGAGGGTTTTGGAAATTCCGGCGACTTTACCGCGGATATTAAGAATATGCTTTTTAAAGGTAATGCGTTTGTCAATGGTAACTCCCAGGTACTTGGCATCGTCAGACCAGGGAATGGTAGTGTTATTGATGGTTAATCTATTAGGAGTGGAGAAGGTTCTAGAGAAGTAAACAGCAGTAGTTTTAGATTCGTTTATCTTAATGCGCCATTGATCACACCATTCCATGAAGATGTTGAGGTGGTGTTGTAGATTTTTGTAAAGATTGTATGGGTGATGTGCAGTGCCATAGAGAACAGTGTCGTCCGCATAGAGTGCGAGTGATGTGAAGAGTGTGCGTGGAATGTCATTAAAGTATATTATGAATAAAATAGGGCCAATGACTGAACCCTGAATAATACCACAGAGTATTATGTGTAGTAGAGAAAGTGAGTTGTTTACACGGACATAGAAGTCACGATCACCAAGGTAAGAGTGTATTAAATGGATAAGTCCAGACGGGAACTTAAGCCGAATTAATTTGTAAATGAGGCCCGCGTGCCAGACTTTGTCAAAGGCCTTGGCGACATCAAGAAATATGGCAGCAGTAGGCTTCTTCTCGTTGAAGTTTTCAGTTAAGAATTCCACAAATCGAAGAAGTTGGTGTTGGGTGGAGTGCTTGGCTCTGAAGCCGAATTGTTCAGGCATAAGAATGTTGTTGTTGTGAAGGAAGTCATTGAGCTGTGATCTAATGACGCGTTCGATGACTTTACTTAGAGAGGAGAGAAGACTGATGGGACGGAAATTAGTTGGGTCATTAAGATTGCAGGATGGTTTAGGAATAGGAGAAATGATAGTGGTGCTAGTTGCGAGCAACAGGAATGTGTGTTGGTGTAGTAGGTGCGTGGAGACTGAGATTGAAATGGCTAACCAAGTTGTGAAGAGATCTACCTCTGGTAGTGGTGGAATGACAATTCCACTGCCTGCTATGTGCATTGAAGTCACCAGCGATAAATGCGTGTTGGTGTTGTGTAATGATGTGTGTCAGGTCACTTATGGGGTATCGTCGCCCGTGTCGTGCGTAAAAAGATGTGAAGTTGATTTTGGCATGGGGCAAGTTGACGACAATACTGGTGTAGTCAATGCCTGGGAGTGGAATATTTTGAGTTGTGTGATGTGGGATATAATTTTTGATGTAGATGGCTGTGCCGCCCCAGTGAGAGTTGGCACGTGGTGTATGATGGAGTTTGGAACCTGGGATGGTGATACTGCAGGAAGGGTTAAGTGTTTCTTGGATTAAGAGCCCATACAGCACACTTTCATCTCTAGAACGTCGCATATACATCGCACTGCGACGTTGTGATGTCCCGCGGAACGTCTCAGAGATGTTCTGGCAATGCGCAAATGTCCTTTTTCAGCGACGTCGCATTGCAACATCTATGAGCCATCGCATTGCGATATCTGTGCGATATTGCATTTTATCATCTACAGTACATCGCACAGATGGTCTCAGAAATGTTCTGGCAATGCGCAAAAGTCCTTTTTCAGCGACGTCGCATTGCAACATCTATGAGCCATCGCATTGCGATATCTGTGCGATATTGCATTTTATCATCTACAGTACATCGCACAGATGGTCTCAGAAATGTTCTGGCAATGCGCAAATGTCCTTTTTCAGCGACGTCGCATTGCAACATCTATGAGCCATCGCATTGCGATATCTGTGCGATATTGCATTTTATCATCTACAGTACATCGCACAGATGGTCTCAGAAATGTTCTGGAAATGTGTGAATGTCCTTTTTCAGCGACGTCGCATTGCAACATCTATGAGCCATCGCATTGCGATATCTGTGCGATATTGCATTTTATCATCTACAGTACATCGCACAGATGGTCTCAGAAATGTTCTGGAAATGTGTGAATGTCCTTTTTCAGCAATATCGCAGTGCAACACCAATGCGACGTCACATTGTAACATCTACAGTCTACAGGTCTCAAATTGTTACCACTACTTCTGATTACCAATCTGAATCTTATTTAATAACAAATTTATATCCTAAATAAAATTAAAATTACTAGTCGGAAATAGTGATGACAATTGGCCTGCTGATATGTAAATTTACCCTGACTTTTTTGTTGATGTATTTTTATCTAATTTAAAAAAAAAATTACTTTTTAAGGACCTCATTTACTTGTAAATCAAATTAATTACACAAGGTGTGACTGTTATTCAAAGGTATTGCAAAATAACTCAATTCCATATTGCTGTTATTTTTCAATTCAAGATAGTCATAGTAATATAAAAAATTCCCTTCTATGAATCCTGCAACTTCTTGCATCCTCTAATAAAACTGAGATGCATTCTAGTAATGAATTGGAAATTCATGTTTTAAGAGCTTTCCTAAGAATTATCTATAATATGAGAAAACACATTGAATACAAGTAATCTGAAAACAGTACTCTTCTTCTTTCTCAATAATCTATTTTTCCTAAGTATATTTAACAGTTTGAGTGACTGTACTACCCTACTCTAAATGTCAAAAAATTAGTTTTGATGGACTTGTATGGCTTTATTCTGGGTATATAAATTATTCTACTTGTGTTTACATACTAAATTTGTAATCAATACACTTTAAAAAAAATCCCTTACGGCTCGGCCTACAGGCACAGGTAGATTTCGAAGACGCAGACCGTGGGGCGCCTATGTGTTGGGAATTGGGGAAGAAATGACCTTTTTGCCATGATGCGGCAGTTGGAACCACCTACTTCAAAACCTAACTTGTTTGCAGGCGGAGCCAGCAGGGATTTTTTTTTTTTTTTTTTTTTTGGTTCTATAAAAAACTTGTCAATATAAAAGTTTTAGATAATATTAAGAGGATTTATAATAAATTTAAGCGGATTTGATATCCTGTAAATTGACGAAGTTATGATTTTTTTTCTTCTAAAACACCCCTTTCCCCCCCCCCCTTGGGGGCATTTATAATTATATCAAAAATCTGTCCTACATACATTTTCGGCCCTTCTCCTAGAAGTACTAATAACTTTAAACGGATTCGATACGTATCATAATTAAGAAATTATAGGTTTTTTTTGTTTTCACAAAAAGCCCCCCCCCCCCCCTGTTCGATTTTGGCCATGAACGAACTTGACCGAGATTTTATGCCCCTTAATTTTATGTATCAGTTTGGAAGCGATTTGTGCAGAATTATTGCAGTTATTGTGTCCATAAAAAAGTGACATTGGTATATAGATAGATAAAGTTTTGAACTAGGGTTGTTTTTGGGTTCTGGGAGTCATGATCGGCATAGATCTGCAAAAATGTTTCAGGAATTCCAACTTAGGGGAGAATGTAATAGGTAGTATTTCTTACGAAATCTACCTAAAAAGACATTGCATAAGTAAAATACTTTGTTAGTAAATAATTCATACTGCAGGGTCCCAATTAACTTAAGCAAGCCCAAGTAAATGTCAAAAAGTTCTTCTTTGTTCCTAAATCATCTTGCATTTAATAAAATCTTCCATCCTTTAATGACATAGAAATACAACTGTGTTATTGTATTGTGAGTTTGTGTGACAACTTTCTTAGGATATGTCTATATCTGAGAAGTGAGGCATCCAGAATACACTTTTAATGAACCCTTTTTGAAAACACACTTTCAGCAAATTTGATACAGAGTTAAAAATTTGGTGAAAGAGTGTGTATTCTTTCTAAGTATAAACAGTCTAAGTTGCTTTATTATCCTAATTCATTCCAAGACCTTTAACTAAATCTTTGCTTAAATTTCTCAAAATAAGTTTTTTGGACTTGTATCATTTGTATTCTGGGTACCTAAATTATTAGAATTGTATCTGCATTGTAAAATTTATAATTGGTAATAACTTTTTTAAAAATGCATGTGTGATATTAGAATTTACTGTAGAGATAAAACCATGTTAATACATAATTCAAGAATTTCTCATTACACACTTTTTTAATGAAAACTCATGCAATACATGATTTATGATGAGTAATAATATTATATAATAGTATAAGACAAAAAATTGTATTAGTGTTTATTCGATGTTTTTTTTAATTTTTCTCAGCTATTTTAAACAGAAATTTTATTCAACCCCTTTTATTAAATATTCCTTGTTTTACATCATATATGTTTCACTAATTCAATCGATGAATTTTACTGGTTCAAACTTAATTATTTAAATAAAATAAACTCATATTACTGAATGCAAGCATTTTACTTCTGATGAAAATCATATGTTAATTATAATTAAGAAAAGATTGTCATAAAATGTTAACTCTTACACGTTACAATATTTGCATGCTTAATTTATTTTTTTTAAATCAAAAGTTACGTATTAATTTCTTTAGTATTATTAAGAAAACTTATTAAGGAATATATTAATCCCCCCCCCCTTCCAGCAGAGTCTTTGGAGTTAAAAGGTTAATTTTGTAGTACTCTAATGTACAAGAATTTTGCATCCTCTAATACAGATGTAATTTCATTATTTACAATAATTATTTTTATTTAAATTATTCAATAGTAATTACTGAGGAAATCTTTTGATAATTTCACAATTATCATGTGGATAAAACAATATGTTTCTAGTAAATAATAATTCATTAATTATTTCTCATGTAGATGTTAAACATTTTGTAACTTTCAATAGTTTTAATGCCTAATGAAAAGTTTAAATTTATTTATTTGTAATTTATTCTTCATTGATGAAAAAAAAATTATGAATAATATCAATAAAAAAACTCAAACATCATTAAACTAATCAGGTTTAAAATAAAATATTCCTGCTTATTTTGTAATGAGAATGTTTAAATGATAAATGACGTCTGTCACATCTATAATCACAATACTTTCATGAGTACTTATTGTGCAAAAATATCAATGACTAATACAGTTTTATTATCTTTATATTTATAATAGTAGTTTACATATTCAAAGAAGTTTTCTAGAAATAGATCAAACTCCCTGATAAGATCTGTTTATATTCATTTGTTTTTGTGTCAGAGAGCCAACTTTTAAAAATTTCAGTGATTGGGGGGAGGGGGAGGGCAAAGAATTCGGGTGATGGAAATTGCTGAAGGGGAATTTTCAACTGTGCTATGCGTTTCCTAACTGAACTACATTTTAACATACTAAGTAGTATATATACAAATCTACAGATCATATACAAGACTGCACAAAATAATGCAAATATTTTTTCCACAATTGATAATAACTGCTGAAATTGGGTTTTCAAAATTGTTATGTGTTTCCAAAATTGTTTATTTACACTTCAACTTCCACTTTATTAATTGGTAAAGTATTCTGGAAATGTTGGAAAGTGTTTCATAATCTATATATGAAGCAGGATTTTTATTTTTTATTTTTCTGTAAGTTTGTGTGACAACTCGGCAACTTCCATTATGATTATTGAGGCATCCAGAATACATCTGATTCAAAGATGAAAATTTGCTGAAAAAGTGCTTAATGACTATGTTCTTTCTAAGTATGAACACTGCTGCTTTATTATCCCAATTCATTCCAGGACATTACCATTCTACTCTAAATTTTTGTTTACATTTCTAAAAAATTAGCTTTCATAGACTTGTATCATTTGTATTCTGGGTACCTAAATTATTGGAATTGTGTTTGCATAGTAAAATTTATAATCAATAATACTTCTTTTAATGTGTGTATGTATTGAAATTTACTTGATGAGACTAAACTCCATTCTAGTTCATAGTTGGTGAATTTTTCCTGAAATTTTCTTAAAAATCAAAACTCATACAATACATTTATTCAATGTTTATTCTTTATTTCCAATTTTTCTCATCCATTTTAAACCGAAACTAAAACAACTTTTTATTTTTAACACTCCTGTGGCTGCTTACATTACATCATATGTCATATGTGTCACTATTTCAATTTATGAATTTTACTGGTTCAAACTCAACTGTTTAAAAAATCATATTTTTTAATGCAAACATTTTGCATTTCATGAAGATCAACTGTTAATCATTAATAATTACTTTATTAGTCATAAAATTCCACATACCTACAGATTAAAATAATTCAGTTTAATATTAAAAAATTGCTTCTTTGAATCGATAAAATGCTATTGATGAATCAATCATTTTTTCATACAAACAAATTTTACATCCTTTAATACAGATAGAATTTGATTATTATATTTGTTTTAATTTCAATTATTTAAAAGCAATCTGTGCTAAATGCTGAGAAAATTTTCTGATGTATACCAAATTTGCAAATTTTAACAATTTTCTTTATTGACTAGAAATCAACATGTGCTGCATTAGAATTAAAGAACTTTATCATCTCGATAAAACAACATGTTTCTAAAAATATTTCCTCATGCCAGTGTTAAATATTTTTTAACTTTAAATAGTTTTAAAATGCATAATGAAATGTTTAAATTTATTTTTTCATTGCTCAAAAATAAATTCATGAATAATATTAAAATATAAATAAACCAACCTTATTATACTAACCAGGTTTAAATTAAAATATTGCTATGTTTTTCTATCAAATCATATTTAGCGAGCATTTACAGAAATGAGAAAACTTTGATGTCCCTATTGTATAGCACAAATATATATTGATACAAATGTGCTCTTTTTTTTTTTTCACATTGAAATGTCCTATTTTTAATGCATATTTAAAATTATCTTGAATTTTGGCAGTACATAACTATAGAATAATAATTTAAACAAACACAATTAATGCAAAATAATCCTGCAGCATATGAGCATATAATGTAAAATCCATCGAGAAACTGAAGTTATCTTTATTACTATTATTTTGTTATCTGACCTTAAAGATATTACTACCTAAATCTTCACAATTTAACAAATATATTCTGTGTTTAATTTTAAGAAAATACTGCATGAGTTTCATTGTAAAAACAGGACCCCCCCCCCCCCCCCCCCCACTCCCAGCACAAATAGATGAAAGAAATTTCAACTTATGATGCACTCTCAGTTTTTAAGAATACATAGTAATTTCACTGATGTAATACATCTTAATCCTCACAGATCTGAACTATACATATTTGTAAAAAGCAATACTCTTTTAAGAAAATAAAATTAAATAGTCCTTTTAAAAAGGAACAAAACAAATTCTAAGCTTTATATAACTATTTTTGAATGAATGGTTCATTTTTACATTAAATAAGAAACTAAAATTATTATTTTTTATACCGAAAAAAAGTTCAAAAGTGCATGCAACTTGAATACTGACTCATTGCATTGTTGTTTACACAATTACCATTAAAAAAAAAAAAAATGTTTAGTATTGCATGGATGGTGGATAATGTAAAATGTTAATTTTCTACAGTTTTAATTATATTTTTTACTTAAAACTCGCAACACATTTTTCTTTAATATACATTAAATAAAACTGCAGAATAAGCTTCATAAGACATTTAAATATATTTAAGAAAATGTAAAATGTATAAATACATAACACGATAATAAAGTTTAATAAATTATAACACTTACCTTTCAAGATCTCTCAACTTTTGCAAATAATACTATTATTATTAGAATAGATCATTACTCGCGATATTGTAGATTTATATATATTAATATAAATGTTTTATGATGTTTGCAATGAATTGCAATGAACAATTGTTTAATTATATTTTTTAACATAAAAAAAATCTAAATAAAGTACAAAAGGTAAACATAAAAAAGAAATTTTATTTAGATACCTAAAAGCTGAAAATATCACATATAAGTAAAATAACTATAACATCGCAAAGCGTTTTTAATATGTTTTGCTATGACAAACTTTTCTATTATGACAAGTTTTTATTATTATATTTGAAGATTAATATTTTTGAGAGTTCCTCTGGATATGAAAAATAATGCAAACAGCAATCTACTTTAAAATTGCGAAAGGAAGTGCAGTTATCAAGCCTGAGTATATTAACATAATCATTTATATGTACGCTTAGTCTTCAAGAATAACCATAGTTTTTTGATTTTTTCCTAAAAACTGAAGAAACGTCACTCAAATAGAAAAAACAAAGACAGAAATCCAACACACAGCAAACAACATGGCATGCATACACATCCTTCACTATGAATTCGCTTTGCATTAGACGCCATTTAGCTCGCACATGCGTGAATGACCATCGCGTATTTGCGCATGGGCGAAAACGGCCGCTTGCGTCTCCAGGCTATCGCAAAGTTACATCTCAGTGGCAGCCTGTTTTGTTATCTCAGAGATGTTTCATGTACATCACACAGAGACGTGATGATAATGAGACTTTGCGATGTACTTGAGACATCACTGGAACCAAGTGTGCTGTGTGGGAGTATATCGATTTGTGGATTAATGGAAATATAGGAGCGGAGTTCATTAATCCTGGGTTGCAATGATTGGCTATTCCAGGAGAAAATAAGAAGAGAAGAGAAATTTTTGTTATTGTAATTATTCATAATTGGTAATGTTGAGCTCCGTAGAAAAGGCGTCTAATTTTTCTATTATGATATACATTTTGTCGAATGGGTTGTTGCAATTTTTTGATTTGATGGCGATGTTTTTTAAATGTTTTAGGAGTTTGGTAATTTGGAGAAGTTCCTTCATGTCTTTGAAGGTGTCAAACATATCTTTGAATGTGTTTGTATAATTATTTTGTATAACAGGTGGTGTTTTATTTTGTTTGGTGTAACTGGAAGTGTCCTCAACTGGGGCTTCCTGGATATCGTTATTCACGTCAGTAGTGGTCTCACTGTTGTTTATATCGTTTGGTTTATCATGAATGGTGTAATTGTAGGGTTTGAAAATGTCTGCGATGTCAGCAATTATATTTGGTTTTTGGTGTTGCGGTTTTGTTTTGGTGTTGAGTGTTGGGGTATTTTTTTTCTTAATGTTGTTTGGATTTTTGGGGCAACCTCTGTATGAGGCCGGATGGGCACCGTTACAATTGGAACATTTTGGAATTATTTTACCTGTCTTGGAGCAGTTATCAGTGAGGTGCTCTTCTGAGCATTTAAGACATTTTGGTGTTAGGCTGCACGTCTCGGAGGCGTGTCCGAACCGTTGGCAGCGGTAACATTGTTTTGGGTTATTGTTGTTTCTGAAGTATTCAATACGAACACTTATATCACAAAGTTCCTCAATTTTATAGATCTTCTCAAAGTTAGTGCAAGGGAGGACGTTGACCATGTAAATTGGCATACCTCTGCCAGTTTTGCGACTCTTAAGCATGGCGGCTCGGGTGGCCTTCAATAAAAGCTTAAAATAAAGAGTTCTTATTCATTAAAAAAGTCGTTTGTAAATTCCGGTGTCAGTCAGTAATTTCTCATTTTACGAATAGAATTTGTCTGTGCCGGAAAGGGTTAAACAATTGCGGGTAGATATAAAACAAAGACCTTCATATCTCAAAATTGTGACGTGCTACAAAAAATAAAAATATTTTTTTTTTTATCTACCGTCCATAGCCTACTTAAATAATATATGTTTCATTTCATGAACAAAAAAAAATGTTTTTTTTTGTAAACTAGTGTAGCTTTTTCATAACACCTTTTATTTCTTAACTAGCATATGCTCCCGTAAAAAATGACAGAAAAGTGATTTTTTTAAGTTTAGAACGTTAAGTCAGATTATTGACATATTATTGCATTTAAACAGATAGCATAAATTGAAATATTCTGTGTGTTTTAATAGGAAGTCCAATATCGGATTTCTAAAATGTTGTCTCACTGTCATCTTGTTTTATGCGCGATCATTTCAATAGTGGCCAGTCATCAGTATCAGCCCAAAAATTGTTTGCAAAAGTCAACCTTCAGAGGAAGAATATATGGTACTTTCTATGCTTTTAACTGTATTTTAACACTAATTTTTGCTTAAGGCTGCTCGTCAGTAAACTCCCCGATTCCCCTCGCTAATGTTAATCCTGTGGGCGTAGGATGCATTCGTATTTTTAGAATATCTCCTCAGGAAAATGATATTTTTAACTTCTGTTTTCTTTGTATTGTTCTTAAAGGGTCTCTTTTTTTCTTAGCTGTCAAAATTTTTCTAAAATATATACTTAATTTTATGTGACGTGTTAAAATCTTATTCAGTTTCGCTAAGACTTTAATACGTAAAATTATTAATTAAGCATACATTTTAGAAATATTTTGAAAACTAAGGAAAAAAGACCCATCCTTTAAGAAGTGTACACAGAAAACAGAAGTTAAAAATATTAACTTCCTGAAGAGATATTTTAAGTATACGAATGCATCCTACGCCCATAGGATTAACATTAGCGAGGAGAATCGGGAAGTTTACTGACGAGCAGCCTTAAAGGGTAGACTGCGTAAAAATAGTCAATTTTAAGAATAAAAAATTAATATTTTTTCTCTATTAATGCTGTTTTTCATTGCTAAAATGTGATAAAAGTGTTATTTTGAATTGTTAGCCCTATATATATATATATATATACTAGGAGGCCTACCCCCTGCGAGCTATGCTCGCCAACCCCCGCTCAAACTTCGAGGCCTCTAAAAACATGACAGCGTGCTTTGTTTTAAAAGTATTGGTAAATCTGTAATTGGGTTGCCATGCTTTTAACGTTTTAATGGGGCATTTTTTTATTATCATGGCCTCATACACAGCTGTTGCGACAACTGACGACTGTTTTCGGGACATTTATAAAAACGATCTGTATTCTATTCTTCCTTTGCGTTTAAGGATGAGAAAAAATTCCATCTGCTTGTGAATAACATTAAGAACCACGGTATTGAAAAGTACTATGTTATAGACATTTTCAGTAACAGGTTTTAATATTCTCTCCATTTTACTGCACCATCATGCATATTTTCATGTTATTTTAAATATGTAAATTATTTATTTTAATTAATATGTATATACGAATTTTCTAATAATTATTTATCATACAAAATTAATTAAATATTTTGTGCATGCATGCCTGCATTTATTCGGCATGAGATATTTAAACAAATTTGCTATCCGCGATAATTTTACACCATGTTATGTCACTTGAATATTGTCCATAAGAAAATCGGGTACTTTTCCAGTATAGGATCCTTTGCTTTTAGGTTTGGCGTAATTCGAGTTTAAAAAACGAATAGATTCGTTAATATACATATATTTGTTACCAAAAGTTATGAAAACAAACCCAGTGAACTTTTGGTGCTTTTCTATTATACGCTTTTTGAGCTATTTGATTTCTATTATACGCTTGACGCTTTTTTAAAAAGCTTGGCGCAATTCGGGCATCAGAAAGTGAGATTTGGTGCCAAATGACATAAACAGCCATGGAAACAAACTCGACGATTTTTTTTTGTTTATATGCGTGTTTTAATTATACTTATAATATTATTGTTTTTTCTATACAAATTACTTCTGATTACATATAAAATAGGATAAATGACATTTTACGCTAAACAAATTGATAAATATTGAAAAAATGCTTCTGTATACGAAATGACAAAGTGAATAGGTTGACAGAAAGTATGTTGCCAAATTTTCCTTTTCCACCAAGGCTATTTTCTCTGTTTCGTCAAGGCCCCATCTACTGGAAAAGCACCGAATTTTTATGCTTGTTTATACATGTATTTATATGTATGTATACAATTTATTTATAATTGTCTTTCAATTTACCTCTTTTTGTACATAAAAATAGATAAATGGCTTCTTTATATTAAATAAAATGTATAAACATAAATGATGTCATTTGGACGAATTTATTCAAAATATTTTCAGTTTATAAATTAAATTAAATGCTGACAGAGACGATTGAATCCTGACGATAGAAATGTGATTTTTTTTTTCAAATTTTCATGAAAAACATAATTTAATCACAATCTTGTCTTTATTATCGATTGAAATAAAAGATAAATTCAATTTCAATTTGAAAATGACGAATAAAAAGAGCTCAAAAATCCCTATCGGGTCGGGATCCTTTTCGATTTTTTCCCCTTTTTTGTCACAAAAAAACTGAGTAATTAGTTGCCATCATTACAGAAATGTCATTAAAATTAGAAAAAAATTAATATCTCGAAAACTAATTCCAATTTCAAAAATCTATTACCAGTTTTGACATCAGCGGATTTTTATGGACAGTTGGTATTAATTTCACCATCAAGCATTTAATATTTTATTAAAAATAGCCCTGAAACATAATCAGTCGTTTAATCAGTCGTTTCATAAAATCGTTTCATAAATTCGTTTCATAAAATCGTTTCACAAATTCGTTTCATTAGGATTTTATATATATAGGGTAGATATATTGGCCTTGAAACTTATACTCAATGTAACCTTTTCGTACTTATCTAATTTTCCCATTCAATCCTGTATTCATTTTCTTCAGTCGCTATCGTTTTCTATTTCTGGTATCGTTCAAATCTTTCTTTTCGTTTTTCAACTCGCCGATAAAGTTTACTTTCCAAACTGTTCGTTTCGATATCGTTCCCCACATCGACTATCGTTTTCTCAGCCTTTTTCCGGATTCAGTTGCGACTACTAGCTACGGCATCATTTCATTTTTTACGCTATAGAGGAGCATGCGCTCAGCTGCCGTGCCGCAGTTTTCAAAGATACTCTAGATTACTTTGCCGATAGGCAGTTTTAGAACTTCTCAACTTAGCACATTAGAAAGGGGACGTTTTCGGAAAGCGGTATGTTGATGCTTTTTGAAAGGAAGGTGAAGGTGGTTTGAACTGTGGGCGAGTGAATGATAGCAGCAGCTAGGTTATACAATGATAAATTTTAAACAAATGTGTTAATGCTGCAGTAATATTTATTCTTCCGAAGTCCATTTGATATTGTGTTTTGTGAATGTGAAAGTGGTTTCTTTTTAAAAGTGACATGTGCACCCATATTCAGTTTTTGTGTTTTCTCTACTGTGATGTCGACTTATCTGCTTTTGGCTTCATCAAATATGAATAGAGAGGAAAGTTTTACGTTAATATATTTTTACATCTTTTCGGCAGTGCTTCTATAATTATGTGGATTAAAATTGAGTCTCTTTTTTTATATTGAACTGTGATAATAAATGAACATTGTTAAATACTCTTATGAAGTAACTTATCAGCATGTGAGTAGGACATGGTTTTGTTTTGGAAAGTTTAAAGTTACTGAAAGTTTAAAGAAAGTTTAGTTTTTCTCTACTGTGATGTCGACTTATCTGCTTTTGGCTTCATCAAATATGAATAGAGAGGAAAGTTTTACGTTAATATATTTTTACATCTTTTCGGCAGGGCTTCTATAATTATGTGGATTAAAATTGAGTCTCTTTTTTTATATTGAACTGTGATAATAAATGAACATTGTTAAATACTCTTATGAAGTAACTTACCAGCATGTGAGTAGGACATGGTTTTGTTTTGGAAAGTTTAAAGTTACTGAAAGTTTAGTTTTTCTCTACTGTGATGTCGACTTATCTGCTTTTGGCTTCATCAAATATGAATAGAGAGGAAAGTTTTACGTTAATATATTTTTACATCTTTTCGGCAGTGTTTCTATAATTATGTGGATTAAAATTGAGTCTCTTTTTTTATACTGAACTGTGATAATAAATGAACATTGTTAAATACTCTTATGAAGTAACTTACCAGCATGTGAGTAGGACATGGTTTTGTTTTGGAAAGTTTAAAGTTATTTCATGCTATATTATTTTTTTGCCACCTTGTTTTTTGTTGCCATATGCCATTATATTTTTATTTAATTAAATTGTCTGTCATACTTTTCATCTTTATTTTATTTTATGATATGTCAAATAAACGTTAGTTTAATTTAAACCTAAAAACTGTTTTATCAATGTGTTTTTATCTACCTTCAACAGTTTAGTCACTACCTTGCCAGTTTCAGCCATCAAACTTCCACGTACTCTGTTTTTCCAATTTAATTACATTTTTTAGACCGATCCCTGTATACGGACCGCGAACATGAATCAAGGATTTTTTTAAAGCAGCTTAAACAACTCATTTTTTTTTTAGAAATCTACTGAATTTTCTTTTACGTAAGTTGGCAGCTAGGTGTTGGTAAAGTAGCAATAAAAGATATGCATAGCTTAAATAAGAAAGTTAAAAATAAAACAAAATTATTCGGATGTGCCAATCCTAGAACTTTCTTCTATCTCATACATGTTAATACATCAAAATTCGCTATCACAAAAAATTCAATAAAACAAAATATTTTTCATCATTCATTCTGTTGTGTGCTAGCCTCTTGCGAATTGTCGGGTTAACTGGATGAGAAGCACCCTTCGTTGCACGGGCAGCCGGATGTACAACACAACTACGAAAATCCCATATGTCCTGCACCGGCAGGAAAGGATAGCCTCCCTATTCCTTGGTTATAAGATTTTAGCTAATTTTACTGGAAAACACGACGCTAAAAAACGTGGAACCCGATTACAGAAGATTCATTCCCAGTTCTCTTCAATATTGAATTCGAATGATAATTTCGCCAAATTATTCAGCCGGCTTTATTTACGACAACCTATTTTTGTCGCCAAATTTGGAGATATTTCGCCAAGTGTTGCCAGGCTTGGCGAGAATGTGACTCTGGTGAATATGAATATATAGTGTTAAACATAAGAGATGGAACAATGGTTACAATAATGAAAGAAAATTTGCAAGAAAACATGTTCACTAAAACTCATAAATTAAACCCGTTTATGGAGGAATCCTGCTGTCTTGTTGCAAAATGTTATTGTTAGCCACCCTAAAATTTCAAACTGCTATACATCTCAGCCATATTTTAAAATAGATACAAAAACAAAAATTGCTCCGGAATCCTTGGATCAAGGCGGAACATTTAACGGAAAAACTTTTAGGATTTCTAATTTTTTAGTACAACGTTTTGAATTTGAATATCTTTAAGAGACTATCACAGCGGCACATGATTTTCTGTAGGAAATGAGCTGTAGTTAGATATAATACAATATTTTAATTTCACTGTGTTAGAAAAAGTTTCAACATTGTTTTTTTTTATGTTTGTGTGTGCGCTTTTAGGTTAATTGAACTCTGATAAAAACAGACACCCCCCCCCCCCTCCACACACACACACCAAAAAAAAAACTTTTAGTTTAGCTTATTTCATGTATATATTCTAGACTGGGCCATAGACACACCTGTTATAAAAAAATCTTGACCCTCCCTAGATTTTATTTTGCCGGTGCCAATATTTTTTGGTATTTGTCCCCAACAAAATTAACTTTTTTTTTGTTGTTGTTAAATTATCATAATATTGTTATAAATTACTGAGCATCAGTAACAGTATATTTACATTTTATATGCTCGAAAAAATAATAAACATGTTTATTAAAATAGCACATCTGCAAAGAATTCTAATAATTGTCTCACATCCAGTGCCATTAGTTTCTGGAGAGAATACGCAATTGCATATACAGTGAAACTTCCATTTAACGAAGTCTCATCGTTACACTTAAAAACTTCGTTATGAAGAAAATTCGTTAAATAGAAATCAACTTAAATTTATCAAATTTTTCCTTTAGATATGATAAACAGGTATTGCATTCAGAAGCATTTGATTCAGTTTCAATTATGAAGCCGTCTTTTACTAAACAGTTGCGTACAGTCGATGAAATGTCACGTCACATTCTCAATCTTTCATCAGTTCTGATACATAGGTTCTCAAACTAATGTTTTCACTACATTGTTTTTTTCGATAATGTACTTCCAGATTTGTTATTATTCCTTAGACTAATGGCTGTAATTTAGAAGTATTACCAGGAACAAAAATAACTTTGATGTTGTCCAATTTGTATTTTAAAGCACATTCTTGTGGATGTACGAAGCAGTTGTCTATCCGCAATGGAAGGTCAGAATGGTAAATGTCCGACTCTAATTGATATTTTTTGCTGCAATACATCTCACGCCATTACATCACTGCATCTTCTATATCATTGAATGAAAAAAGGGGATTTTAACTTCCCGCAACTGTCAGCGATGGAGTGTCGGTGTGAGAGAGTAATTATAACAAGTCTTTTTCTTAGTGTGAAAAAAAAATTGCTTTATTTAGCACCAAGCAGAATGGAAATTATTTAAATGTGTTCATTTTCGTACAATCTGCTGAAATAAATTCGCATATCTATCGCAACAGCAACCTCTTAGTTTGAATTCTGTACGGGTACAAAAGTGGAATAAACTTCGTTATATAGAATATATTTTTCGTAATATGGAGATTCATTTACATGCTAATGATGTTCAAAGTCAAAGTTCTGCAGAAAATTCCGTTAAGTAGAAATCTTCGTTATATAGGGACTTCGTTAAAGGGAAGTTCTACTGTATTTTTAAAAAAATACTTAAATAAGGTGAATATAGTGAAACGCCTTAAGGGGGAAGGGAGTTGGTAAAAATATTATAATCGATCTTTAAATCAGGGAAATTTTTTGATAAAATAACATATCAATAGCAATAGTTTAAATATGTAAAATCGAAGCAATATTAAAAATAACAGAATAGTCTTTTGAAATTAATTTTAGTCTAAAATTAAGGAGGAAATTATAAAAGGATATATAATGTAACGGCGCCAAAACGCAATATCTAAGATGGATCTTTAAATTATTGATAGGTTATATAGTATTTGTCTCAAAAATGAAACTCCTAATTAATGTTGAAATATTTAAAAACTTGTCTTAATCAAGCTCTTACATCGTAGTAGTTTACTAATCAGATTTTATTTTTACACAATATGAAAATGTTATTAATAAATAAACACTTGTTTGCGATGAGACTTTAATTCTCGTCTTTAAATATGTTCTTTTCACCAGTTTCATCCATCCTGAATAGAAATGTATGCTAAAAATATTAATAAAAAAACAAAAAACATTGTTAACATATTTAAAAAGAAAAACACGGAATGTTGTTGCATTTATCCACGCTATCTGCCAGCATACACCGGAGAAACGGGTACGTTTTTATATAAATAGAAAGTCGGCGAATGGGCGGATCGGTAGTATCACATGTTGATCTAGCTTTCGCCTAACACGGCCGCGATACGTTCGCCTTTTCTCTAAGATCTGTAAGACCCGGAATCATCACCTCAATTGCGTATTATATAAATAGGACCTAAAAATCCCGGTATTCGACATAGATTAATCCCAGGGTTTTCTGAACTAGAAAAAAGCTGAAATTGTGGGATTTTGGAATTTTAAATACCGTGGTTGTATTTTCTATATCTAATTCAATTGATATTAAATTTAATAGTACTAAAAGGATTAGTAATTGACTCACGATGATTAAAAAAATACGTTTTCCCCTTAACTTTAGAGCCATTAGAAAAAAAAGTATTTCTCGCTGCGTGTATTTCTAAATACTTTGAGATAAAATTATGAATAAAACCACTTACATTAAGAATTCTGTATATAACCTTTTTATTGATTACAATTAATGAAACTAAAGTTACATGTCTATATGTTGTAAAAAAGAAAAGAAAAAGGTATACCTCAGGCTATATTTAAAAAATAACTAGATGGAACCCGTCAAAATTTGACGGCAAAAAACTTGATAGTACCATAAAAATAAAATTCATAGCTGCTTTAAAATGTTTGAAACTTTTGCAGAATAATTCAAATAAATAAAAAACCCACTTTGAATTAAAGCTAGGTTGAAGAACAGCAATTGGCTAAGTTTCACTGGCACATGTACTCTCGGAATTTCTTTCATCTGACACATTTAGCGCTGTTATGCAAGTAAATGGTAAGTGCCCCCTTGGGGAGGGGGAAATGGCGGGATGGACCAAGGAGATGCATAACATAAATAAGCAGTCAAAGACCTTTCAAACGATATGTAACATGAGGGGTGTGTGCAAAATTTTAAAAAGTACCCCCTTGGGGGGGGTAAAGTAGGGGATGGACACGGAACATGCATAATATGATTAAGTGGTCACAGACCTTTCCAACGATATATAACATGAGGGTTGTGTGCAAAATTTAGAAAAGTACCTCTTTGGGGGGGGGGGCAAAGCGGGGAGATGGACATCAGAGATATGCATATGATTAAGCAGTCACAGACCTTTCCAACGATATATGACATGAGGGTTGTCTGCAAAATTTAGAAAAGTACCCCCTTGGGGGAGGGGGGGGGGCAAAGTGGGGAAATGGACGGTGGAGATATGCATATGATTAAGCAGTCACAGACCTTTCCAACGATATATGACATGAGGGTTGTCTGCAAAATTTAGAAAAGTACCCCCTTGGGGGAGGGGGTGGGCAAAGTGGGGAAATGGACATTGGAGATACGCATATGATTAAGCAGTCACAGACCTTTCCAACGATATATGACATGAGGGTTGTCTGCAAAATTTAGAAAAGTACCCCCTTGGGGGAGGGGGGGGGCAAAGTGGGGAAATGGACGGTGGAGATATGCATATGATTAAGCAGTCACAGACCTTTCCAACGATATATGACATGAGGGTTGTCTGCAAAATTTAGAAAAGTACCCCCTTGGGGGAGGGGGGGGGGGCAAAGTGGGGAGATGGACATTGGAGATGCATAATATCATTAAGCAGTCACAGACCTTTCCAACAATATATGACATGAGGGGTGTCAACAAAATTTAGAAAATTGCCCCCCTTAAGGGGGGGGGGAAGTGGCGGGATGGACCCCGGAGATGCATAACATGAATAAGCAGTCAAAGACCTTTCCAACAATACGTAACATGAAGGGATTGTGCAAAATTTACAAAAGTACCCCCTTGGGGGGGGCAAATTGGGGGGATGGACACCGGAGATGCATAATATGATTAAGCGGTCACAGACCTTTTTAACGATATATAACATGAGTGGTATGTGCAAAATTTAGAAAAGTGCCCCAATTGGCAGGGGGGGGGGGATGGACCACACAGATGCATAACATGAAAAGGCAGTCACAGGCCTTTCGAACGATATATCATATGAGTGGTGTCAACAAAGAAAAGTCTCCGCCCCATGTAGGCAAAACATACTCCCCCCCCCCCCCCCCCCCCGCCGCCATAATTATTGATGCGGACTCATTTTTTAAATTCGTTCGCACCCCTCTTCTCCCGCAAAATGTTGTGAATTTTAAAAACTCCACTTACGAATTTTTTTATACCAAAAGCACTTATGTCCGTCGTCTGCATGCAGAGTTTTGTGCTTACAGACGCCAGACACAACAACACACACACAGACAGACGTTTACCGACATTAATAGTATAGATGATACTCAGTGCCTACACATTTCACCCTTTATAATTCAGCCAATGAGTTGACGGTTGTTCATTTCCAGAAACGAAACAATAATTCTTTAGGATGAATTTTGTTTGTTTGATACACCGTGGCAGAATGCGTGCAATGCAGCGACAGGCGTCACAAACTTTTTAGGGCACCTGCAGACTAAAAACATATAATCAATCTTCGCGGGAAAAAAATCCTAGATTTCGTCAAATGATCACGGGAAAAACACTAATTTCATCAAAGGATCATGTAAAAAGTGAATTTTGTTAAAAGGCCACAGAAAAACGCGATTTACACAAAAGATGAGCAAATTTTGTCAAAGAATCGCAAAACAGGAAATTTCACCCGAAGATAGCGCTTTCTTGCCAAACTTCGTCTAAAAATTGCGGAATAAAATGTATTTTATCAAAAAATCGCTGGAAAACGTACATTTCGTTAAAGTATCGCGAGAAAAATGCGAATTTATTCAAAGATTGCTGAAAAAACGCGAATTTCATCGAAGGATTGCTGAAAATTCATGAATCTTATCAAAAGGCAGCAGAGAAAATGTGATTATTATCAAAGCATTGCGAAAAAAGAAAATTTCGTCTAAGGATCACAGAAAAACGCAAATTTCATAAAAGAATCGTGGAAAATAACGCAAATTTCATGAAAAAAAAAAATCGCAGAAAAAACACAAATTTCGTCAAATTATCGCTGAAAAAAAAAACACGAATTACGTCATAGGATAGCTGAAAAAAATTATGAATCTCGACAAAAAAAAGATACAGAAAAAAATGCGAATTTCATTAAAGAATCGCGAAAAAAAATGCGAATTTTGTTAAAGCATTGCGCAAAGAATGTGAATTTTTTGAAAGGTTCGTGTGAAAAATGAAACTGTCTGTATTAAAAACAGCACACACACAAACATCTATACAAACCTCAATACACACAAACATATTATAGGCAGGGCTTGAAATTCAATTTTTCCAAAGACGGGAGTCTCCCTACCAACATTTTTAAATGGAGGGGAATTGTAATGTTTGGGAGGGAGAAAAAAAATCTTTAAACCCCACTATTCTTTTACGTGCTATTTAAAGAATTACATTAATGCAGACATGACAAAATACCATTGAAAAAATTAAGTCAACTGAGAATGATTATGTAAAATGTTTATTTTTATTATAAAAAAGGGAAGAAAGTTAAGTTTTATATATGCAGTGTATTTTTCAAGTTCCATTAAATGTGTTAGGGACCCTTAACAATTAGGTTGTTAAATAAATTTCTGACTTTAGATTTTACTTGATTGAGATTCACCGATCGATCGTGGAAAAGACGCAAAGTTCATCAATCTGTCAAGGAAAAAACGCTAAGTTCATCGATCTGTCACCAAAAAACGCAAAGTTCGTTAATCAGTCGTGGGAAAAAAGCAAATTTCGTCGATCGATTGCAGAATAAACACAAAGTTCGTCGATCTGTCCCCAAAAAACGCAAGGTTCGTCGATCAGTCGCTTAAAAAACGCAATGTTCGTCTATCTGTCGCAGAAAAAACGCAAAGTTCGTTGATCAGTCGCAGAAAAAAATGCAACGTTCGTTGATCTGTCGCGGAAAAAACGCAAAGTTCGTCGATCAGTTGCGGAAAAAAGCAAATTTCGTCGATCGATTGCGGAATAAATGCAAAGTTCGTCGATCAGTCAGGGAAGAAAGAAAAATTTCGTCGATCGATTGCGGAATAAACGCAAAGTTCGTCGATATGTCCCCAAAAAACGCAAGGTTCGTCGATCAGTCGCTTAAAAAACGCAATGTTTGTCAATCTGTCGCAGAAAAAACTCAAAGTTCGTTGATCTGTCACGGAAAAAACCACAAAGTTCGTCGATCAGTCGCGGAAAAAACACACAGTCCGTCAATCAGTTGCGGGGGAAAAAAATCACGAAATTTATCGTTCAGTTGCAGGTAAATTAAATAATGCAAATTTCTCCAAAAATGCTGAAATTTTTTGGGCGGGAGGCTCCCGCTCATGATCTTTTTTGGGCGGGATTTCAAAATTTTCCGCACGAATCCCGCCCTGAAATTCAAGCCCTGATAGGTATAGTTTTAATCTGAAATAATATACTGAACTTGAACTAACTTTTGAAAAATCGGGTTAACCCAAATCCAACTTGCAGAAATCTACACTCAGTCTGAAATCGACTCGAACCATAAAGACAGTTAACCCAACTTGCAACAAAAATAATTATTTTCTGTGAATTTTCTGATTTTTTCTTTTCTCAGAAATGCTGTACTCATTTTGTCCCCCAATTTTGCCCTTTACAATTCAGCCAATGAGTGGAGGGGGCCAAAGGAGCGTTCCTCATCACAAACGAAAGATGAGATACGTTCGTTTGATGTCGTTGTTGAAAATTTATGGATTTCTATTATTAAAGTAATTTTTTCATTTTACCGTATTTATTTTCTTTTTGTGTTGTATGTATTTTGCTACTTTGAATTTTTTTAAACTAGCCCTTTTTTTTTTGGAGAGTGAGAGAGAGAGATTTAGTAATTTGGCGACACGAAGTTCTGCAAATTCTTAAAATCCACAAATCGTTTCCAATGTAAACAATGAAATTTACAATTAAGTTGCAAGTGCAAAATTTCAGTTTTTTAAAATTTTCATGTCATTCTGTACACATTTTAATATGTCATTCTGATCATTATACATATTTAGTTATGCACTATTAATTATTTACTTGACCTTTACTTTTAATATTTTAAATATTTCAAACTTACAGCTGAATGTAACTATTAAAACATTTGAAATACTGCATTCGAAAAATGAAATTTCAGCTTAGAAACGCGACAATTACTATTAGGTTAAAAAAATTTAAAGTAGAAAAGTACTTATGATATAAAAAGAAGAAAAAAAATACACCAGAATTTATCTGTATTACGAAAGCGGCAGAAATGATTTTCTGTGCTATACGAAAAGATATCCAAATAACTCAATCATGAACATAGAAATAGGTATTGGTTTTTATGTTCAGGTGCACTCAATCCAAACTTGAAACTTTTAAAACAGTCATTGAATGAATGAAATTCATCTCCGCCTTTCACATCCAGAAAACTTGCTGTGTCGCCAATTATGTTTATATTTTATATATATATAAAAAAATAATAATTCAGGCACTTTTCCGTTATACGGACACCATTGTCGCCAAACATACATACATACATACATACATTTTGGCATAGTATCCGTATAACAGAAAAGTACTAAAGTTCATGGTTTAAAATCACAATAAAATATCATGAAATTTATTGATTAGTTGTGGGAAAATATCGGGGAAATAATGTGTTTTTCGTGAATTTTTTGTTTTGTTAACAATGTGGTTAGAGAGACAGGGAGAAATCCAGAAAACTTGCTGTGTCGCCAATTATGTTTATATTTTATATATATATATATAAATAATAATTCAGGCACTTTTCCGTTATACGTACACTATTGTCGCCAAACATACATACATACATTTACATACATACATACATACATTTTGGCATAGTGTCCGTATAACAGAAAAGTACTAAAGTTCATGGTTTAAAATCGCAATAAAATATCATGAAATTTATTGATTAGTTGTGGGAAAATATCGGGGAAATAATGTGTTTTTGTGAAATTTTTTGTTTTGTGTTGTTGTGTTTAATTGTAAGCATTCATTATAATTTTCAGTGCATTATTAAATTGAAATTTTTGTTTAAAATATGTAAACAAAACAGTGACCAGAAACCTGCACAATTTCTAATATAGATAGATAGATGCATGCATGTAGTACTTTTAATTATTTGGTAAAAATACTGTGATCGTCACTGAGAAAACCTGAATTTAACCTAAAAGTAATTGTCGAGTGTTTAAGCTGAAATTTCATTTTACGAATACAGTATTTCAAATGTTTTAATAATTACATTTAGCTGTAAGTTTGAAATATTAAAAGTAAAGGCCAAGTAAATAATTAATAATGCATAACTAAAAGTAATTGTCGAGTGTTTAAACTAATTTCATTTTACGAATACAGTATTTCAAATGTTTTAATAGTTACATTCAGCTGTAAGTTTGAAATATTAAAAGTAAAGGCCAAGTAAATAATTAATAATGCATAAGTAAAAGTAATTGTCGAGTGTTTAAGCTGAAATTTCATTTTACGAATACAGTATTTCAAATGTTTTAATAGTTACATTCAACTGTAAGTTTGAAATATTAAAAATAAAGGCCAAGTAAATAATTAATAATGCATAACTAAAAGTAATTGTTGAGTGTTTAAGCTGAAATTTCATTTTACGAATACAGTATTTCAAATGTTTTAATAGTTACATTCAGCTGTAAATTTGAAATATTAAAAGTAAAGGCCAAGTAAATAATTAATAATGCATAACTAAAAGTAATTGTCGAGTGTTTAAACTAATTTCATTTTACGAATACAGTATTTCAAATGTTTTAATAGTTACATTCAGCTGTAAGTTTGAAATATTAAAAGTAAAGGCCAAGTAAATAATTAATAATGCAAAACTAAATATGTATAATGATCAGATTTTTTTTTTCTTGAATTATTCAGTGAAACTCGTCTTATAAATGTACGCAAATAATTCACATCAAAATCTTAAAATAACAAAGTTTTCTTTCGTGTTTAGCTATGCTTAATAACCAAAAAAGCTTGATTAATACAAAAATTATTTGGTAAAAATACTGTGATCGTCGCTGAGAAAACCTGAATTTAATCATATCACACAGAATTACATATTAAAAGTTTAAAATTAGTTTGTTTACATCGGAAACGATTCGCGGAATTTCGTGCCACGAAATCTCTCTCTCTCTCAAAAAGAGGGTTAGTTATAAAAAATTCAAAGTACTAAAATACATACGACTTAAAAAGAAAATAAATACGGTAAAATGAAAAAATACCTTAATAAAAGAAATCTATAAAGTTTCAACAACCGAACAACCCAATGGACCACATATGCTTCTAGAGAGAGGAAAAAGCCTTCACCTCATTGGCTGGAACATCGCGTCTGAAGATAGTAAAAGCCTCTAGCTGATTAGCTGAATGCTCGCGCATGCGTATAAATAGCATTTTTGCACGAAAAACTAAAAAGCAGGTTAGCTTTAAGTATATGGATAATAATAACAAAAAAGCACTTTTAAAATATATTTCTCACACCACAAATATATTAAAATAATTTTTTTTAAATATTTGTTTTGTTTCTTTGTCTAATATCTTGTTTCTTAGTCTTAACACTATCCTATTTTATGTAGTCAATTGGACTACGGCTAGACATTTCATATGGCTCTCTCAGGATTTGATATACACCTACTCAAAGCCAGGGTGTGCAGTTGCTTCGCAACTTGGAAGCCCATTGAACCTATCACAAGTTCAAGTTCAAGTCTAATATCTTAAATTTTATAAGTTATTTGATTTCAAGTTTGCATAAGTTGGCTATCAGCTACTGTTAGAAAGCCAGCGTAATAACGAAGAGAAGGGATCGCAGACCAAAATGTGCCAGTCACGTTGTTCCATGGTTATGTGGTTATTTCATATCCTATTGTACACAAAAAAAGTTCGTCGATTCCTGTTGTGCAAAGAAAGATATTATAATTTCATACATCAATTATGGAACTTTTTCAATTTGTACAGAGATTACATTTGATACAGAAATAGTTTATAATTTATAATGAATATATACAACGTTAGTTTGGGTTATTGCATGTTTAGTACAGCTTTTATTCAATTACAAAATTAGAAAACCATTAACATGCATTTTAAGAAACTTGAAACTGAAATTACCGAGAGTTACTATTTTTTAATATTTAATTTTTTAAAGAAATATTGAGCTGTTTTCAGAAAAAACATTTTAGAAATCATTTAAATAATACTTTGACAAATTATGACTACTAAAAAAACTGAACAGTTACAATAAACCTTACGAAGCGGATATAAATTATTATAATCTTCTAATATAATGTTTTATTTATCTAAGCAATGTTTTTTATATCATTTCATGAAGCAATTCATTATTATTAAAGACAATTTCGAACAAGGGGCATAAAAAAGGTCTTTTTTTTTTCTTTAATATTTAAAAAAATTAATTTTTATCAATAATAAAATATAGCAGTGCGACAAAGCAAATAGACGTAACGGAAAACATGATTTTTTTCCCCTTATAATCAAATGATGGAATGATTTCTTGAAATAAATAAGAGAGATATTGAAAATAATTTTGCTTAATTTTTATACTTTTTTCAAACATAGTGCTTTGTACAAAACTATAGAAGCGAGCCTTATCGAAACATTTAACTTATGTGAAAAGGACCTGGCGAGCTTGTATTTTTGCGCATTATTCAAGTAATTCGTTAATATAAATTGAATGAACTATGTCGTTTTCAATTGAAATAAAATAATTAGATTTTCACTGTCAAATGTTTTTTTTTTTAAATAATTTTAAGTAAGAAATAAATTATCAATTATAGTAAATTAAACAGATAAAGATTAGTTCTGAATTGTATGAAAGCATTTAAAATTTGCCTGTGAGGGCGTATTTATTATCCATTTCCAAATTACCTGGCCCATTTTAGTCATTAATTTCTTGAAATAATAATTTGAATTCTACTTCATGGCATTTTACAAGAATATATTTATTACCTGAATCGTTTAGGGATTTTTAATTTAATTTTTTTTTTTTTAGCTTTTTTTTCCCTCGTGTTTTTTTTTTTTTTTTTTTTTTTTTTTTTTATTATTATTATTATTAACAGAAATTAAAGTGTAAAAAGTTGTTAAAATAGTCAGAAGACTCTTTCATTGAAGCAATTACGAGAGGTGATAAAAATACTTATATATAAATGAATTTTGTTAATTAAGTTGCGGTACGTTATTTGATTTGGCCTAGAAAAATATTATTATCTCGCTTTAGATTCCGCTTTTGACTCCAGAAACAAAAAACTCTGCAAAAACTTTGTCCAAAGCAAGAATTTTAATATTTCAAACACTTTTTGAAAAAATTTCCATTAATAAGAAGGAATTCAATTGTTTTCTTATTACACCAAATGAAGTTTAACGTTGTTTACTTCAGTTTATAAAATGTTATCTGAACGTAACAATTACTTATATATAAATTAAATAAATTTATAATACTCTGCAAAGGACTCCCGTCTGGATAATCAAATTCGATATTTCCTATACAACAAATATTGCATTTGATCTGTAGAAAATAAATAAAACTATTATAATTATATTAAAAGCTTAAGGTTTTAGATTTTATCAAACTTTTTAATTTTCTGCTGGTTTTATAGAAAAATATCCTCACGGGTTTAACATTAAAATATATATCCTACACTACGCGACGGACCTCCTGACATTTGGTATTCAAACTAGTAATTCTTTTCATGAATGATAAAGCATCTTTTAATGGCAGTTTGACTGATGCATAATTTTTCAGAGCTGAAAATCTCAGTATCACACTAAATAAAAATAACTGAGTTTGAAAATTAAGGTTTAAATAAAATGGAATAAACTAATTTTATTAATATCTAAAAATAAACATGATTCTTACATAATGAATATCTCAATTATTCATTTATAGTCCAATTATAACTGGACCAAAACCTTTATACCAATCCGAATATGTAAACAAGTGAGTAAGTGTGATCAAAGATCGCTCAAAGGGTTTCGTTTAATATTCCTTTCAAAACACTTTATCCTTTCTTTAATAAATCCAAATAAATTTCATTTAGCAACAACAACAACAAAAAAAAGTCATATTTTTTATAAAGTAAAAATTTACCGGTCTATTTTATTGTTTTATCGAATATCTAAACCAGCCCGATGGCAGGCGAAGCCCGCTATTATATTCTGTCATAATAATATGCGGACTAAATGTGATATTTAAAAAAAATAATTTCAAAATTGAACAAATTGTTCACCTTTAAAATGTTAAAATATGCGAATATTTCCATAGTCGGATTTTTACCACGATTCAATATGTTTCTCAAACTCACATATTTACTATTCTCTATTACTCATATTAATACTCACTTTGTATTATTCTCAAACATCTGAAAAATTCGTTAAACTTTCAATATGACGTCAGGTTTTCTGTTTAATTCTCTAATGATGTGATATTAATCTGCTTTGTGTACATACACATACTCCTTGTATTATTGAGAAATCTTAGACATTTTCCGTTTTATTACCACTATGACGTCAATCAATTTTATTTCATATTAATCTTTTTTTCAATTGGTGAAACTTTTTATTTTATTTTCATTTTTCACGTGGAAATCGTCTGATAGAAAATTAATTATTGTGGAAAGAATTTCATCGTGGATTTTTAATTTTTGGCATCTGCTATAACGAAAATTGTTTAAATGTAATAGGAAAAGGTTGTTAGTATTTTGGTTTTTATCTCTATTTATTAAAATAATACGAATTTTTCAAATTTGAATATTTTGATCTCTTTATAGCTGTTATTCGTAAATATACACAAAGTTTCAACTCTGTAAGTTATATAGTTTTTGAGAATGGCTCTGTGACGGACAGACAACGCAGCGGGAGTAATAGGGTTTCGTGAGATGAACGAAACCCTAAAAACGGATCACTTTGGGCAATCATCAATGACTCCACCAGCGACTGAAAGGTTCTGTTTTCAAAACTGGGTAGACAGAATATACGGCGTTCAAACCAACATCGCTCTCACCGGTCAAACCATTTGGTATTTTCTGTGGTTTTCTTCAACCCTTGCATAAATACGAGTTAGGATCCCTTAGAAAGACCCCTTTTCCTTCTGTGGGTATTCTCCCTCACCCTCGGTCTATATTTCTTGCTCAGATAATCGTCCGTAACAAGCATCAACCAAATAACATAATTAATGTGCCTCCGCCCTTCAAATAGTTAAAAAAGTAGAAGCTCCGCCCTTTTCTTAAAGTGTTACTTAAATTGGTTATTAGGATGGGCGAAGCGAATCCGCTACTAAGCTAGACAAATTACATTTTGTCGTACACTTTACAAAAAAACTATTCAGTATTTTGATTGAAATTAAACATAAAATAAACTATGAAATGTTGATTTGCACAATATTAATATTTTTTTTTTTACAGAATAACTTAAAAAAATATATTATTTTAATTATTTTATTTTACATGTTTTTCCATTACGGAGGCATTTTTGCAAATAAAAAATTAAACACGTATATTTTTAGAAGAAAAAATAAATCATGTAGTTTGTAATTATAGATAGAAACATGATTAATTAAATAAATCTGCCAAAATATCTCAAAAACTGTTTTTTTAATTTTAATTAAGGAAAGAAATATTTTTGGACTTGATAGAAATAAAATATGATCTGTAGATTCTGACAATATTATTTTCTTATCGAATGATTTTTAAAAAATAATAGTTTTATTATTTTGTTATATTAAGCTTATGCGATACTTACATATACTTACAACTAAGCATAAGACGCTACTTACATATTGAAAAAAAACTATATTATGATTTTTTTTTTCTATTAGCAGAAAATTAAGTTAGCGAAATTTAAAACTGTCATCTTGAATATTGTGGCAGATAAAGAGGAAAGTAATTAACAAAGGCATTTAAATTATATATAGACATAATATTTTTCTTGATTTAAGTAATTCTTAAATTTATGTAGTAATTATAATTCTGGTATTTTGAAGCCATTTTCACACTTTCATGCCAACATAAGATAAACATGCTAATTTATTATTTTATATTTATCATAAAAATCATAATTTAAATTACAGTAATTATCATAAGGTTATCATAAGACTAAAATAGGTTTTGTGCACAATTTTTAAAATAACATTGAAGGATTTTCAAGTACTCCCCCGCACCAAAAATAAATAAATAAATAAATAAAATATAAAATTGAAGACCAACAAATTGAAAAAAAACTAATGAATTATAACACAGTTTTTAATATTTCTGTAAAGATAACTTTCAAACATTGAAATAGTGCGGGGGGGGGGGGGGAGATTTCGGCGTGTGACAGTTGACATTTAGAAGGATATTAATAATTGTAATTTCAAAATATCAGATACAGCAGAATAAATAATAATAATAATAAAAAAAAAGAATTGAAATACTGAAAAGTTTGTGGTCAAGAGGAAATGGAAATGAAGAAGGATCCAAAAATTAGAAAGAGCGAATTAAGATAATTACTTAACTACATTGTCACTGCAAAATGCAAGCAAGAAGGGGTAAAGCACTTTTTTTTTGGGGGGGGGGGTAGATTAGTTAGATGATTATTTAATTTATCATTACTAGAGTTTCAAATTGGGCAGAAAAATAATTAAGTATTAAGGATCTTCAATGCTGTTTACTTCGTGTATTTTGTACAGGAGAGGGAAAAATTGAAAGAGAGCAGAAATTTTCGGGAAAAGGGAGAATTTAAATGCGCGATCATTTATTGTTATAATGAAAAACAAACAGAACAATAACATTTTAAAAAATTAAAAAGTTTGAAAGAGTTTAAACTTTGTAAGCTGATGAGGGGGGTGAGGTTGATGAGAGAAGCAGTTTTTTTTTTGGTTGGGGGTGGGGGGTGGTTGATTGGATAATTGTTTAGTTTTTTAAAGATTACTAAAGATTTACAATAGGGGCAGAAAAAAATGAATCACAACACAAAGCACGTTTTAAATCTGATCTATTGGTAGCAGATTGTTCAAGGCCATGTTTTTCTCTTGCATGTTTTAATGATATCTTGCAGGTTACTATTTGTATTACAGTTTTTTCCACATTCTAAACAGGTAGAGTTTACATTCATTTTATGTTTTCAAAAGATGAACCACTAAGCAGTAATATCAAACTTAACGTATGTAACTAACAAATGCAGCAAAGGATCTATACTATAACTAATTATAAAGTATTTTATCCGTAAAGCAGTCTTAAACCGAAACACAATACAGTAACTAAAAGCCGGTTATCGCAAAGATAAATAATAGCGTTTCAATAAGCCGCTATTATCTGATCATAAACCCACATGGTCTATCATAAATAATAATTTCCCTAAGCATTTGAAGAAAGAGGGGAAAATTGCCTTCTTTAGGGATAAATCCTGAGTTTCAAGTACCTAAGAATTTAGTCTAAGTCCTACCTGAAAGTTCTACACAACAATTCTTCCTACAACAACACATTCTTTCCATTAGGAATCGTGCTGTCGCTAGCCGCTAGTGACTTAATGTGGTGCGGAAAATAATCTCCCGGGTGCAGGGAGATATAAATAGATTAGGAGAATTTTCCCCTATGGCATCTTCCTTGCAAACTTGAGCCTAACGCCGAAGTGGCCGCATGTGGCGCTGCGATCTTTAGCTGAGTCAAAATAACATTGTTTGCTATAGGAGTGCGTTATTATTTCTTTAATAAAATATTAATTTTACATTATATTTTAATATGGCTCGGAACTGTTTTGTATATGGATGTGACACAGGTTATAAGAAAGTCGAAAGACAGAATAAAGAACTGGGTATAAGAAATCCATCGTTGTTTCCGTGAGCATAGCTCATCTAGCTAGAGTTGCAAAAATCCCGCAGTTTTTGACGGACGGGAATAAACCCGGGAATTTTTGGGAATAAACCCGGAATTTTGGGGAATATTGGGAATTTTGAAAGTAAACAAATCTAGTCATTTTCAATTTTATTTTTAAGAAATTTCAGTCTCTTTTTTCTGAAAAGTTTAAAATATGTTTTTCATTATAAATTCACAAAACTTAAAAATTTTGCGCTCTAAGTTTTTTTAATTTATTATAACTGATTCGCTTTACAACAATGGTGGCTGGGAATTGGCAAGAATTTGAATGATTCTTTAAAAATTATTTTTTTTTTTAATTTCTGTTAATTGGCATATTTGCTATTCAGGCATACTCTATATTAATTTTCTTGTGAGTTAGTTTATGAGTCTTTTTTGTTTACATTGTCTGGGTGATGTTTATATTCATGTGAGGCTGTCATCTTCCTCTCCCACTTTTTACTTACCCACGATTAAAATATCTACTTACTTATGTTATTTCAATTTCTCTGACTTAATATTTCTATAGCGCATGTATTTCGCTAGTTTTCATGTAAACTGTGCTATTTTTCTGTATTTATGTTATTGGTTTTGTTTACATTTGTAAAGAAAGCATTTTGTTTACAAATTAATAAATTCCATGTCTAAAACTTCCTGAAAACTCCAGGGAATTTTCAATATTTCCCTCCCAAAAAACCCGGTTTTTTCCCGGGAATAAACCCGGTTTTTTCCACCCTTTGCAACTCTACATCTAGCACAGTAAAAAATGCCAAAAATTTAGTTCAGATAGGAAACACAGTTAAAAATTATGTTTTCACCAATTCAAAAAATGAATCCACCCCTTCCAGGAAAAAAGAAAAAGGGAGGGGGGGGGGTGCAACAGATAAATTAACTGAATAAAATGGATGGCCTTTGTGCTTCTTTTTGAAATTATATATATATATATTTATATAGTTTTTTTTTTTAATTTAAGGTAAATGCTGTGATTTTTAAATGTTTGTAGCCGAGTAATTCTTGAAATTATATTTTTGGTATTTTTCTTTGTTAAATAAATGTTTGTTAATTATTTCTGTTAAATAATGTTTGTTCTTTAAATAAAGATATGTAATTTTTCTTGTGTAATCTTTATTTAAATATACACACATAGGCACAAAAGTTTTTTATTTTACCAAAATATCTTGATCATATGCAATAAATACATAGACATCAAATTATTTTTTGATTTTGAAAAAAAAAAGTATTTTAAATAGGAAGTTATTGACAGCAAGTCTTGAATGTAGAAAATGATTCATATTATACATGTGTATTAATTTACAGAAAAAGCTAGTTGTATTTGAATTTATAGAATTTATATATCTATAGAACTTTTAGAAGAATAAAACTTTTCACCAATTCAAAAAATGAATCCACCCCTTCGAGGAAAAAAGAAAAAGGGAGGGGGGGGGGGGTGCAACAGATAAATTAACTGAATAAAATGGATGGCCTTTGTGCTTCTTTTTGAAATTATATATATATATATATATATATATATATATATATATATATATATATATATATATATATATATATATATATATATATATATAGTTTTTTTTTTTTTAATTTAAGGTAAATGCTGTGATTTTTAAATGTTTGTAGCCGAGTAATTCTTGAAATTATATTTTTGGTATTTTTCTTTGTTAAATAAATGTTTGTTAATTATTTCTGTTAAATAATGTTTGTTCCTTAAATAAAGATATGTAATTTTTCTTGTGTAATCTTTATTTAAATATACACACATAGGCACAAAAGTTTTTTATTTTACCAAAATATCTTGATCATATGCAATAAATACATAGACATCAAATTATTTTTTGATTTTGAAAAAAAAAAAAGTATTTTAAATAGGAAGTTATTGACAGCAAGTCTTGAATGTACAAAATGATTCATATTATACATGTGTATTAATTTACAGAAAAAGCTATTTGGATTTGAATTTATAGAATTTATATATCTATAGAACTTTTAGAAGAATAAAACTTTTCACCAATTCAAAAAATGAATCCACCCCTTCCAGGAAAAAAGAAAAAGGGAGGGGGGGGGGGGGTGCAACAGATAAATTAACTGAATAAAATGGATGGCCTTTGTGCTTCTTTTTGAAATTATATATATATATATATATATATATATATATATATATATATATAGTTTTTTTTTTTATTTAAGGTAAATGCTGTGATTTTTAAATGTTTGTAGCCGAGTAATTCTTGAAATTATATTTTTGGTATTTTTCTTTGTTAAATAAATGTTTGGTAATTATTTCTGTTAAATAATGTTTGTTCCTTAAATAAAGATATGTAATTTTTCTTGTGTAATCTTTATTTAAATATACACACATAGGCACAAAAGTTTTTTATTTTACCAAAATATCTTGATCAAATGCAATAAACACATAGACATCAAATTATTTTTTGATTTTGAAAAAAAAAAGTATTTTAAATAGGAAGTTATTGACAGCAAGTCTTGAATGTAGAAAATGATTCATATTATACATGTGTATTAATTTACAGAAAAAGCTAGTTGTATTTGAATTTATATTACATTAAATATAAGAATAAAATTACAATAATCCAGCAGTATAGGAAACACTATTTTTTCTTTTCTAGGTTTCCCTTTCCTGTATTGTCACAAAAATTTGAGCATTTCTGATGCCTCAAAGTATAGATGGGAGTATGTAAATAAATATTTAGATAAATATATTTATTATTATCCTACTCTAATAGTATAAAATATCTTCTCTAATGAAAATTACATGCTAAATTCGGGGGCCTAGGGCCCAATTGCTACAAATTTCAAATTTACTTTACATTTGTAGTAGGCATAAATATTTTTTTAATCTAGAGTTTGAGTACAATAAAATTAATCCTATCAAAATTTACCTTATTCCAATACTTGTTTTGAATAGGAATTGATATTTTTTACTCATTTTAAATAATACAGCTGGGAAGAAAATACATATAATTTTTAGTTATTTGCAGTTTGTAAAATTTAGTATGAATATTTAACAAATTCTTAAACTAAATAGTCCTGGTTTTCATATTTTATTTATTTTAAAAAATAAATAAAAGCATATAAAAACATTATCATTTGTTTTAATTAGAAAAAAAAAGTTATTCTATAAAATATTTACGAGAATTACGTGATAAATCCCGGATATCGAAGTACAATAAAATTTAAAAGAAAAAAAAAGATATATTTGAGTTCCAGGCTTGTTTTGAATAAGAATGAATATTTTTTGTTCCTTTTTAATATTACAGTGAAAATATATATTATTTGCAGTTTGTAAAATTTAATATAAATATTTTACAAACTCTTAAAATAGTTCGTTTTCTGTTTTATTAATTAAAAAACATCACAGAATTTCTTTTTAAATGCAGCTTGAGAAAAAAAAAAAAAAGTTTTCGATTTGCTGAACTTTGATTGCTGACACAGATGGCGCTCCGGCCACTACACGAGATTTCGCGCATTACCAAACTTCATTTCGGAGTCAAAAACCTAACACAGCGTTCCCCTACCTGAGGTATTCTATTACCATGCCCGGGTGCCATAGTTTCAAGAAGTCTCGTGTCCCTAGCTTACGATATTCAATATTTTTGACAGACATGATGTCAAGATATAACAAACTACATTACGTGATTATTTTATTATTATACATTTTTAAAGAAATATTAGTGGGGGGAAATAAATATTCCATTTATACATGTTAAATAATGTTTCGAAGGTCTGTTTAAAACTAGTGAGTCTAGATTTAAAAACAGGTTTCTAAAAAATGTCTGGCATTAATTGCTATGAACAAAACATTTGGAATAAATTAAACCAAAAGTTATTACCTAATTTTAGAAGTGTATAATTTAAAAGTGTAATATATATATATATATATATATTTCTTTAAAATGTTCACCCTTTGCAGTTATTATTATTTTTTGTTTTTTACCATACACGATTGCATGAAAAATAGCAGCATGGGCGAACTCAATGTCTCAATACAAAGGGTATCGAGATGGGCCATAGAAAAAATAGCAGAACTTTGATTAATACATCACTGCTTAAATATTGCTTACTCAATATTTCTGTTATGTATAGGCAGAATTCGGTCTACTTTTGTGAGGTACATTTTGAAGTGTTTGCTTTGACTGTTGCCTCGAATGATATTTTTTTTTAGATAATCTTGGAACACATACAAGTCGTGTCACAAATTTCTTTTTTACATATATCTTTTATTTCATTTTTTCGAAATCATTATACAAGATTACGGTTTATGTATCAGAACGCAAAATTTTTCCCCATTCACTCTCCATTCCTCCGAATAATTTGAAAAGTCAATCCCGAAAACCGTCTCTTAAGTATTTTTCCCTATTTTCCCCATTTATATCTCCCTCTTAGTTGCTTTATATACCAGTCACCCAAGATTACAATCTTGTTAGAGATGATCCACTGGAAGACACAAATACAGCCGAATATATAATGCAAGATTTATATTCTGAGAGAAAGATCTAAATATTTTGATGAGAGCAAAAAAATTAGTTATATGTGAGGATGACAGATGATCAACCTATATTTAAACTCAATCATGATCTGTGTGAGCAGTAAAATTGTCATTTGCTCTTTCGAAAATTTGTCGAAAGGAATTTTCGGAAATTAAATAATTTGAAATACCATCGATTGAAACTGCAACTACCCCCAACACATTTTATGATATAACATTCCTATTCATATTAGGTTTGTTTGTGGCAATTCACTACTACATCTTTTTAAATTGTCATATCATGGGTCGAATAACTTCATCTTTTTATGGTTTGTCTTTTGAAACTTTACATTTGTATGGTTTCTAGGTATAATTTATTTAACTATATTCCGGAAAAGTATTAAAAATCCTTTGTTACTTTACTTAATCCCTTAAAACTCTTTATGTATAAACTCCGTCCATCAGCAGTGTAATATGCTTCTATTTGTAGTATAAACATCAATGTAGAAATTTGTCCATATAAAGTGAACAGAGCATTATCTTCAGTTCTTGTTAAATAGCTGTGAAAAATGTGTATAAAAAAAATCACTGAAAAGTATTCAGAGCAATAAAAACCCATGTAGGGTATTATATTAGCATAATTTTTAGGAATCCTGTATAGGAACACTAGTTAATGTGCACACTACATTAGATACTATAATTGTGACTCAGCAGGAGAAGTCATAATATCATAAGCAATGCATTTTAAATAATTGCCGAAACATAATATTGTATCTGAATACTTCTATTTGGCCCTGTACAAGATCTACAAACTTCAATATCATACATCTAAATATTGATAATTTTAAATTATATAACGTCGTCATAAAAATCTCCCTAAAAAATTCCGATCGCAGACCACCTTAAGTAAGTAAACAAAAGGCAGTGTGTAGGGCGGAGTTTCTGCAAACTTGAAATTTGGGATTGTGCCAAACTCCGTAGAAACGCCCAAAAATTCGCGTTTACCTTTTTAATAAATGCGTTTTTACTCTAATATTATTTATAAATATTTATGCATACACCAGTGGCACATCTTTGAGAAATATCTTATATAATAGTCAAACAAGTTGAATGTTTGGAAACATAATGAATAATAATGGTGAACACGATATGTTTTTTGTATTTAAATTATCCATCGTGTTTTGTCACATTTGTTACTGAAAGAAAATAATGTAAAAATAAATAAATTTAAGTCTTTATTAGGTCTCGATGTATTTGGATTTCGTGGCAATCGTGTTCCGTTTTTTACAAAAATAAATAAATAAATAAATAAATAAATACAGTGCACTCCCGATTATCCGGGTTAATCACCGGGAGGGGTCACACGGATAATAGAAAAACACGGATAATCCGAAAACTTCTTTTCATTAAAGAAAAAATCAACATCAGTACAAAAATATAAAAATGACTTACATTGGCATGCTGTATAACATTAAACAAGTAATTTTCCTTTTAACATTTACTGCTTAAAAAAATCTGTAATGCGTCGCTGCTTCTGCTGTTCGTTTATTTCTTATCGTATAACGACACATATTTTACGAACCGCAGTAATGTCACCATAATAAAATCCTCTTTGTTCCGTATATCCTCTATATCACGTACAGTTTGTAATCTAATTTCATAATCCTTTGCTAATTTGCTAACTGATTCTCCATTATACAGTTTTGAAGGATTTCTAATTTTTGTTTAACACTTAAGACGTTTCGTTTTTCTTTCACACCAATCCTTTTTACCAGTAAAAAATTTCACGCTACTAACTGACGATAAACAAGACGCAAAAACTAAAGGAACACGTGCGAAAGTGAGAGAGGACAGCTGAAAGGCTATTGTACAAACAAAATTCGGATCCCTTCCACCCCCTTCAACACTACCCCATCAAATGGGTTCCAGAGCGTTCGATTTGACCTCTACTCACTTCACAATCCTATCAGCTAAACCGGACAAGATTCTAGTTCACATCCACATCGATTTTACAGGCATGATAAGCGTGAAAATGTATCTCTTAATTTTTTTTTTTTTTTTTTTTGTGAGTCAGGAATGAGCACGGATAATCGAGAGTATACTGTATACGTTTTTTTTTTTTTTTGTTTTTTTTTTAAATGTAATATTAATATTTACCAGCGGTTGTTTAGAGGAAATTTATTGTTGGCTATAGAACAGCATGTGAGAAAAGAGAAGAAATAACGCAACATTGAATTAAAGGCATTTTTTTAACCATTGTGAAAATGGTTGTTGTTTTCGGTAGAGAATGGACCTTTTGACGTCGCCATTTTATTGACGTCATCATGTTATTTTATGCGTTTTTAACGAAATTCTGTAACTTTATAAGAATTTTTGACGAAATTCTGTAACTTTAGAAGAATTTTTCTTTGAATAGGCAATAGGAATTGCATAAAATCGTTACAAAAATGTTAAAGTTACAAAAAGGATAGATGCAAATTATCAGATATAAAAAAAAGCCGAATTCAAAAATTGACTTCGGATGAAAAATCGTCTTATAAATTTTTAACGAATGGGAAAATGGTTGTTTTCGGTCAAGAATGGACTTCTTGATGCCTTCACGTTATTTTTTAAAGTGTTTTTAACGAAATTCTGTAACTTTATAAGAATTTTAACGAAATTCTGTAACTTTAGAAGAATTTTTCTTTGAATAGGCAATAGAAATGCATAAAATCGTTACAAAAATGTTAAAGTTACAAAAAGGATAGATGCAAATTATCATATATGAAAAAAAAAGCCGATTTCAAAAATTGACGTCGGATGAGAAATCGTCTTATAAATTTTTTGTTTCTGCTTTCATTAATATATTCTAAATTTGGTACTTTCGTGTTATTGCGGCCTCCAAGGATGAATCGTCCACCGAACAAGATTTATTGCATGATTATAAGCATGTGTGACATTATAATTATATATGATATATATATAACATTTTTGTTTCTGTTTTCATTAATATATTGTAAATTTGGTACTTTCGTGTAGCGAGCGGCCCCCAAGGATGAATCGCCAAGCGACCTATATATAAGCTTTGCGATGATCTTGGAGAAATTATAACTGCAATCTTGGCATAATCATAATTGTAGGGGTCGCTATAACACAAAATTACGGTTTTTTTTTTTTTTTTTTTTTTTTTTTTTTTAAGCTTTTGGAACATTTTCCTAATGGTTATTGTAATTTGTTGAATTATAATTTTTTTTTTCTTTTTTGTTAGTTATCCCTATATGCTTTTAGTTTACATTAGAAGCGCGGGTTGTCAATCACCTGAATTCTCCATCTTGAATGCACGAGCGAATAGTTGAATCAGAGATTTTTTCTTTTTTTCTTTTTTTTTTTTTTTTTTTAGTTATCCCTATATGTCTTTAGTTTACATTGGAGGCGAGGGTTGTCAATCACATGAATACTCCATCTTGAATGCACGAGCGAATAGTTGAATCAGAGATTTTTTTCTTTTTTCTTTTTTTTTTTCTTTTTTCTTTTTAGTTATCCCTATGTGCCTTTAGTTTACATTGGAGGCGCGGGTTGTCAATCACCTGAATACTTCATCTTGAATGCACGAGCGAATAATTGAATCAGAGAGACCGCATAATTTTCTGACCGATGATAAATATTGAAATCTGGCAACTGTAAAAGTTGAGCATTGTTTAGAATGTCAATAAGATTTTGAAATCTTTTGGTGTAGGTGTAATTTATACGAAATATTTAAAGGTGGAATAAAAATGCTGTTTAATTGCTGACAAGCATTGATTTTAAAATGAATTTTTAAAAAAAGAAAGAAATCTACGTAGCTTGATTTGCGCCAGCGGTTCAGATTCCGGGATGCAATTAGCAGCGAATTACGTCTTTAATCATCTTTGTAGAATATACAATACTTATCATTAGTAATTTTTTAATCAGAACAAAGATTTGAATTCACTGCACGGTTTTTGAAGACTGGTCTGGTGATCACTGAAAATTATTTTAATACAGGTGTAGTTCTTATGAATAACTGCGTCTTAAAATTAAATAAATTGTGGCATAATTCATCATAATTACACGTGAGAATTTTATCCTTTTCATATTTTTAATAAAAAAATATTGGGCAAACAGTTCTAAACTAAATTAATGATATTATACTCCTTTGAAAATTCCAATGAGTGTACGCACTTTGCTTTCCTTACGATGACGACTTTACGATATTCTGAATTAAAATTAAAAAGAGCGATGATTGTGGAAGTTTCTTCAATAAATATTGTGAGGGGTTACAGAAAAAAGATTGAAAACAACTGAACAATGCTTGTAACTGCATATACTTGTATTCCATTTCGATTTCCTCAAAGTTATTACTTGAAAATACTATAATTGCAAAAAAAAAAAAAAAAAAAAAAAAGAGAAAAAAAGAAAAAGAAAGAAAGAAACTGAACTCCTCTAATCTAATTCTAATAATAAGAATAATAAGTCTTCTCTAACTCTTATTATAAGTTTTCGCTTAACCAAGTATTTCTTTCATTCTTATTTATTGTTTTTTTTTTCCCTCTGTTATTATTAATAAACACAAGTTTAAAAAAATTTTAACTTTTCAAAGTCGCTGTCAGCGTAAAATACTTATCAATGGATGGATATTCGATTACTATAATTTTTAATGATATTTTAATAAGATGATGTATTAATAAGATAATAATAATTCTTGATACCTTAATTTAATTGTAATATTTATTTTTTATTTTTTTTTATGAATATTAACGTACATTTAATTACTTGAATAACACTTTCTAAATTATTTGAAATATATTTTAAAACTTTACGTGCCTGTTTTCTTTTCCGTAAGTATGATTCGATAACTTTCTTAAATATTAATCAATGGCATTGACCTACCCAAAGGTGTGTGTGTGTCGGGGGGGGGGGGGGGGGCAGCAATGTTCACTGCATTGTTCAGCTTTTTTCAATCTTTTTCGGTAACTACGCATTTTACTAAAGGAAATTCCGCAGCCGTTGTATTTTTGAGTACGATTCAGAGTAGACATCCTAACAAAACAAATGAATTTACCACAAGAAATCAACTTCAATGCGTGGCGGTTAATCTTATCCAGACACAAATATTAAATAGAATGGTAACCAAAATTAAATTGATAATTTAAAAAGGGCGAAACTACTAACTATATTTACTCTTCACTTTAAACGGTAATTATACACTTTCGGTTGTCTTGATTCAGAAATCTCTTGCTACATTTCGAAATCAAAGAAAGTTTGTGGTTTCCATGACAAAAATATTCTTCTCTATTTTTCTCTCCGACACTACCGCCAATTTTCGACATCGAGCCATTTTCGACATTGAAGTCGTATCAGCAGCATTGAGAATAACGCATTTTCGGTTCACTTTATTCCAACATTTTTTCGAATGTCGAATTTGAGTTGCTCCGCCCCAAATATCAACTTCACATGATTTTTATGTATTTTTGCACGTATTTCTAAATATTTATATGTGGTACCAACCGCATAAATGCGGCATTGATACATACTACAGGGCACACATGAGGTATGTTTGACAAAGAACTGTTGATTTTCCCATGAATATATGATTTTCATTTTTGTAAATTTCGTTATCGTTATTTGAAGACGTTTTTAATAACGATACAGACCCTTAAAATCACATCATGAGTTTTCCTATCGACTTTGCCAACCGCTCCTGCCTATTTCGCAAACTGCTCGGTCGCCCCATGCCATTTTGCAGACTAAGCTGGCCGTCTCTGTTCATTTCGCAAACTGGCTGACTGACATTAGCCATTTTGCGAATTGGCCGACAGCCTCTGGCCATTTCGCAAATTGGCCGACTGATTCTAGCCATTTCCCGAACTGGCCGAATTCTCGAATTGGCCAATCAAAATAAAACGAAATTGGCCAGTTCGCGAACTGGCCGATTTCGGGCTATGGCCGTAACATATGCAAGGTGTTTCTACGATAAGACAAACTTGGAGGGGTGGTACAGGACACTGTAACAAAAAATTTTTGTATGTTAAAACAGGGTCAGAAATCCATTTATATAGTCAAAAATACAGGGCGCCTCACTCCAAACCAATGTCACGTTTTCGTTCATAACTTTAACAGTGGTGAAGATATTTTAACAAAATCCTTAAAATATGCGTACGATTCATACAAAGATGAGTTTGTTGAGAATTTTGTTAAAATATCTTCACTACTATTAAAATTATGAACGAAAACGCGTCTTCGGATTGGAGTGAAACGCCCTGTATTATTGACTATATAAATAAATTTCCGATCCTGCTTTCCGATACAATAATTGTTTGTTACAGTATCCTGTACAACCCCTCCGAGTATATATACACTGCAAAAAATAATTGTTGATTTTACAGTATAAAACTGGCACCCAGCTGTCAGTATTATACCGTAAAATTAACAGTATTAAACAGTCAAATAAGCAGTAATACGCTGCCGTGCAAGCAGTAATACGCTACCGCGCATGCGCGGTAGCGTATTACTGCTTGCACGGCAGCGTATTACTGCTTATTTGACTGTTTAATACTGTTAATTTTACGGTATAATACTGACAGCTGGGTGCCAGTTTTATACTGTAAAATCAATAATTATTTTTTGCAGTGTATATATATATACTTGGAGTATATATATATATATATATATATATATATATACTTGGATTTCCGTATATATATATACTCTTATATAACCCAAGTATATATATATATACTTCGGTTACCCTGTGAAGTTTATACGGAGAAATATGATTAATTTTATAGGTAGAAGTAAATATCGAATTGAAATGAATTCATTTTTGAATGCTAAAGGTGGTCTGGATCAGTTGTTCGTTGAGTTTTAGCTAGGGTTGGTTTCTGTTGCAAATGTTGCTCTGTGTTTTGTTGATAAGTTTAGATTAATTAGGTCTCGGCAGGAGGAGGGGGACGTTGCTTGCATAAAAACCGGTTTTAACCCTGCGGTGCATGTCGTTAGCCATGCCCTCCTGCCTTCTGGTTTATTTTTCCTGGTATAGTTTTAATGTTAGTAATATTGCGTTCGGTTATATTCGAAATATAGTTTTAATCGGTTATATTTTAGTGTTCAGTTGATTTATTGTTATTTGTTTTTCGTCTATGTGGTGTGGTTAGTGTAAATTTATAATTGGATTTGAGTAATATTATGTCCTGTGAAGTTCGGTGGCGTGTTTACGATTTCACTTGGGCAGTCATGTAATGTAGTCTCTGGATTTTATGAATCGTATGGATTGAGTTTAGGACTACTATGGGCGGCTGTCAGATATATCTTTTACGCTGTATAATATATGTTGGAACAAGATTTGGTCTACCACAATGGTATTTATTGCTGTTGTTTTGTGCTATTTTTATAGATTGGTTTATAGTGTCGATAATTAAATTGTTGTATTGCTTTTTAAAATGTTATGTGTGTTTATACTGTTTGTCAATATTGGTTTTTGCATATTTGTTTTGTGGATTTCCTCAGTTCTCTCGTCGTCTCTCTACATGAAGTTGAGCAATGTACTTTGGGTGTTATGGTGAATTCAGTTTATAGTGGGGTTGACTGGAATATTGTTTTAGTGGATGTGTTGTGGTATGCATAAGTTTTTAGAAAATATCAAATTTAAATATAATGTAGAGTACAAAATATGGTAATAAAGTTACCGGCAAGATACGGAATTTCATAAAGTACCGTAGTGCCCGGTCGGATCCTGAATGCATGGTGGGGATCGGATTGTCCGAAAGCAACCATGCGAATAGTGTTTGTGGTGGTTCTGATGTTTTAAGAAGCACAGTTTGTGAAGGTGTTTTTGAGAATGTTTGTGAGACGTGGGGGAATGGGGAGAGAAGCAGAAAGGAAAAATTACAAAAAAATACAGATAATGTTACAAAAAAAAAATATATATATATAGTGGTTTAAGTTATTCGTTGTGTGTAAAAAGTTGTGTTAGTAAAAATAAAAGTGGGATAAGAGTGAAGTGTTTGAAGATAAATGTATAAAATACTGTAAGATATATAATTGTGTATATAAACTTGAGGTGCAATATGTGTAACCAGATGTATATTGGGCAAACATCCACTCCAATAAATAAGCGAATTTATAATCATAAATTGGACATAAGAAATCTTAAGACCAAAAAAGAGGAGAAGGAGATTGAAATTGTTAATTTTGCTGAACATGGTGTGGAAAATATTAAAATATCTATATTGAAAATTATCCCAAATAAGTCAGAAAGAACGATCTGCGAGAAAGAAATTATGATTAAATATGGAACGGTATATCCGTTTGGTTTAAATGTTATGTTTAATCAGAATGTCATACAAAACTTTAGAGATAAAGATCTGGCTAACTCTATTTATGACAAAATAAATCATGCTATAAGGAAAGAGTTTATTAGTAGTGATATTAGACATAATATCAATATGAATACTTCTAAAAATCTAAATAATTGTAAAGAAATGGAGAAAGCAATAATTAATTGTGATAGTAATCGAAGAGAAAGTAACTTATTAAGGGAATTATATTTAATATTAAAAAGAAATTGATTCCAGAGACTTTAACAACTCTGCAATCTATGACAAGAAATTTTAATAACGATTTGGGTCTGCTAATGAGAAATTGTTGTGGGTTTTGAGTAGTGTGTTTGATGGAGTGTTGAGTACACAGTCCAGATTTATGATAAAGAACAGTTATATTATATTAGATAAATTGAAAAAACATCAAAATATAAAAGTTTGTTTGCGTATGATTTTGCAGACCTATACAGCATCATTAACTTACTGGATTTAAAGGACAAGGTTATAGATTTTTAGGTACTACTCTATTATCCTGCCGACCACTTTTCATAACAAAAAACTATCGCCAAACTGTAAGATTAAACGCCAAAAATGCAGTCCCATTTACTTGATGTCAGAAGCATTATACGTGTTTGTTATGTCATCAAGTGGTTTTTAATTCGACATTTGAGTGTATTTTTCAGTATGTTTTACTGATTTATTAGTTAATTCATTAATTAAAATAACAATTGTGTCCTTAAATTCTGATATTTTATTTATTTATTTATTTTGATATTCCAATGGCAACGTTCTCCCGTTTATTTGGCGTTACAGTTTGGCGATAGTTTTTTGTTATGAAAAGTGGTCGACGGGATAATAGAGAAGTACCGATTTTTATAACAAAAACAGCAATAGAAATAGCGATAAAGATTGGTTTCTGAACTTGTTTCAGTTGGTAGTGCAAGAGAACTACTTGTATGAGGGGAGTAGAGTATTTAAACAGATTCGTGGAATCCCAATGGGGGAGGGGGGATTGCAGTTCAATTTTAGCTGACATCTATTTACATATATATGAGAATAACAATAATTTAAATAGCGAAATATTGAGTTATAGGTATATTGATGATGTTTTAATAGTCCCAACGAACACAGAACTTGCGGGCCGCTGATGGCTACGTTAGCCTTGGCCCAAACTAGTAGATGAGGGGCCGCAATCGTTTGCCGTAACGGCAACTTAAAAAAACTGTCACGCCGGCCACAATGTGGCCGCAACAGAATTGGCCATAACTACATTAAGATGCCCATAATTGTGCCACAAGTGGTTAGTCATAACTGACAGATAGCCTAAAACTGGCCACAATAATACTTTAAGTGGCAATTATTAATGAAAACTAGCCACAGTTTAGCCATTAACGATCATCGTGAATAAAATCTAGCCAGAAGATCGCCACAGCCATGCCACCTGCGTTTGTTAAGAATAAAAGCTATCCCAAAGCTGGCCATAAATGTTAACTTATTGGTCATCATAAAAGTAAACTAGCCTTAAGCCAGCCATCCACATACCATCAATGCTATTCATTAATGAGTGCATGCCGAAAGCTAGCCACTTTGTTGCCATCAATGGGCATCATTAATGAATACATGCCGAAAGCTAGCCACTTTGTTGCCATCAATGGGATTCATTAATGAATGCATGCCGAAAGCTAGCCACTTTGTTGCCATCAATGGAAATCATTAATGAATGCATGCCGAAAGCTAGTCACTTAGTTGCCATCAATGGGAATCATTAATGAATGCATGCCGAAAGCTAGCCACTTCGTTGCCATCATTAATGAATGCAAACCGAAAGCTAGCCACTTTGTTGCCATCAATGGTAATCATTAATGAATGCATGCCGAAAGCTAGCCACTTTGTCGCCATCAATGGGCAACATTAATGAATGATAGCCCAAAGCTAGCCATATTCATGCCACTATTGGATATCATGAATGGAAGCTGGCCAGAATTATACTTTTTATGGTCCTCAAAAAAGTAAAGTTGAGCAAGAAAGGCCAATTTTTACTCCTTTGGCAGGGACATGTTTTTTCGTTTTTTTTTTTAAAGATATTTTGAACTTCAGAATCTAAATTTACTGGTCCCTAATTTTTGTCTGAAAACTCTAAATATTTTATTCAAAATTTGAAAAGAAAAAAAAAATCTATTTGATTATCTATATTTTTTTTTTAACAAGAGCTCATAACACCAGCCTGACTTTTATACATACATGTTTCACTTTATCATTATAATCTTTTTCAGTTAAAAACTACAATGGTGTTATAAGAAACCCATATTAAAATGGTCAAAATACAATAAAATCGAAAGTGTTTCAGATCTTGTATAGCATATTTTCAGTCTGCAAGCAAAAATAATAATAATAAAAAAAAAGGTGTCCCAATGGAGGCAAAAATTGGCCTTATCCACTCATCTCATTAGATCGGAATAAAAGGCCATACGGTTATGATTTAGTTTTTAATGTTATTCTGAAAAAGTTGCAAAAGCCATATTTGTAATTAATAAAAAGAAAGTTGATAACACAAGGTGTAAAATATATATTGAACGTTAAATTACCAATGATGGTGAGAATACGGAAAAAAACTAATTTTCTGCAATTTTTAATTAAAGTATATGTTTAATTATTCTATTCAAGAGAGTAAATTTTTAAGTAGTTTCAACTCATGTTTCTTCAAGCTAATTCACCAGGTGGATTGTCCAGCCCTTTTACGAAGCAAATAAAAAATGCAGAATGTTAAATGAGATACCATATTAAATGATTTTTAAGCGACTTCTGACATAATACACTTACATTTCTTTAAAACATGTATTTTGGTTAAAATTGCAAGTAATTAAAAATTAAATAGGCATTGGTTTCAGAAATTAATGAAAGTTTTTCCTCAAATTACTGTTACCACAAAAATTAAATTCCGCAACAATGATTATAAAAAAATGTTCAATAAAGATGAAGTGGACATAGTTGCTGCATGGGTTTATTTTATATTTATGATAAAAAAGCAAAATTTAAATTCAAATGCTCAATTTATTTTTCTTTATCCCATGTTTTTTTTTTTTTTTTTAAACAGATGTAACCTTTTAATGCAGTTAAAATACAATTTATATATGTATATATATTGTTCTTGCTATTTTCGGTCAGTTTTTACTGTAACTTTGATGGAATAAATGAGATTATATTCTGGCTGGATTTTTTTTTTTAGAAGTTTAAACATGCATCTAAAAAATGTTATATTGCTAAAAAATATTAGACTGCAGTGTGAAATCTTTGCACAGCCCCACTGGTATATATTATTTCTGCTGTCAACATCTCCTTTTCTCAGAAAATATGAAATGTACAACAATGAATGAGATGCCACAAGAAAGGATTTTGAACCAGCTTCTGACATTTCGGTAAAACATATTTTTTGATTAAAAATTGCTGTTAATTAAAAATTAAATCAGCATTGTTTTCATTAATGAAATGAAAGGTTTTCCTGAAATTAGTGTTGCCGCAAAAATAAAATACCACATAATATATTGCTCAACATGGTTATAAAAATAAATAGTACAAAAAAAGATAAAGTGGGACATAGTTGCTGCACAGGTTTATTTTATACTTATAACTAAAAAGCAAAATTGAAATGCTCAATTTATTTTTCTTTGTCCTATGTTTTTTCCAAAACAGATTATGTCATCCTCTAAAGCAGTTAAAATACTAGATATATATATATATATATATATGTGTGTGTTTTGTCTTTGGTATGCTCGATCAGTTTTTACTGTACTTTGATGGAATAATACTTTGATGGAGATGATATTCTGGCTCGACTAATGTTGTTTGAAGATAGTTTCAGTCCTTAATTTTCCTTTAGAAGTTTAAACCTACATCTAAGTGTATTATATATTTCTAAAAAGTATTAGATTGCAGTGCAAAATCTTCGCAAGGGTCCACTGGTGCTTTTATAATACAATGTTTTACATACAATTTCTTACCTGGATGTTTCTTCCAATAATCCAGCTGGAAAATAAAACAAACATGCAGGAATTTTATTTAATAAAATTGGTAAAATGTTGACATTATTGATCATTGGAATTTAAGAATTTTTTTAGTGATATAACTATGCATATATGTAAATTAGGTCTGTTCCAAAAATGTCATTTCACTATCTTTATTTCTTCGGTATATAATTAATCAGAAAAATGTAGCAGTATTCCTTGTTTGTAATGTTGTTTTAGTCTGTTAAGGACTCTCCCCCCCCCCTCCTTTCAGAACAAAATTTCAATACATATATATTTACAAAATATCACTAATTGACAGAAAGCTAATTGCCACTATTTTCCTCCTTATTTAATCTCAGAATTTCTTTTATCTTTTTAAATATATTACCAATAAAGAAATCTTTAAAATATTTTTCCTTCCAGCAGGAGATGTGACCTTTTGACTAACAAAATTTCAAACTGATTTATACAATATTATGTGTATTAAAATTTTAATCTCAACTTTTAACCCTTTAACGGGCGGTGGTCACAAAAAAGGACACCTAATTTTAATTCCAAAACTGACAAACGGCACCAAGAATATTTAACAGTTCCGGAAAATAAGCAAGTTTTTATTTTCAAATAAATTCATTTGTAAATTCCGGTGTCAGTCCATTATTTCATCATTTTGCAAACAGACCGCGCCGGAAAGGGTTAATTAGATTATGGCGAAATTTTTATTTAAATTTTCAAAAGTTTTTATACAGCAAATTATTTTTAATACTTGATCTCCAAGCAATGCTAATTTATAATCAACCAACAGATTAGTATAAACAGTTTATCAGGCTGTCAGTTTTTAAAAATATAGTCTACATAAAACATTTTTATCGAATTATATCTTAACCTGTAAAAAGAAGGCGAAAATATATAGAACATCATTATATAATATAATAAATATATTGTACAAGACTTTAACATCATCACATGCACTAATAAATATATATATTAAAAAAAAAAAAAAACACTAGAACTGAAGGCTTTTTTTCAAAAAATTTATTTTTCACAACAAATGTAAAACAAACCAACCAAAAAGCATTTATTATTATTATTATTTACAAGATGCTCAAAATTTATCAGAAATATTTTACAAGAAAATTTAATCCTGTTACAATTAAATTTCTGATGTTGTTTGTTAAACTTGATCTGGAAGGAGAGCTGAAAATCCACAGTCATCTTCATAGAGAAATTTTTTCTTTCCAGATTTTTATTCTTCTTCTGAAAAACAAAAAAGAAATTTCACAAAACAAATTTTAAATGCCTTGCTTTAAAAACACCACTTATTAATTAGCCATTTATAAATATAATTGGAACAGAAATTATAATAAAAAAAACTATTTACAAAAAGCTTTGTAGTTCAAGTTATTTGTACACCATGAAATTATTTTATTGCAGTATACCTATATTTTCACTTAACAAAAATTCATGAGAGGTCAGGGTTGTTGAATGACACCTAAATTATTTTTTTTTTCTAGGTGCCAAAATAAAAACAGGCTTTCTACAAATTCTTTCGAATAACTTTGAATATTTAAATTCAAATTCTTTACATATGATGCACAGCATCAAATTATCATCTTGAATGAGCTAGGGGTGCTCTTTCTTTCATTTCATAAAAGTCGAATTGCTCACTTTGTGAATCGTTCTAGAATTTTGCATTGCTAGAATCCAGCAGTTCTTTATTTTCTTCACTTTATTTCTTCACACATAACTTTTACTTGAAAATGGCTTTGTAAAGTAAGAATATACATTGTGTAACCCCAAGCTATAAATCTGATATCATCGCTCATAAAACAATGGCATTTTACATACGGTTTTTGTTTCCTGGAAGGGTAACACGTCCGCCACCGAATACTTACATATTTTGAGTGATTATTATTGCTGACCCATGAAAAAAGCATTTTTAATATTGTTTCTGGTTGTTCACTCAACAACATTAAATGATTGGGATTTTTTTCCTTGAAAAAAATCACGAATGCTTCGTATACACTGCACTGGTAGATAAAGATAAAATTTAACTTTTAAAGACGTATAAGCCGCATCTTGAATCTAAGTGATATTACAGTATTTGTTACAAATATTTTCTTCAACTATACATTTTTTTAATCAATAATTACAATTATGTTTTGAATACTAAATACAAATACCATGGGAAAAGAAGTTCTTTTCAGCATGAAAAAAATATTATTATGCCACAGTTATTTTATTCTAGAAACTTGATATTTGAGTAATTTTAATTTTTCAATTAATTTTCAGCAGTGAAATTAACTTGAAATTATTGAATAATAAACATGTGAATTTTTACATTGCTAACTAAGCATAGCCAAGCTTCGAGGCTCAGGCATTTTTCACTGTCGGTTTTACGCTTAGTTAGCAATGTAAAAATCCACATTTTTATTACTGATATTGGATTTAAAGAAAAAAAAAACAAAAAAAAAACATGGATTTGAGCTTTCAACCCCTCTCCAGAATCTTACATTTGCAAAATATTTTGGGCAAAACATAAGAATATTTTCAAAATACCTTAAGTTTAAATTTTAAATATCATTTTTTAAAGTTAATTTAAATCAATGATTTTAAGAAAAAAGGGTCAAAGAAAGTATTAAAGAAGGTCCTTTTACTCCAAAGAACCTGCCTTATTTTTAATTTTTTTTAAATGATATATATAATCAAAATTCAAAATAATTTATATGACGGCATATTAAAAGAAAAAAAATCGTTAATTTAGAGGTCACAAGATCAAATAATTTTATCACCCTCTCTCCTCCTCTTCTAGATACATAGCATAAATTAAAAAAAAAATTATTTAGCATAAATCTGTGTAATCTTAAGTATTGTCAAAGTTCATGAAAGTTAAAAACCTTGTTAACAAAAATTATTTGACACATTTCTGCAAAACTTTAAAAAATATTTAATCTTTTTCTATTAAATTTTGCATTTTTAATTTTTATTAAATGTATGTCCAGATTAGATGCACTATATTTGAAGAGATATAATACAATAATCACAAAACTGAATCATCACTTTTGAAACAGATATTAAAACATTTAAAGCAAACATTTTCTAAGCGTATGAGTTGAAGAATAAAAATTTTGAGTAATTTGATGGTTCCACTGTACAAGATGTTTATAGAGTTTAATCTAGGAAAAAGATATTTGTAGCTTTTTGGCTAATTGCAGCCAATAACTGTTAGCCAAATAAAAATAGATTTAGCCAAGATTTCTTTTTTTATTTATACAAAATTTCTATATAAATGAGTATTATTTTTAATTATACAATATACAAACAGTGCACCACTCTGTAAGATTGACCCTCTCGAGATTTGTCCATACATCACACATCAAATGCTTTCTTAAATGGAAATTCTTTTCAAACTTCCCCTTCCAAATTAATCATAATTAAGTTACTTACATTTTTGATTGTCAGTCTATTTCTCAAGTCAGTTTTTGTTATATTCACGAGACTCAATCCTCTTTCACAATCTGCTGTAAGCAACATAATTGTTGCTATAAATTCATACAAAGAAGTCACATTGGGAAACATGTCAGGTATGCCATTTTTATGGGGAAAAAAGAATACAATCAGCTGGTTTCATTTCTTTACCCCTTGTAGCCAGAACCTGCCTAAACAACTTTCATTCATGAACCGTTTCGGTTTTATTTCCAAAGTTGGGATCATCAACAAAAATTAAACTCTTTTAATTTCCTCAATACACCTAACGCAAATAATATCACACTATTTGTAAGATGCTTGCACAGGGAGGACGAGACAAATTTTGTTGTAAGTAAGTTGCCAGGATAGAGGCGGTGAAGCTTTTTTTTTTTTTTACACGGCAGCAGCAGGTTTACAAAATGCAGAACAACAAAATGGAAATGATATATATTTTTTTGGCTGTCACTATTTGGCAAATCCACTAAATGCTTTGAGGGCAAAAGGTGCTTTCAGTTAGCTTTTTGGCTAGCACTAGATTAAACCCTAGTTTACATTTCATGAAACTCTGCTAAACTGTTTTAACAAACTGCAAAATAACACTTTTGAATAAAAGGACTTTAAAAATGAACAATTCCTATGCAATTGGTAACAGACGAAGACCTTTTTATGATAACTTTTTGAATACAGTTTTGTTAAAATATTACGATTTAACTAAATTTTATGAAAAAGTTTACAAAATGATTTTTTGGTCATCGCTTAAAAGATATCTTATCATTTAATAGCCTTTTAATTACAGGATGAATGATGTATTGAGTATCCTTTGATTCAATAAATTACATGAATGTTTGAAAAACTTACTTTCTAAAATTATGTAGGTATGAAAGTTGAAACTCACTAGAAAAATTAAACAGGGCTTGAATTTCAGGGCAGGATGGGGGGAGGGGGGAAATCCTGCCCAAAAAGATATTGTGTGCATGATAGATCGACAAATTTTGCATTCTAACCCTCCCCCCACCAACTGAAAATTTTCTCGATATTTTCCACAACAGATTCGCGAATTTCTTTGTACCTTCTTGGTACAAACTGATGAAATTCACGATTTTTCCCTGAATCCGGCTGAATAATTTCGCGATTCTTCACAGAGACTGACTGACGAAATTTGCCATATTTTTCTAAGACCGATTGACGAATTTCTCAATAATTTCCCGTGACCAATTGTCAAACTTCATGGGGTTTTTTCCGACGATAGATCGACGAAATTCACAATTTTTTTCCTCCGTGAATGATCGACGAATTTCACCTTTTTTTTTCTTTTTCGCAACTGAGAGAAAATTTTAAGATTTTTTTCACGATCGATTTTTCTAATTTCCCTGTTTCTTCTTGCGAGACATTGAAGAAATTCGATTTTTTTTTCTCGTGTCCAACTGAAAATTTTCACAATTTTTCTTCACAAGTGACTAATGAATTTTGCGGTATTTTACTGCAATCGTCTGACGAATTTCATAATATTTTCCCGTGACCATTTGATGAATTTCATAATATTTTCACAAACCAACTGACAAATTTTACATATTTCCCGCGTCCAATTGGCAAACTTTGCGGTGAGGTGGTTTGAGCGACAGAATGACAAATTTTGAAATTTTTTCCCACGGCAGAATGGTGAAATTCGTGATCCCCCCCTTCCCCCCTGCATCTGACTGAAATCTCTCGCAATTTTTCTCCACAACTGTTTGACAAATTTCACAGTATTTTCCCGTGACCAATTGGTTAACTTTTTTTTTCTTTTTCTTTTTTTTGGGGGGGGAGAAGAGGGGGGTCCTCATGACATATTGACAAAGTTCACGATTTTTTTCCGCAACCAATTTAAGCTGAAAGGTAGACCTCCCCATTGGTTTGACCTTGACAAATTTCATGATTTTTTTTATTTCAGTGTTTCTTCTTGCAAGAGATTGAAGACATTCACAATATTTTTCTCGTGTCTGACTGAAAAATGTTGCAATTTTTCTCCATGACCGACTAATGAACTTCACAATATTTTCTCACGATCGCTTAACAAATTTCGCAATATTTTCTTGTGATCGTTTGACGAATTTCACGATATTTTTCCCACAACTAACTGAAGAATTTTGTGATATTTTCCTGCAACCGATTGATGAATTTTGCGATATTTTCCCATGACCGAATGACAAATCTTGCGATTTTTTCCCGCGACAGAATGTTGAAAATCATTATTTTTTCTTCGTGTCCGACTGAAATATATATCAACTTTTCTGATATTTTCCTTAACTGTTAAACGAATTTTGTGATATTTTTCCTTGACAGTATGAAGAATTTCATGATATTTTCCTACAACTGATAGGCAAACTTCGCTTTTTTTTTTTCCAAGCAACCAAATGGAAAATTTTGAGATTTTTCTTTCCTGCGGAAGATTGATGAAATTCATGATTTTTTCCCCGCAAACGATTGGTGAATTTCATGATTTTTTTTTTTTCTAGCTTGATGGACGTATTTTACTATTATTATTCCCACAATCGTAAAAGGAAAGAACCAAAAGGGCCTTAAGGGACACTGGGCGTTGCACCCTGCCAAACTGGTTTAGAGTCAGCACTAAAGAAAAATGATATTAGAACTGCAAAAATCTTATGGTGTACATGAAGAAAAAAAATTTCCAAACTCTAAGGAAACATATTTAGAAACAACAAAACTAAGTGATCCTAGCAATTCACAGAAATTAGGATTGACATTTTAAAGTCAACCTACATTTTTCGTGTAATAGCAGAAATGAGTTGGTGTTTTTCCTTCAAACTTTGGAGATGTATTTAAAATTTCAACGACAATGTGCAAATAAACACATAAAACAAAATTTTATTAAAGAAAACTTAACCATTTTACAACCCTGCACATGTTAAAAGTTCTGCATTATAATATCAAAATAAGGCAAAAAGAAGCAAACACTACTGCAGATACACTCAGAGTGAAAAACAGAGCTAATAGTCAGGGCTTTACAAATCTGATAAAATCTGGTAACCAGCAAAAATTTCTAGTCGCCAGTAAAAAAATATTTATTGTCAAACCTCTTCCCCCCTCCCACCATTTTTTTAAAAAAAACACAAAAGTTTTCTATGAATTTAAAAAAAAGAATAACAAGCAGAGGTTAGAATTATTAGTCACATAGTTTTAGTTTAGAACAGTACATAATTATACTAACATATAAACTAGGAACACACTAACATTTAACACATATAAATCGAGTTTTCTAATGAAACTTAACAAAATTATATATCTCTGGTAAAAAAAAAAAAAAAAAAATACTGTAAAGGCTGAATTAACCGGCTGGTTCGGGAAATGCTGATTGCCGAATGCTTCAAATGTCTGGATAGTTGAGTACTCAAAAATCTATATCTGATGAGGGAGACATTGATGAAATAATGTAACAGGAAAAATTTTTTTTTGTTTATTTTCTGGTCGAAATCACTCAAATAATTATGATTTTTTTATTATTTTAAAATGTACATTTGATGAACTTGTTTTTGCCTAATTCGAAATAAAAGTTACAAATGTTTTTTGCTTGAATATAATTTCTAAGTTTATTTCTTAATATTTTGGAACTTAGCAACATCCACAATGAAATATCTTATTAGAATTTTAAGTTAAGATTGTGATTAAGATGAATAACAGATGCTGCTCTTGATAGAAATTGTAAACAACTATAATTGTAAAAAACTTTTTTATGTACATAAACCAGCTCGAATAATAAACTTTTTGCTTGTAAAATAAATCCATATATGAGAAATATCACAACTAATTAAGTTTGCAAAATAACTCAAAAGTTATGTAAAATATCCATTGCTAAAATAAACCATTCACGCTCGTATTACATAATCGATATTAGCCGGCTTGAGGGAAGGAGGAAGGTTTATTTGAATCCAGCAACTTATGATAAAAATTGGAGAACAAATAAAATAATAATATAAATAAAAACTTTCTGATTAATTGGGTTTTGATTGCTTGCCACCATTTTATTCCTTATTATCACTTTTATAAATTCCAGATGACTTTTTTGTAAAAAAAGAAAGAATGTTTTTTTGTTTTTGTTTTTTACTCTCCATAATAAAAAATACTTCTCCAGACAGCAGTATTATAACATAAAAATTTAAAAAAATGTAGATTCAAATGCAAAAAGATTCTAGGGCTCCATGGGGCGAGGCAGAGCCACAGAGTTCAGAACTCTGTGAGGCAGCACAACAGATTTCATTAGCGAAATAAATTGTTACCAAACAAAAAAAGGATACTTAATATTTGTTTAATTATTTTTTTCTTTTTTAAAAGCAGCCAGTTTCTGCAAACACATAGTACCTTCAATCTTTTACGTCATATAGACTATACAATTGTCTACAAACCAGAGTGCCTACGTAATTATGCAATGTGCAGATAATAAAAGTGCCATGCATTTTATACAAGGGCGAAATATTTAAAAAATACATATTTAATTTTACTAAAATTAGCTATTCTTCAAATTTTAATTAAATTTTATAGATTTACTTCAAATGAATTGCTTATAATCACTTAACTTAGAGATGTTATTATTCTTTAAAATGAATGTGATAGATTAATTAGTTTTAATTCTGAAATACAAAAATCTGATTTGAAACAAAAAAAGGACCTTGAACATTTTGTAGCATTGTATCCAATTTAAGGTGTCATGATTTCTTACTTTTTTATTGAAACCATCACACACACACACTCTTTGCAAATTGACAAGTACTTACCTTTTCTTGAATGACAAACATTCAGATTCAGGAGCACAAGTATATCTCGGAATTGATTCACTGCTCTCCTGAAAAATATGAAAATAAATTGTAATAGGTTGCAATAATAAGCAATCATCATATTCAACTAGAAATTTAAAAACAAAAAACATAACTGATTCTGTATATGATGCCAATGAATATTTTTTTTTTCTTCTTTCAAATCAAAACTTATTTCAGCATGCACACACACACACATAGCAATAATTTGCATTTAATCCCTTTATTTAAACATAAACTGATTTTCTGCAAGTTAGGTATTCTTTCCTTCTGATTTCATTTGCATTTTTAGGTAGATTTCGTAAGAAATATTACCTATTACACTCTCCCCTAAGTTGGAATTTTTGAAAAATTTTTGCAGATCTATGCCGATTATGACTCCCAGAACCCAAAACCACCTCCAGTTGAAAACTTTTTATATCTATCTATCTATTTATCTATCTGTGTCACTTTTTTTATGGACATGATAACTGCAATAATTCTGCACAAATCTCTTGCAAACTGATGCATAAAATCAAGGGACATAAAATCTCGGTCAAGTTCATTAATGGGCAAAATCGAACCAAGGGAGGACAGGGGGAAATGGGATGCTTTTTGTGAAAACAGAAAAAATGCCATAATTTCTTAATTATGCTACGTATCGAATCTGTTTAGTTATTATTACTTCTAGGAAAAGGGCCAAAAATTTATGCATGACAGATTTTTGATATCGTTAAAAATGACCCCAAGGGGGGAAAAAAAGGGGGGGGGGGTTTAGAAGAAAAAAATTCATAACTTTGTCAATTCACAAGATATCAAATCCGCTTAAATTTATTATAAATCTTCTTAATATTATCTACAACTTTTATACTGACAAGTTTTTTATGGGACCGACTCTTACGGTAAAAAAAAAATTAAAAACAAAAAAATCCCTGCTGGCTCTGCCTACAGGCAGAGGTATATATTCGAAGTGGGTGGTCCCAACAGCCACACCATGGCAAATATAGGTCTTTCTTCTGCAATTCCCAATAAACAGGTGCCCCACGGTCACAGTCTTCGAAATCTACCTGTGCCTGTAGGGATTTTTTTTTACACCAGACTACATCTTGAACACTTACCTCCTCCATAGTTTATGAATGAATCTTTTGTATTTAGAAAATCTTCAGAAGTTTTATTGTTTATAATGATGATGTAACAATATTTGTCTGTAAGCTGCAACAATACAAAATTAACAATCACAATGATACGATCACTGGCATAAGAAAAAGTGAAGCGGGCACCCCGGAATTGTTGAGTGTCAAATGCTTTGTGCTTTTAAGTAGATTTCGTAAGAAATACTACCTATTACATTCTCCCCTAAGTAGGAATTTTTGCAGTTCTACACAGATCCTGACTCCCAGAACCACCCCAGTTCAAAACTTTATATATATATATATATATATATATATATATATATATATATATATGTCACTTTTTTATGAACATGATAACTGCAATAATTCTGCACAAATCTCTTCCAAACTGATACATAAAATTAAGGGGCATAAAATCTCGGTCCAGTTCGTTAACGGACAAAATCTGACCAGGAGGGTGGGGGGAAACGGGGGGCTTTTTGTGAAAACAGAAAAAACCCCATAATTTCTTAATTATGACACGTATCGAATCCGTTTAAAGTTATTATTACTTCTACGAAAAGGGCCGAAAATTTATGTATGACAGATTTTTGATATTAAGAAAAATGGCCCCAAGGGGGGAGGGGGTTAGAAGAAAAAAATTCATAATTTCGTCAATTCAAAATATATCAAATCCGCTTAAATTTATTATAACTCCTCTTAATATTATCTAAAACTTTTATATTGACAAATTTTTTATAGGACCAACCCTTATAGCAAAAAAAAATTCCTGCCGGCTCCGCCTGCAAACAAGTTAGGCTTCGAAGTGGACGGTTCCAACTGTTGCATCATGGCAGAAAGATAATTTCTTCTGCAATTCCCAACAAACAGGTGTTTCACAGTCTGTGTCTTCGAAATCTACCTGTGCCTATAGGCCGAGCCGTCAGGGATTTTTATTATATAGATTCTCACTCTTTTTTTGTAACCATTTTTAGTTGTTAAAATTTGAGTTTGGAAGGAAAATTTGGAAGGTAAAAATCACTAACAAACAGGTTGGAAACAAGTGGTTGATTTAATCAATAATAAGTACTGTAATTTCGAGAATATGTTCCGCACCTCTAAAATTACATTAAAAAAAAAAAAAAAAAAAAAAAATCTGCAGAGGTGCCCACACTTACCATAAAGCCGCATCACCGAAAAAAAAGTTAAAAAGCAAAATAAGTAAGCAGTGCAGCAAGAAATGATCAACAAAATTAAAACTATCAAAAATATTGAGAAAATCATAAAATAAGATATGTGGATTCATGTACAATGTACAGTGTCTAAATTTCCCACCAATTTTGTAATCTTTATTCTAAACTCCCCCACAACATTTTTTCAGTCACTTCCTTTTTTAAGCATGCAAACTGCCAATTTTGCATTTGTTTTGATTTGCTAGCTGATGGAACAGCATGAACATCATTTTGGAGCAGAAGAGATAACTTTAGTAGCAGCCAAAATGATTTTTTTTTGGAAACGAAAATCACTATTTTGGAGCAGCAAAGAAAAAAAGCCTTTTGGGAAAAAAAAAAAAAAAAAAACAGGGAGAAAAAAAAAAACACCAACAGGAAGGGTAAAAAAATAAAAATAAAAGGCAGTGAATAGGGAGAGATAAATAAACAGTAAGAGGCTAAAGCTTTGGGATTAGCCTGCTGTCTGCCATCTTGTTTTTTAAATCAAACCATATTCAGACCTGCCAAGTCTCCGGCTTTTTGGATACCAGTAATTTATTACAGAAAATGTTGTTTTATTGAATCGGAGCATTTTGCGATTTAAAAGAACAACATTTTCTCAAAAAAATTACTGGTGTTCAAAAAGCCAGAGACTTGACAACTCTGCATATTTGTTTTGTTTCTCATTTCCAAAATAATTTGCATCCATATTTACTTATTATAAACACGTTATTTAATTTTATTGACTAATTTATTTATATTTAATAATAAAAGTTAAAATGTTTTGATTTAAAAAATGAGATGGCTGACCGCATGCAATAAATCAAAACATTTGTTTTATTTCTGACTTAATCAAGTTAAATAGAAAACACAATACTAATTTATTTATATTTAATAATAAAAGTTAAAATGTTTTGATTTAAAAAATGAGATGGCTGATCGCAGGCGATAAATCAAAACATTTGTTGTTTTGATTTGTTTCAGACATAATCAAGTTAAATCAGAACATTTTAACTTTTATTATTAAATATAAATAAATTAGTCAATAAAATTAAATAACAAGTTTATAATAAGTCAATAAGGATAAAAATTATTTTGGAAATGAGAAACAAAACAAATATGTTTTGATTTAAAAAACAAGAGGGCGGACAGCAGGCTAATCCCAAACCTGTTACGAGTAAAATATAGTACAAAATAAAGAGAAATTTTCAAACATGCCAACAGCACAAAGTCAATTTTTAAAACTTGCTGGGACGATTAAAAAAAAAAAACAGGCCTGTTGAACAGATAAAAGACTTAAAGGAATAAGAAATTTAAAAAGGCTGGACTAAACAAACAAAATATGAACAATTTTCAATGGATATGGCTCGATCAGATTCTATTTTGATACAGTAAAGGAATTTGCCAAATCCAGCATGGGGATCTGTATCTGATCAAGTCTGGCAAAGGTTGGTTAGTGTTTGGTGTCCAGGTCAGACCAGACTAAGCCTGGATATAGTTGTTCCCACGTTGTGTTGGACTGGTATTTTTTTTTTTGTAAAAATAGTGATTTGCACATTTGTTAATGGAATCGTTGGATATACACTTTGGTTTAATAAATTACAGAGAAATGATATCCAATGGTTGGAGTATCATAGTTGAGATTTTTTTCCAACAGAGCGAAAATATGCTGGGATCAGGACTCGAACCTGAGTACTTTGGTTTTGTTCGAGTCCTGGTCCCAGCATATTTTCGCTCTGTTGTAAAAAATCTCAACTATGATACTCCAACCATTGGATATAATTTACCTAGTTTAATATACTTTCATCTGTTCATTATACAGAGAAATGATTTCCAAAATCTACTTCATTTTTACTAGATACAACTTTGAAATTATGACACTTTAACCATCTTTTTTTTTTCTTTGATTAAAAACTACTTTTTTTTTTAAATTTCTTTATTTTAATGTTAGTCTAACAGTCCAAGTCATCATTAATGGTACTGGGAGAAAGGGAATTTTCTTTGAGGGACAGAATTTGAAATAGCATGTGGAATTGTGCAAATCACATATAAAATAGGAAATCCCGCATAATAAAAAATTCTGTGCGAAATTTCCCACCTTTAACTTTTATCACAGGCATGTGATACACACTAAATAGGTTAAAAATTTATGTATTTTAGTTTAGTGCTTTTTAAAGCAATACTTTTTTTTTAAACTATTTCTTTTTTCTTATTTTAGTTCTCTCTCCCCCCCTCCCCCCTTTCATTTCGCAATTGAAAGAATATTTGGCAAAACTGGGAACAGTTGAAAAAAAAATGAGCATAGGGGAGACTGGTAGACAGTGGACCACTTTTCCAGTTTAAAATTTTTTTCTCTGTAATGGACAAACTGATCTGCATGAAAATATTTTTGAATATTCCTTAAACCCCTTCCTTAAATACATTCATCATAATTTTCTCATAACATAGTTTTCAATACATTAAAAAAAAAAAAAAAAAAAAAAAAAAATATGCACACTGGTCCACCCACCGGGGCACAGTGGACCGCTATTAAGTATATCTGAAATACAGTATAAATCTATTTTTCATTAATCTAATTCTTTTTTATTTTCCCTTTACCTGCAAAATAACATAGTAATATAAATTTACAAGTAACATTTCGAAAAAAAAAAAAATATATTTTGAAAATAACAACAGATTAATACAGGAGCAATTGCAATTTAGTTATAGTTATTACTTAAGTATAAAAAAATCAGCACACATTAACCCTTAACCGGAAACGTGAAAATTCAGAACACAAACAGAAACGTGCCGTCTGTGAGACTGCTAAATTTTAAAAATTGCTATAAAAATTTAAAAAGAAAACAACTCTTAATAATTTACCAAATAGTGAACTTAAACGTTTATTCTTTAATAGTAATGCAATAACAGGAACAAATTTTTAATATAACAGCATAAAAATAAGTTTTGAATGTCCGAGACAGGAAATATTTCAAAATTACACACTATTATTCAAATATTTACATTTTCGACAAAATAATGAAATAAATGCAAATATTTTTATATATATTAGTAGAATATGAATAAAAAAAAATATTATACAGTAAAATTAACAAAACATTTAATAGTAAATATTGCAGCATGTTCTAAATATCCGCGTTTTTTATGCAATCATTGCATTTAGGTTTGGAGCATTGCATGCATACAGGCTTCCGGCACTGTACACACAGATATTTTGTCATTCTATGGTTGGTTCTATGACACAAAAACATGCTTTGCGTTTGAAAAGTATTAAGTCATCATCTACCTGGGGCGCATTTTCAACAGGTTTTTGCAGAATTCGAGCTATTATAAAGCGCAATTCCTGGGGTAGCTGGGGATTTTCTAGTCGTCTCTCCATATTACTCTCTTTCATATTACTGACCAGAGTATCATATTTCATTCGCATTTGAATTATTTTATGGTTTGTCCATTGCACTATATGCAGTAACATATCATTTGTACATAACAACTGCCAGACAGAGAATAGATCTGCCTTTTATCTGAGATCACTAGCTTTCCCTCTTAAAACTGGCCCTTTTATAATATTGTGTTTTCTTGTTCTTGACGAGGAGCGAACTTCTGAAACAGACCATCGGTACCGATTTTTTTATGTATCTATTTCGTATCTGCGTTTGCTACTTTTTCATCATTTCTTATATCTTCATTTTCGCTTTCATTAGAATTTTCTGACGATGTTGAATCCCTTTCGTGTTCAGAATTTATATATTCATCATCTGAAATACTTTCAACATCGCTTATGTCACTTCGTACTTCATCAAACCATCGCAAAATAGTCTCTTCAAAGTCTTTATCATCATAGAGTACCCGCATTGACGGCCCCGCCATCTTGATATCAGAAAGAAAAAAATTACATAAACGGAAACATGCCGTCTGACAGACTGCGTCGTAAAGAAAATATTTTTTCTTTCAACAACTAAAAAAGTGCAGGTGTTGCAAATGGGTGGGGGTGGAGAGGACCAATAGTGTAAGGATTAGATGGTGTGATAAGGTTGAGGACACGTTCATTTTTGCATAAAGGGTAGATATGTAGACGCAACCGTCTCACAGACGGTACGTTTCCGGTTAAGGGTTAAATTTTGTAAATGAAATTCCAAAACACTTATGAGTAAGATTGAACCTGGAATTTTCCTGAAACACTTTTGGGTCTGGGAGCAATAGTATTATGAAATCATTCACAGTTTCTGGAAAAATAAACTGATTTCCATTTAATTTGCGTCTCACGAATCTTACTTAAATAGAATTATAACCAATTAGACAACAGTTATATTTATCAAAGGCAGTATAAAATATTTCTTACTATGTTAAATAAATTATTTTTCTTTGTTTACTTTATTTTACAGTTAAATAACTACTTTTAAACAATATTTCTCTATAGTAAATAAGCAATTATTAAATATTTTGAACATTCTGCATACAGAAGCAGAGTGGATTGTTGTGGACCACTGTGCCCCAGGAGTGGGTGGTCCACTGTGCCCCATGTTGAAGTTCAATAAATAATCATATTAATATTGTTTATAGCTTTCTTTGAAACATATTAACTTTAAAGTTAAATAAAAACAAGTATCTTAGCTTTTCAAATTAAGCTGTTTAATCAAATTTATCTACAACACTTTAATTACTAAAAAAATTAATATGATGAAAAATTTTACTTTCAGAAGCTCAAAACAACCCATCAGGATAACATAGTTCAATCTGAGCTAAACATATTTTCTGAAGGCTATAAATAATCAGTGCAGTTCTGTTGTCTATTAGGATAGAAGAGAAGCTTTAAAAAAATGTAAATAAATAAAATATTAGGGGTGGTCCACTGTGTCCATAGGTCCAGTGTATACCAGTCTCCCCTACATAGTTAATTTAATTATTTTGTTATGCATCTTAAAATAAGTTTTTAAGCTTATATTATTAGTTTTATATTTAAAGTGTTGTGCATATTATACGGCAAATTTAAAAGCACAGAATTTTATCTATTTATCCTTTTTCCTTCCCTTCAAATTTTCAGGTCATGATTTTTTCACATTTTTGCATCAGTCTTAGAAACAGCCAAAATGACATTTAAAAAAAGCTGATTTCAGTGAAAAGCTGAAAACTTCCATTTCCTATTGTTGCAGCACTTTTTATCTGCAGCATTTGGGAATTAACAGATGCAATCGTACTTGTGATCATTACAATTTATTTCATATTTAAATTAAATTTATTCCAAGTCAAATAACTTTTAAAACATCTTTTTAGACCATCTTTGGTATTTACATATGTTTGTTAAAGATTTTGTAAGATGTAAAAAACCACAATTTTTAGTAAAAAATGTACATACTTTCATTGGGAAAAAAATTCTGTTAAAAATTAATCTGGTTTGTTATTAAAAATATATATATTTACAACATGAAATTAATTAAAGCGACCCACCTTTTAAAAAATATTGGGTCCTTTTCCTTAGTAACACCATCGTCACTAAGGGTAATATTTGGTGCAAAATGAAATTTGCATGAAATGAATCATTTGAAAAAACACTGTTGGGACAAATCTGAGCATTTAAAAATTAACATTTGAAAATTACAGACTTTCACAAATTATTTTATTAAATGAATACAAATATATACTTAAAAGAGCAAATATTATGCAATAAAGTAATAAAATAAAACTCGATTTAAACTGAGGCTGGAAATTGTAAATGTCTCTTAGCATTGCAGTAAACATTTCAGTGATCTGGCGATGTGCTATGGTGCATCATTTAAGCAAAAAATTAAAGAACGGATGCATAAAAAACATTGTAATAGTCCCTTTAGGAAAGGAAGCATAATTTTTTTCTTGAAAGAATGTAAAAGAGGCATATTTTCAATACAATACATTGAATATGTCTTAATTCTAAAAAAAGGACCCACTTTTGTAAAAAAAAAAAAAAAGACTGGGTTTTTTGGATGAGAGAGTCATAGGGACCCGGGATTAATTCAAAAGCCTAGTGGCATCACAGATTTTATTTTTTGAATGAAGATGTTTATGAGGCTTTTTTTAATAAAAACTTATTTTATGGATCGAAAGTCGTAAAACAATTTTATTACCACCTCTTCATTATCAGATAACTGCCAAATGGTAAAATCTCTCTCAGTGTCAACAATAAATTAAGTTATAATTTAATAAATATTTTCTATTCAAAAAGTATCAAATTAAGAGATTTTGCAAAATTACGAGTACTAAATGATAAGAATAAAATTATTTATGTTGAATAAATAGCAAATTGCAATGTTTAGCACGGTTTGTAATAAAAATCCTTAACACAGTCAGGGTTGAAATAAATAGCAGATTAGCATACATTTTGGCATGGTGCTGGTATAACAGAAAAATTTGTTTTTATTACATTCTGATAAGTGAAATTAAAAAACTAAAATCTGATTACTTAGCTTTTCAATTAAACCAACACATTTTATGAACTATTACCATTACTGGAATTACACTTTTAGTAATGGTCACATAGGGTGTCTAGTATTGGAAATTGACTAATTAAGCATCCCAGTAATGAATTAAAATCAGATTAGCTACTTTATTAAAAGTTGAAAAATAAGTGAAATTTTATAAATGTGGTCCTTACAGGGTGTCAATACCAAATCAGCAACAAATTTCCTTGACTTTCTTCCAGGTTTTCTATACCAATTAAAAAAAACATTCCAGGCCTTGAGATTTTGTGATGTAACACACAAAAAATCTTGAAAGTTGTGAATCCAAGAGTGAAACTTTCACAAATGATTCTGAAGCACAAACTACTTATTTGTTAAACATTTTTTTTTTTTTAATTTAAAAAATGTTGAGCATCAAGATATTTATTTCATGGTTAATGATTGTGTAACGCTCCTTCAGAAAAATTTTCTTAATTTTTTCTTGGATGTTTCAAATTTCTTTAACTTTTTCTCACAATTTTTCAATTTCTCCCAGGAATAGTAAATTTCCCTGACATTTCTAGTCCAAATAAATTTCCTTGATTTTTCCAGGTTATCCAGGTGGCTAGACACCCAGTCATTAGTATATAAAATTTGAACTTTTCTATTCTATCAAAACAAAAACATCCAATTTTCGTCAGAAAATACAGAACATATAAATTAGTTTCTTAAAAACTAGATAAGGTAAAATTTTCACTGAAAGATATTGTAATCATGAAATATTATCTTTCGCTTCATGACTGGTTTAAAATTGTTAGCAATAAACCAGATTATAAAACATAGAACGGAGTTACAGAAAAAACAAAAGCTGAATCTTTATATAAATCAGAAATCTCCCATGGTGTTTGTTACTGGCACAATAACTCTATAATTATACTATACAAAGTTAACTTACTAATAGCATATTCAGGGACAGATTTGAGATCAGTCAGGTACTTTTTTTATATAGTTGTGTAGGAATAAGTAGCATAAACAAGGCAGCTTTTTATACAATTTCTGATGCTTTTTCAAAAACGAATCCCTCCTCAACTTGAACTTAAATCTGTCTCTGAGAATGACGAAAACTAATTTTTAACTAACTTAATTTTAAACTGACTGGAATAATCACTATAAAAAATAATCTTACCTTATTTGTAAAGATTGTAGGCTTCAGAAACACATAGGGATGGCTCGATGACTTGCTTCTTTCTTACTTGAATTGAAGAAATGTTGTAAACAACACTAAAAATCCCTACAGGTCCGCAGAAAATAAAAATTGTACATCTTTCTAAACAAAACTATCTTTTAATAGATTTACTTTATTAATGTTTCTTAATCTTCAAAATTTCTCATACAAAATTAAATTTTAAAAGTGGATGTTTCTAAATGCTAATTATTACACAGGTTAAAATAAAACATTTAAAAATATCTAGAAAAATCCCCACTGGGAAAAATAATGTGTCGAAAAAGGGAAATCTTCGTTCGCCATTCCCTCTCTCTGTTTGCCGGCCTGGCGGGAGGGGGGCGGGGGGAATCAAAGAAGTTTTCTTGTTCTGAATTGTGTGTGGAAGGAGGGGGGTGGGGGCAAATGTAGGCATTTGCTATTTAAAATAATTTTTCTTTTAAATCCAAATTTTGTTTATCTTGGAGTGTTTTAAAAAATGTAAAATAAGTTATTTTTTGCAACTGATTTATGGATAATATACAGAAAATATAAAATCATGCACAAAAAAAAAAAAAAAAAAAAAAAAAAAAAAAAAAAAAATTTTTTTCACTTGTTTAACAACAGCAGCTTGTTTGAACAATCAAAGAACAATCGTTTTTTCCTTTTGTTTATAACAAATATTTTTTCATGGAAATTTTAAAAAAGTATAAATAAATTCGCATTGATTATTAAATTTTTAAATATGTTTACATAATATGTATGTCTGAAGATTGCAGCTTTATTGCTATTAATATATTTGTTCAAATCAGCATAGCATTTGGATGTATTTTATGTTAATATGTTATCTATTTATCTTAGCAATGAAAAATTATATAAAATAACTATTAAATATATTCTTTTTTATTCTAGTGTGCTCACAAAAATATATTTATTTAAAGATATTCATGCATATTTTAAAAGAACATTAAGAGTTTTTAAGGAATTTTTTTTTTCATTAAAACTCTTTAAACTTTTGTGTATTTTTTATTGCATACAATATTTAAATGCAACATAATTCATCTTTATATATAAATCTAGGTTTAAAATAACAAACATTATCTTATAAAACGTGAAGTAAAAATACTTTTTCTTTCTTATAATAAAAATGTCGAGAAGATTATACTGGGCCACTGACTTTTAAACGATGATAGATTTGTATATCGTGACCGGAAACGTATTTACGTTAGCTATTGGCCACTGAAAATGCATTAAGTTTTCTCCCCATTTGCCCGTTAACGATTTGACGATTGACAGCGGGTGTAGAGGAGCGTCAGTTAAAATACATTAATGGTTGGATACAAGTTGCCGCAAGCTTTTTTGGCCAGAACGTTCACAACATGTGGCCAAAAATCTCGTGTTTGCTGGGGTTGGATTAAATAATGAACATGTCAACCTAGATTTTATATATTATCCAAATACTTTAAAGCTAGAACTCTCCTCCCGGTATATTAAAAACATAAATTATCTGGATGTAAATTTAAAATTGGAAAATAAGAATTTGATTACAAAAGCGATGATTTCGATTTTAAAACTTTAAAGATCTAAAAATTTGATAGAAATGTGTTTACGAAGGGTTTAGATCGTATCGACAGATTGTGTTCAAGGTTTGGCGAAACGATTGGAGAATTTATAAAATGGATTACCCTGGCATTGATGCAGGGTTACCCTGTGAAGTTTGTACGGAGGAATATGATTAACTTTATAGGTAGAAGTAAATATCGAATTGAAATGAATTGATTTTTGAATGCTAAAGGTGGTCTCGATCAGTTGTTCGTTGAGTTTAGCTGGGATTGGTTTCTGTTGCAAATGTTGCTCTGTGTTTTGGTTGATAGTTTAGATTAATTAAGTCTCGGCAGGAGAAGGGGGACGTTGCTTGCATAAAAACCGGTTTTAACCCTGCGGTGTATGTCGTTAACCATACCGTCCCGCCTTCTGGTTTATTTTTCCTGGCATTGTTTTAATTTTAGTAATTTTGCGTTTGGTTATATTTGAATTATAGTTTTATTGGGTTATTTTAGTGTTTACACACAGTTGATTTATTGTTATTTGTTTTTCGTCTATGTGGTGTGGTTAGTGTAAATTTATAATTGAATTTGAGTTGTACGGAGAAATATGATTAATTTTATAGGTAGAAGTAAATATCAAATTGAAATTAATTCATTTTTGAATGCTAAAATTAAATATGTATGTGATATATGTAAAAATAAATATGTATGTGACCTAGCAGACAAACCCGACATTGCCCATACTAAACTTGAGGCCACTCCGATTACCAAAAAACAAAAATAGCCTCATAAATACGGCGATCACTGTAACTGTATCCGGTGTGCTTCGCGCCCATAAATTATAATACGTAGACCACTACAACGGGTTTTGTGTGATTCACACCTCATAGATCGTTAAAACAACAATATTCATGTGTCGCAGAGGGAATCACATGGCGTAAAAGAAGTAGCTAGCTCCTTTGTTTACATTAGGGCTACTATAATACAGACTGAATCATCAATCATTTTGTTGCCCACTTACACCAATCAACAATTGTTGTCCATGTGGTTAGAAGTGTCGTTGCCAATCGTTCTTCTCCTACGGGTAATTAAATGGCGCCGTGAGTCAGCCCGGATTGTATTAGTAGCCTTCGTTTACATGTTTTATCATTTGATGTAGCATAAATATAGGTCTGCATGTGTAAAATACTTTAAATTTTCCACAAATTACTATTCGATAAGTACGTATTGGAAAATTCAGTATATACCATTTAATTAAAATGAACAAATTAAATTATATAAATTACATGAAAAGTATGCAAAATGTTGGATTAAAATAGAGAAAAGAATTCATGCATAACCTATACCTCATCCCAAAAATATCTAAAACTCGATATAAAGATTAAATCTAATAATAATCAATAATAGAAATCTAATAATAATAATCTAATAATAATCTAATAATAATAATAATAATAATAATCTAATAATAATAATCTAATAGTTAATTTTCTAATCACAATGCTTTTCAATGGCGTGATTCTCAATGTTATTCCCAAACGGACGAATTTTTGTATCCTCGAACCCAAAGGAAGGGCATTGGTAATACCATTGTTATAAAAATCCTGGCAGCAGCGACAATTTTTTGTTTAATCATTTTATACAAGCTCATTTCTAATTGTGTAATTGATCTATGTAATCAATCACGAAAACAGCCGTCGGTTCTTGTGACAACGGTGGATATGGCCTTGAGCACCAACAAATCCTCCAGACTAAGGAAATGCATAGCAATCCGAGTACAGAAGATCCACACTTATCGTGAAAATATCATTTATTTTCCGTAATCAGGTTATCGTTATAAAACAGAGCAAATTAGCGTGTTTTAAAAAGCTCCCGGGTCTGGACGTATATGTCACTGATCATAGCTCAAAAGGTGCAAAAGACCTTTTTTTTTTTTTGAAGTGAAAACTTCTTTAGGCGCGTTGGGCATTTTTTGAGATGGGAAAAAAACCACTGAATTCGCGACACTGTTACCGACACCGGTACTTTTCGGTTAGCCGGGCGCAAGTAATATATATACATGTATATATACACGCACACATATATCTACACAAATCTACAGATACATATACATAAGTAGATATAAAACGACAGTTCTACATCAGCTGCACGCGCTGCATCAACCTCAAGGTCAAAGGAAGGTCAGTGCAGCCCGGAAGTACGTCGCGGCGGAAATACGTCACGGAGATAAGCGGAGTGGGGAGATAAGCGTGTGGAGAGATAATCAAGTCTAAGAGGGGGATTATTTTAATTAATGGAATTAGTTTAATTAATGAATCGTGGAAAGCTCCTTACAAAAAAATGTTTAAGGAGGGATTTTTTTTTTTTTTTTTTTTTTTTTTTTTTTGTGGACCACCCGCAATCGTAACCACCCGCTATGAAAACAATTCATAACGCCACAATTTTTTTTTTAATGTATTCGAAAAAAGTAATGCAAAAAACAGAGAGTTTGATTAAAATACAGGGTACTCTATAAACATGATTCACCATACTAAATTTAAGCGCCCCCACCCCACTTTTTTATTTTAGCAGAGTGCCCTTTGACACAAGTGAGGCTAAAAATATAAGCTCCCTTCACAAAATACAAAGTGCCACACAAAAATTGTATAGAGGAATAAATTGAGGAAATAGCCCCCCACCCCCTTTTGCCCCAGAGGGTCCCTTCGATGTAAGTTAGGCTAACAATATAGCATACCCTGCAAAAAATACAGGGTACCCTATAACCTTGATTCACCATACCAAATTTAAGTGTCTCATTCCCTCCCTTTTTTATTTTAGCAGAGAGCCCTTTGATAAACGTCAGACTAAAAATGTAAAGTCCTTTCAAAAAATACAAAGTGCCACACAAAAATTTTATAGGGGAATACATTGAGGAAATAACACCCCCACCCCCTTTTGTCCCAAGTGGGCCCTTCGATGTAAGTTAGGCTAACAATATAGCATACCCTGCAAAAAATACAGGGTACCCTATAACCTTGATTCACCATACCAAATTTAAGTGTCTCATTCCCTCCCTTTTTTATTTTAGCAGAGAGCCCTTTGATAAACGTCAGACTAAAAATGTAAAGTCCTTTCAAAAAATACAAAGTGCCACACAAAAATTTTATAGGGGAATACATTGAGGAAATAACCCCCCCACCCCCTTTTGTCCCAAGTGGGCCCTTCGATGTAAGTTAGGCTAACAATATAGCATACCCTGCAAAAAATACAGGGTACCCTATAACCTTGATTCACCATACCAAATTTAAGTGTCTCATTCCCTCCCTTTTTTATTTTAGCAGAGAGCCCTTTGATAAACGTCAGACTAAAAATGTAAAGTCCTTTCAAAAAATACAAAGTGCCACACAAAAATTTTATAGGGGAATACATTGAGGAAATAACCCCCCCACTCCCTTTTGTCCCAAGTGGGCCCTTCGATGTAAGTTAGGATAGCAAACCCTGTATTGTTACAAACCCTGTATGGAAAATACAGAGTGTCCATCAAAAATACAGGGATATCCCCAATAACATGATTCACCTTACAAAATTTAAGCACCACCCTCCCTTTTTTTATTTTAGAAGAGGGCCCTTCGACACAAGTGAGGCTAAAAATATAAGACCCTTTCGAAAAATACAAATTGACACATACAAATTCTATAGGGGAATAAATACATGGAGGAAATAGCCCTCACCCCCTTTGGTGAAAATACAGGGATACCCTATAAACATGATTCAACTTACTAAATTTAAACGCCCTCCACCCCTTTTTTTAAAAAAAAATTTAGCAGAGTGTTCTTTGATAAAAGTTAGAATGAAAATATAAGGGCCCTTCAATAAAAGTTCTATAGGGGAATAAATACATTGAGGAAACAGCCCCCACCCCCTTTGTCAGAGAGAGGCCTTTGATATAAGTTAGGCTAACAATACAGGATAGCCTTAAAATATATATAGAGTGCCTACAAAAGTGATACTAATGAATGAAAAATTCAAACGTTAATGCAAAATTAGGATCTATAGTAAATAACAAAATAATAATAATAAAATAAATAGGATAAATAAAATAAATTTTAAAACTATAATAAAATTTAAAACCATAATAAAATTTAAAACCACCCTTTAAAGCCATATGAAAGTAAAATTTAAAAAACTCGATAGAGTAAAAATTTTGGGGTCTATTTAGGACTCCTTCACAAAAATACATTTAATAAAATAGATCCATTCACAAAATTCCGTTCTATAAAAACATACTCTTCATTAATTATTATTATTTTATGTATAATTTTAAAGAAAATACCTCTTAAGTAAAATTCAGTGATTCTCCCTAGGGGAGAGAATTATATTAGAATTTTGGGTTAGCGTTGGGTAAGGATTTGTTATCGACTTGGAGAAAGAAAAAGCATAGTAAGTATGCGCCACTAAGCTTGAGGGGATGTTTGATAAAATATTGAAGATTAATGATAAGAGAATTTTCTATAGTTAAAGAACTCTCTCAGATAATTAGTATTTGGAGAATGATATCACTAAATAAAATAAAAAATAAATAAACTTATTTATTTCATTAGTACATATATCTTAATATACATTACTTTAAAAATTTTAAACGTTTATTCACTTTTATAAATTACTCCGTTTTCACAAATAGGGTGAAAAATTATCATTTGTTATTTCAACATATAAAGAAAAACTTACTGTTATTAAAAAATATATAACTAAGAATTTTACGAATATCGAAAGAAAAAAAAACTAATTCGTTTAACTGTTAATGTATTGAATCATTTTTTTTTTCCTTGTGGTATTACTAACATACGAGAAGGGAATATATGAAAAAAAAAAAAAAAAAAAAAAAAAAAAAAAACAATAATAAGATATATTAAAATTAGAAAAAGACACATGATACATAAATAATAAAAAGAGATACATTGTGGTGGGCTTTATGAAATATTTTCCAACGCTATCACACTATTAGTAAGTCATTTCATTCACACAGTGAAGCTAGATATCTAAATATAAATTTAAATAAAAACATATCACACTAAACATTCCTTTTATATAAGAATTGTTATACTTGTAACCGTTAATGTATGCGATTTTTTTTTCATGTAGCCCTGTGTACATACTACTCATCTCATTACAAACATTAAAATTATTAAGTTTTAAAATGCATTAAGATCGAGATAAAGTATATATTCTTTATTTTCCTATAGTCTGAGAATATGCTCTACAATCTTGTTTACACTAAAATTACTAGTTAAGTTTTAAAAGGTGTTAGGATCAAGATAAAGTTAATATTCAGAACACATATCTTTGTATATAATTTATCTTATAGCATATATGTATATATATTTTTTCAAACGACACATAATTTTACATATAATAGAAAATAAAGCATTTATTTTAAAACCATAAATAAATAGTATGTGAGTGAAAAAGCTTATAGTTTCTATTTTTACATTTATTATTTACTTATTAATTATCCTGCATAAATTGTTTTCGCCATGTATTACATTACTTGCTTATTAGCATTTTGAATGAGTCAGATATACTAAAATGTAACTGATCTTATACATTTTTTCAAGACATATTAACTATCTTCCATAAATTACATTTATTACGATAATGCTATGTAACCTAAACTACTTTTTAAGATTTTGGTTATATTAGCTAAATTAAAAAGTACATGTTTCAACACCTATGGATATTTATAAATCGCATATATATATATATATATATATTTAATGCATACGACAAATAAACATTCATATACATTTTTTATAGTATAGAAAAATAAATTAAGCTTACCTAAAACAAACAGATCTGTAAACACATGCTAGTATCACATCTTCATCATATGACGGGAGCAGGATAAACATACGTGCTTCTTCTGTAATATCTTGGATTTGAATGATTTTAGTACAACTCCTTATCAGCTTATCTTATCTTTAATCTGTCACGTGGTATGTGACGTCATTGGTAAAACATAACGTCATGATTTATGAGTTTTCTCCCAACAGATTACGTTACTGATAACGTACCATTATTTTACATATACTATAGTTATACTCTCTCAAACATATACATTTTTTAGACATTTATTATTATATGTATACTTTTAGATACATATACTTCTGCAAAATTTTATAATATATACCACGTCACTAACTAAAATTAATGATGACTTATCAATTAACCAATCAGAGCTAATTATTAATTAACCAATCACATAGGTTTATTTATAATTTTTCAACCATGCGCGCCCCCTGTGATTGTATAAATTTGCGTGAAAGAAGTTTATCTCATTATTCAGTGGTTTGGTTTTGATGTGTGTAGTCATCTGTTCAGTATTTTAATCATTTAAAGTAGAAATTTTTAAAGTTAAAATGTCTAGTTTTGAAGATTCTACTGTGTTAGATGCTAATACATCAGAACTTCCAGGTATGGCTTTTATACCTAAGGAAGAGCCTGTAGCGATGGAGCTCATAGTCAAAGAAGAGCCTGGAGCGATGGATCTTACATTCAAAGAAGAGGCAGTTTCGAGTATTGAAGTGAAACCATCATCAAGAGAGATCAAGTCACCCCATTTTTGCGAACTTTGTAAGAAAAGCTATTCTACAAAGTATGTGTTTAATAAACACATGAAAAGTCATTTGAATCAAAAAGCCCTTACCTGTACTGTTTGCGGAGAAACCTTTATTCTAAAAAGTGATTTACGAAAACATGCTAAGACTCATTCAAGGACATATAATTGTAAACTGTGCAATATAATGTTTCCACGATATTTTGATTTGTATAAACACAAGAAGATTCATAACACTCCCAAACCAAAGGAAACGCCCAAGTCTTCCAAACAGCAAAAAGATGATCAACGTAGACTACTGATTAATCGACTTTGTAATTTATTACAACAAGTGTGCAGTTCCTATGAGTAAAGTAACTTATGACGTTATCTATTTTTCATGTTATATGATTGGGTTAAACAGTTTAACTGTACCCGAGACTGTTTTTTAACCTATATAAGTCAATGTTCTATGCATCCCATTTAGTTAACTGACGACATTTATTGAGATTACATCTGTAAGTGTTTGTGATGTCGAAAAGAATCCCCGAAGAAGGTGTGTTTTCAACTAGCAAGCATCGACGTTTAGAAACACATATGGAAAATTCAAATACCTATGCAAATGAACCAAACATGTCAAGATATGAAATAGCTAATGTAACACAATTACCTTACACCGAGGAGCAGACTGCTGGAGAACCTGTCTACGTTGACGAAGCAACATCTTTTCCGGATTCCTGCTGTGAACCAGTCAAGGACATTATGGATGAGTTTTTCATTGACTTTAACTTTCAGAAAACTTCTGTTAGTCCTGAGAGTAACGTAATTTTATTACAAGAATCAACAAGTAACATTCCTAATACTAGTGATGGATCCCACAGCATAACCCTACCCATAAAGGATGAACCCTGTTTTTATATATATCGGAAAGAACTTAGAAACCATATCTTTTTAGAGCGTAAGTTAGAGAATAGTGACTATTCTATACATATAAGGGAATTTTCGACTGAAGGAAATCCCACCGAGAATGGAATCTGTATTTATATTCCCACTAGTGATGGGAGATAACGATATGTTTTATCGATTTTATCGATAGTATGGTCAAATCGATTATATCGATAGTATAAAAAATTTTATCGATAGTATCAATTTTTTTCGATAGTATCAATTTTTTCGATAGTATCAATTTTTTTATCGATAGTATCAATTTTTTTGATAGTATCAATTTTTTTGATAATATCAATTTTTTTGATAGTATCAATTTTTTTGATAGTATAATTTTTTTTTCGATAGTATCAATTTTTTTGATAGTATCAATTTTTTTTACGATAGTATCAATATTTTTATCAATGGTATACATTTTTTTTATCAATGTCTCTCCAGTCAATGAATTGATAAATTGCTATTATTATCCGCTCTTCCGCGCAAGATCTTTTCCGTTGTGGAAAGTTGAAAGATATATGATTATCTTAGACTGAATTGTTCAGGAGGGGACTAAACGCAGCTTCAGAGTACAGAAACGGTTTTTTTTCTTTCTTTCTTATTCTTCTTGTTGTGTGATTCATTGACGTAAACGCATAGTTGTGGTATTTTTTATATTGTTTGTTTAGATTTTAGAGTATCTAACTTTTATAAGACAAATAAAAACAAAACGGAAATCTTTTTAGAGGCTGTGCATATATAATGTTATCATTTTAGTGGGGGGGGGGGGAGGGTGCTGGTACTTGATACCGTAAGATATCTCTAGGTGGAAAGGGGATTTTGTCTTTTGATATTGTTATAATTTTTTTATCCCTTTTTATCCAAACAAAATTCTTTTTTTAACACTTTCCAACATAGTTGAAAAGTGTTTATGAATTCGGTTTGTCTGTCTGCCGTCTGTCTGTCCATGCTCTAACTCACGTAAATAGACTCTGATCGTTATGCAATTGATATATGTTATTAAAGGCTTACTGTGGCATGTTCGGTATTGAAAATGAAGTGTGTAGCACTTATAGTTATTTTACAGGGATACTCAAAAGAATTCGGTTGCATTACGGTCTATGAAGAAAAATCGTTTGCGGTTTATTTTAATAATGTTTCACTATTTCAAACATATTGAAATTGATATATATCACTAACGTGGATTACAAGAGGCTTACTATAGAATTATTGTGTGTACAGCTTTCATCGTTCATTCACAGGGATACACAAAAGAATTCGTTTAAAGTAATGCTTATTAATAATAATTGCTGGGAATGCTTTTTCAGTTGCTGAACGCGTTTATTATATTTAACTCATTTTTTTATCTATTAGTTGGTGTGTATAAATTGTATAGATTGTGTACAAGGCAGCACAAAAGTTGTCAAGTACATTTCCGTTTATTGTCGGAAATTCCAGATGGGAAATTTTAAACTGTGCCACGCGTTTCCTATCTGAACTAAAAGTTAGCATTGTATTTAGTATATATAAAAATCTATAGATCCTATACAGGGCTTCATAAACGGATAAACATCTCGGATATTTTTCCAATATTGTAATTAATTCATAAATTCATTCATTCATTTCAGTCTAATATTGAAATTGGATTTTTAAATATGTTATGCGTTTTCAAAATTGTTTAGTTAGATATCATCTTTCACTTTAATAAACGGTAAAGATTTGCAAAATTATTTTGGATGTGTTGGAAAGTGTTACATAATCTATGCTTGACGCATGATTTTTCGTTCTTGTTTTTTTTTTTGTTTTTTTTTAGACATTAAAATATTTTGTTACCTTTTTATTTTTAGTCTGTTGCTTTTTTATGAAAATGCAAAGTTAAAATAAAGCCATTAAAAGGTTATGAAATAACTTCAATCCAAAATATTGAATACCCCAACGTACGCATTCTCGTTGTTCTATCATATGAGCTCTTATGTTGGAGAAACCAGATAAGTACGTTTAACACTAGAACGACCGGAAATTTTACTCAAGTTTTATAAAACTAATTCATACCAGAATTTTTATTTAAAACTATTTAACTTATTCATTTAACATATTTCTGAGAGATTTATATTTAATTTATTTTAAAAAGAAAATTCTGGTTTGAATTGGAATATATTCATTTGGTAGCGGTCAAAATGACCGCTCATGGTCGTTCTAGTGTTAAAATGCTGTTATGAGTTATGACACGAAAATACTCGCAAGCTAATGTTCAGTCTACGGGAAGTTTTTTTTTTAATTTCTCGCTCGCATTTTAATATTTTTAAATGATTTCTTTTTGTATAGGAAAGCTGAGGGCAATCTCTAACATTGGTAGTTTTTAATTTTTCGATGTTGGTTTCAGTTTTTTTTAATTACTTTCACTTTTGGAAGCGGTTCTGATATTAAAACTATACTAATATATAAAAAAAGTGTAACCAAAATCGAAAAAGTAAAAGCTAGTAATGTTAGAGATTGTCATCAGCTATCCTATGCAAAAAAAAAAAAAAATCATTTAAAAATATCATTAAAATGCGAGAAAGAAATTTGAAAATAACCTTCCACAGACTTAACATTAGCTTACACGTTTTTTCGCATGACTAGCGTAGGCTCTTAATATTTAATTACAACATCCTCAAGTGCATTCTTTTTTCTGTATAAATTTATATATATATATGAAATAAAACAGTATAAAATTCTCGAAGTCTCTTTGTTCTTAAAAAAGGTGTAGTTATTTTTCAAGTGAGCTTTATTTTCATCTATACATGCGTATCTTAGGTGAACAAATGAATTTAATAAAATTTAGCACGGATTTGCATGTGTGTTAGTCACACAGACGGTCTTTTAGTGTCGGAAAGCTCCAAAATTTCATAAAATTCAAAGTATCATAACTCAGTAAATTTGGTTGCAAATAAATGTAATGATTTTTACTGTTTTATTTGTTATAGCGCGGAAATGTTTTTAAATATAACTTACACCTATAAAAGTTGAACTGTGCAAAAATATAATTTTAATGTGTATGCAGCAATTTTCAAAACAAATACTCCTATATCTAAAAGCTATACATGATTTGCATACGTCTTGAAGTTGGAAATATATTTCCATCACCAGAGGTTTCAAAGATAATCACCATAACTTCTGCTTTGAATCGAGCCATATTTTCTGAGAATTAGGGGTCTCTTGTCCATCACTTTTCCTTTCCTCCGTTAACTTTTAACTCGCATTCATAATTTTTCATCTTGCGTACCTTGGTTCTCAGACCTTCCCCACCAAATTTTTGGTTAATTCGGACAGTAAAGTCTAGCTAAAATACAGTTAGCCCTGTCTCCCCCCACCCTCTTTTCTCTATCTCTTATCACTAGAGGCAAACCATTCTTATTTTGAATATAATTTTCTTATCGGAATTCATTCTTCTTCTTACCCTCTTCTCACCCTTTCCCCTCTCGGCAACTTGACTGCTACGGCAAACGACGCCAGCCTATTCATTTCTAAATGGCCCCCTCCCGCATTCTTTATATATTTTTCATAGCGAAAATAATAAAACTTAAATGGACCATCTCATATTCGTATCTCACTATAACTTCCTTTATTATCCCCTCTAACATCGAAACCTCAACCATTGCGACAGCATAAATATCGATCTATTCCCGTCATTACGATCAAAGTCCTTCTTGAAGGCTCAAACGACGAAATGGGGTCCGCAGACCCTGCTCAGACACTCGCAAGAATTTCCATGGAGAAAAATGATACTTTTACATTCAGTAAGATGGAATTGTAAGTTGGAAATAGCAACAGACCACAGTTATTGAACCCTTTCTAGCTCTTTTTGGGGGTATTTTGGCCTCTCTCCCTTCCCCTCCCCCCGACCCAATATTTGGGTACCCTCTTTCCACCCTATCCATACCCATTTCCGTTTTTAGCCTACGTGGTTTCTTTCTTGAATTATGGCTATTTTCCGCTTTAGACAGTTTGTCAGTCTCCACCGGTCCCAATTTTGGGTCCCCTAAGTTAGCTCTTCTTCGTCTCTTCCCATTCGCATCTACATTTTTAACCTAGGTGGCCTTTTCAGGAGTTATGGCTATTTGCCGCTTTAGACAGTATGTCAGTCTCTCCCGGTCCCATTTTTGGTCCCCTAGTTAGCTCTTCTTTCTCTTTTCCCATCCCTAATTCCGTTTTAACCGAGGCGTTCTCTTTCTTCAGTTACTGCTATTTTCCGCTTTAGCCAGTATCTCAGTATTTATAACACTTATTCGTACAAACTGGATATCCGTGCTATTATATAACTCTGAACTATTCGGTTAAGATTTATTCTGGATCCTTTGGGCTACTAGGCCTTTTAGTTTGGGTGCTATGATATTTTTAACTTCAATTTTTTTCGTTTTAGGCAGTTTTTCGGTCTTTTCAACCTTTTACAGTATTTTCTGATATGTATTTTTAGTTTTTCCCCTCATGAACTAGTACGCGCGTCCACTATTAAGTTTGAAT